>JAGFNQ010002903.1:0-22528 GCA_024364735.1 Boesenbergia rotunda | reverse complement strand
AATTAAAAAAATATTGTAACTATATGATGTATGTATGATATAACATATAATATTTCATAATAAAATATGAATGATAAATTATAATGTCATGACATGTGATAGGGTATACAAAACACGACATAGTAGCACAAAAGAAAATACCTAGATTTTCTATTTAGGTATCAATAACTCATCGCTAAGCCATTGATAATCCTAATTTTGCCCCTAATTTCCAAGATAATGTCAAAACTCCCCAACTTGGCATATCTTTGGATTCTAACCTAGTTGTGCCAACTTTAGTTAGTTAAAAAAAAAATATAGTTTGGCACAATTTTACTCCTCCTAGAGTAAACAAATGACTCCTTCATTTTCAAGGGTAGTAACTCCTTGAAAATGTCCCAAAGTGCCAACTTCATCAAGGTTGGGTTAACTACCCTTCCCAATTTGAGTTGACACTCCCTAGACCTATCTAGGGTGTGGTGAACACACTTTTAGGAACCCAAAACCTATTGGTGTTCCTTGGGTGTGATAGGTGTTGGATCTTGTACGGTTGCTAGAGGGGGGGGTGAATAGCACTTCTTCGATTTTCTTCTTCCTACGTTGTTAGTTGCACAAGCGGAAATACAACAAAAGAACACTAACAACATAAACAATGCTAACACAAACCTATTTACTTGGTATCCACCCCTAAGGGTGACTAATCCAAGAATCCTTCGGTGGATCACTCCCCGGATAACCTCCGGCTAGCCCTTGTCGCTCCTTGTGGGTGGAGAAACCTCGCCACAACACCGAGTACACAACCTGAGCACAAAGACTACTATTTGGCCTTTAACCAAGACCAAATTCGTCAAGCCTTTCAGCCAACACGAATTCCTCTTAAATAGAACTAAGGCTGAAAACACTCGCCACCAGTCGACTGCTCCCAGGGCAGTCGACTGGTCCCACTGAAAATCGACCGTTGCAACCCCAACGTTCGAATTTTCAGCCAACTCATCAGCCGCTACCAGTCGACTACTCCCAGGGCAGTCCACTGGACCAGAGCTGACTGCCTTCTGTGAGTTTTATCAGTCGACTGCCCCAAGGGCAGTCGACTGGTCCACTCACATGTTTAGGCAATCTGTGGTCCGGAGTGACCAAGTGTTTTGATGTTTGGGCAAAGGGTTTAAGTTAGGTTTACCCTTGTGTTCTTATATGTGTATGTTGAGTGTGCAGGTTGTATAGGTTACACATATGGACTTAACTGGACGGCCTCGGTACGGTGAAGGGTGGCATGGAGACAAGCTGGAGGCTTGTGTGCACCCGAGGGACCTTGGAGAGCAGGGACAATGAGCTGATGGACGCGGACTTGGAGGCATGCGTGAAGGATGGCATAGAGGCACGCTGGAGGCTTGCGTGCATCCGAGGGACAGGAGCCGAAGATGAAGAGGGCGCGAAGGCAATAGTCGAGGCTGCAGATGAGGAGTCAGTCGAGCGTGAGGGTACGAGTGTTGTGTGATTGTACTCGGGGAATCCTAGGGGTCGAGTGCTAAGAGAAGTGTACTCCGAAAGGAAAACCCTAGGTGTGTGAGTGGGGCAGTCGACTGCTTGGGAGGCAGTCGACTGATAAAACTCACAGAATGGTTTTGAGGATGGATCAGTCGACTGGTAAAATGGCAGTCGACTGGTAACCCTGAAAACTAGCCGTTGGCTAGCAATTAAGGTTAGACCAGTCGACTGGTAAATTGGCAGTCGACTGGTAGCGAGGGTTTCAGCCCGAGTCCTATTTAAAGAGGACTTCGTGGTGGCTAAGATTCTTGACGAAACAAGCTTGGTTAAGGCTTGTTAGTAGTCTCTTAAGTCCAAATCATGTCAAGGTGCTGTGGCGAGGTTTCTCCACCCACAAGGAGCGACGAGGGCTAGCCGGAGGTTATCCGGGGATTGATTCACCGATGGATTCTTGGATTAGTTACCCGTCCGGGGTGGATACCAAGTTAATATTTGTTGTTAGCATTGTTCTTATTATCCTTTGCATATTATTGTTTCCGCTGCGCTAACAACCTTGTAGAAACGTCAACGAAAAAGTACTATTCACCCCCCCTCTAGCACGCCAATTGATCTATCAGTTGGTATCAGAGCGAAGGACCGCTCTCGATTGGACTAACCGTCGAGGGAGCACACGCTAGAGGAGAAAACAATGGAAGACAAGTTGGGTGAAGAGATCTACACTCCGTCGGCCTACGACCATGAGGATTTCGGCTATTGGAAAGCGAGAATGGTAACGTGGTTTGGCATGGAGTGGGAGTGCTAAATGATGATAAAAGAGCCTTTCGAGATTCCAAGGGATAAGCACGGGAAGAGGCTTAGACCTAGATATTGGAATCAAGAACAACAAGATCAAGCAAAAATAAATGAAAAGGTACTTAGTATTTTAGTAAATGTTTTACCTAATAATATTTTGAGTCGTGTAGGAGAATATCAAAATGCACATGATCTATGGAGAAAGATAGAAGAAATTCATGAAAACCCTACACGAGGTCAATTAGTGAAAGAACCCAAGGAAGTGAGCTCAAGAGCCCAAGAGGATGAACAATCAAGTGAAGGATCATCCACTTCCTCAAGTAAAGGAGAAGAAGAGAGTGAGAGGGCATCCACCTCAAGAGAAGAAGAGGAAGCATCAACTTCAGGGACTGAGGGGGAGGAGAGACCCTCATCCATACAAGAGCAAGAAGAAATGTCAACCTCCACCAAAGCCAAGAGAAAAGAACACATCACATGCTTTGGTTGCAACGAAAAGGGGCACTATAAGGACAAGTGCCCGAAAGATAAAAAGGAGGTAAGATCTAAATCTATTTCAAATTCTTTTAAATCTAATGTGGGTTGTAGGATTGGAGAAGCCCAAGAGAAGAGGAAGAAAATCCATTGCTTCACATGTGGAGAGTTAGGGCACTACCACACTAAGTGTCCAAGTAAGAAAGAGCTTAAGAAAATGGGACACTTGAGAAGTTGGGAGAAAGAAGAAAGGAGGAAGCGAAGCTCACAACAAGGAGGGACCACAAGGGTAAGGGAGGTAATCCCTAATCTTAAATTTAAATGTAATTCAAATTTGAATTCCTCCTTGCATGATAAAAATAGAATTAATCATTCATCCATGCATGCTAAAATTAATGAGAAATGTTTGATGGTGCACAATTTTAGATTTAGATACAATGATAGGACTAGGGTTAACAAGGTAGATCAAAATCCTAAGAAGAACATTCATCATGAAAAATTCAAGATCTCTAGACCTAAGGATCAAGGCAAAAATCCCAAGAAGGGGAGGGATGTGCCTAGAAAGGAGGGAAGGTCTAGGAATGTCCAAGGTGGACATATAGATTCTAGGTTTAGGAACCTAGAAAGGGAAAATCAAGCTTTAAGGGAAAAGCTTGATAGGTTAGAGAAAACCCTAGAGAGATTCACTATTGGATCTAAGGGTTTAGATATGGTGTTGGGTGGTTTAAACCACACCAATGATAGATCGGGGTTGGGATACCGGTCTAAGAACTCTCATGCCAAGGGAAAGAAATATGCTAGGGTAGCATATGATTATGACAAGAAGGGGGAGTCCAAAAATGGAAAAAGGGTGCCATTGAAAGGAAAAAAGAAATGATTTAACCAAGCACAAAGTGTCTAAGGTTAAGAGGGTTGAGTTTGTAGGCCAAGAGTCACCGGAGGTACACCGGTGTAGTCTAGTGTTTGTTGAGTCACCTAGGGAGGTAGCTAGGGCTAAGAGCTCAAGGGGGAGCTCTAGAAGCCTTTGGGATATATGGTGAATGGATCTTGGGAGGGTTTCTCCTAGAGGTCTAGATGGACCATGGAGTGTGCCAAAAGAATTGGAGACGGACTTGAGTCTCAATTCTTGGGTTTTGGCACGGTGTTTTTGAGTTTCATGCATGGAAATATGACATTGGGGTCATATAGCATGAAGGTTGGTTTTTGATGTGCAAATGTCATATAAATCAATGCTAGGAATGCATTGTGGATTGATATGGGCAGGGATATCAAGGGAAAACCAAAACCAGGACTTTTGGTTAAGGTTTGAGTGAACCTTTTTGCTAGTTATGAGTTTTGTATCAAACTTGGGAATGGTGATAGATACATTTTGGAATGTATTTTTTCCCAAGTAGGTATGGGTACCACAAATGCCACAAAATTTAGAAATTTTTGGAGATTTGTGAAATTTTTGGCGCATTTCTGAAACTCATCAGAAAAGGCTGAAATTCTAGATTTCAGAGTATCAGTCGACTGCCCATTTGGGCAGTCTACTGGTAAAGGCTGAATTTTATATCAGCAGTTGGGTTTGTGTCCAAATGATGCAAAACAAGTATATGGGGGGCTAGTACACATTGTTTATGGTCATTGGGGTTTAAAAGATCCAATAATTGGGATATTATTGGAGTCTTTTTGATGTTAGGCAAAGGGGGAGAAGTGTTGGGTTTATGTTGGGAAACCAAACACACCTTTGCTAGATACCCTAGGTTTAGGGGGAGTTGAGATTAAGGGGGAGCATGATTGCTTCATTCTTGGCGTAAGGGGAACCTTGGAGAGGTTCTTAAAAAGCCTTTGTAAGTCCAATGAAGGGGGAGCTTTGGAGAAGCATTAAAAAGCCCGCGTTGTTGAAAATTCCTAACTTGGAGGGTTAGGTGTGGGATGCCTTGAGATAAGATCCATGTATGCATTGCATATGCATTTGTTTAGCATTGCTTTTGCTATTCTATACTATATGTTTTCCCTAACTTAAACATATTGCCAAACATCAAAAAGGGGAAGATTGTTGAGGCAATCTGTGGTCCGGAGTGACCAAGTGTTTTGATGTTTGGGCAAAGGGTTTAAGTTAGGTTTACCCTTGTGTTCTTATATGTGTATGTTGAGTGTGCAGGTTGTACAGGTTACATATATGGACTTGACTGGACGACCTCGGTACGGTGAAGGGTGGCATGGAGACAAGCTGGAGGCTTGTGTGCACCCGAGGGACCTTGGAGAGCAGGGACGATGAGCTGATGGGCGCGGACTTCAAGGCATGCGTGAAGGATGGCATGGAGGCAAGCTGGAGGCTTGCGTGCATCCGAGGGACGGGAGCCGAAGATGAAGAGGGCGTGAAGGCAATAGTCGAGGCTGCAGATGAGGAGTCAGTCGAGTCGTGAGGGTACGAGTGCTATGTGATTGCACTCGGGGAATCCTAGGGGTCGAGTGCTGAGAGAAGTGTACTCCGGAAGGAAACCCCTAGGTGTGTGAGTGGGGCAGCCAACTGCTTGGGAGGCAGTCGACTGATAAAACTCACAGAATGGTTTCGGGGCTGGACCAGTCGACTAGTAAAATGGCAGTCGACTAGTAACCCCAAAAACTAGCCGTTGGGCTAGCCGTTGGCTAGCAATTAAGGCTAGACCAGTCGACTGGTAAATTGGCAGTCGACTGGTAGCGAGGGTTTCAGCCCGAGTCCTATTTAAAGAGGACTTCGTGTGGCTAAGATTCTTGACGAAACAAGCTTGGTTAAGGCTTGTTAGTAGTCTCTTAAGTCCAGATCGTGTCAAGGTGCTGTGGTGAGGTTTCTCCACCCACAAGGAGCGACGAGGGCTAGCCGGAGGTTATCAGGGAATTGTTCCACCGACGGATTCTTGGATTAGTCACCCGTCCGGGGTGGATACCAAGTAAATATTTGTTGTTAGCATTGTTCTTATTATCCTTTGCATATTATTGTTTCTGCTGCGCTAACAACCTTGTAGAGACGTCAACGAAAAAGTGCTATTCACTTCCCCCCCCCCCTCTAGCATGCCAGTTGATCTATCATCACACACCTAGGATTTCCCTTCCCGAGTACACTTCTCTCAGCACTCGAACCCTAGGATTTTCTGAGTACAATGACACAGCACTCGTACCCTCACGACTCAACTGACTCCACATCAGCAGCCTCGACTATTGCCTTCGCGCCCTCTTCATCTTCGGCTCCCGTCCCTTGAATGCACGTAAGCCTCCAGCTTGCCTCCATGTCATCCTTCACTCATGCCTCGAAGTTCGCGCCCCTCAGCTCATCGTCCCTGCTCTCCATAGTCCCTCAGGTGCGCACACAAGCCCACAGCTTGTCTCCATGCCACCATTCACCGTACCGAGGCCGTCCAACTAAGCCAATATGTGTAACCTACACTTCCTGCACACTCACATACACATATCAAATACATAAGGGAAACCTAACTTAAACCCTTTGCCCAAACATCAAAACTCATGGTCACTCCGCACCACAAATTGCCTCAACAATCTCCCCCCTTTTTGATGTTTGGCAATACATTTAAGTTAGGAAAACCAAATAGTAGTCAATAGCAATAACAATGCTAAATAAACATTTGAACTAACACTGCCAAGACTCCATCTTGGACTTACATCGCCAATGCATATGCAAATGCAATCATGTATGGATCATATCCCAAGGCATCCCACACCTAACCCTCCAAGTTAGGACTTTTCACACACCTAACTTCCCAAGTTAGGAATTTCCGCACATAACTTTTCAAGTTAGGAATTTTCTACACCTTACCCTCCAAGTTAGGAATTTTCCACACCTAACCCTCCAAGTTAGGAATTCTCCACACCTAACCCTCCAAGTTAAGACTTTCACTAGAACGGGCTTTTTAAAGCTTCTTCAAAGCTCACCCTACATTGGACTTACAAGGGCTTTTTAAGAACCTCTCCCAGGTTCCCCTTACGCCAAGAATGGAGCAACCATGCTCCCCCCTTAATCTCAGCTCCCACTAAACCTAGGGTTTCCCGCAAAGGCGTGTTTGGTTTCCCAAATTAAACCCAACACTTCTCCCCCTTTGCCTAACATCAAAAAGAACCCAACAGTATCCCAATTATTGATTTTTAAATCCCCAATGAACCGAGTTCCCTTCCCAGGGAACGCGCCTTCGCCTACTTCTCTCAGGAGAAGTTTGTCAACCGACTCCTCCGGTTAGACTTTTGCCCGATCTTCTGAATCAGGAATTTGGTGCCCAGTCCATGACTAGGACTTATTGCCTAATTCCATGAATCAGGATTTCGTGCCCAACCCTCGGTCAGGTCTTAGGTGCCCAGCCCTCGGCCATGACTTATTGCCCAATTCCACGAACCAGGACTTCATGCCTAACCCTCAGTCAGGTCTTAGGTGTCCAATGTTGGATCGAGAAAACCGATAGAGGGGGGGTGAATATCGGAAATCGTTCGGATTTTCGTAAAGAGCAGTTGCACAGCGGAAATTTAAAAACAGCACACAGACACAGTCGATTTACTTGGTTCGGAGCCTATGTCGACTCCTACTCCAAGGCCCACGGTCGTTGACCGTTTACTTTGGGCAATTCTATATACGCGCAAAACAGTTTACAATATTTGATTACAAATAAGTGCAATAAAATAATAATAATAAAATTTCGATCTTCGTTACCGATGTCCGGAGTGGATTGACTTTTTCGGGACAGCGGGACGTCGTCGGCTTGAGTTGGAGTGTTTCCGGAGCAAAGCACGAGCGTAGAAGATCTTTGAGGCGTTGAAAGAACTGTTGTCCTGAAGCCTTGGTCAAAGGCCCTTTATATAGTGCCTGGGGGCGCCCGGGACGTCGGAGGCGCCCCTCACGTGGCCTCTGATCCGCAAAGCTCTCGGTCAGCGTCTATCCTCTGGATCCGCTTTGACCGGGGCGCCCGGAGTGCTCGGGGCGCCCGGATTGACCGAGTCAAACTTTATCCGCTTGGCTTCGAGGGCTTTTGGTTCGATGCATGTGCATGGGGGCGCCCGGGAGCAGCGCGGGCGCCCGGGAGCACGGGGGCGCCCCGCCCAGCAGCTATTCGAACCCTTTTTTCCTTTGACATGTTTTGTATGTACCTTGGGGGCGCCCGGGACACTCCGGGTGCCCTGGTCAGCTGTTGCCTCACTCCTTTGAGGCTCTCTGAGCTGCAGACACTCGTTCCTTCGGTCCTGTATCCAGGGTTAGTCCAAAACATAACAAGACATTAAGTGGTTAGTTTATACAGCCTTAGCTGTCTTGGTTCTGACTTTGGGCCTCCAAAATGGAACCCTAGGTCGAACCGACGCCTACTGTTCCCTCGACGGGGAACGCGTCCTCACCTACTCCTCTCGGGAGAATTTACCTAATGCCAACTGTTCCTCTGGTTGGACTTTTGCCTGATGGTCCTTTGTCAGGTCTTGGATGCCGAGCTGCCCTTTGCCCGGTGCCTAGCATTCCTTCGCTAGGGCTTTGTATCCTGGCATTCCTTCGCCAGGTGCCTAGCAGTCCTTCGCTAGGGCTTTGTTTCCTGACAGCCCTTCGCCAGGTGCCTAGAAGCCCTTCGCTAGGACTTTGTTTCCTGAGAGCCCTTCGCCAGGTGCCTAGCAGCCCTTCGCTAGGACTTTGTTTCCTAGCAGCCCTTCGCCAGGTGCCTAGCAGCCCTTCGCTAGGACTTTTCCTGCACACTTAGTGAACATTGTCAGATCACAAATAAACTTAACTTTGAATCCTTTGCCAATATCAAAACAAGGTTCGATATGGTGCTTCCTGCACAAACAATCTCCCCCTTTTTGATTTATGGCAACACAATTCAAAGTTAAGTAAAAATTATAACGGTTTAAGCATGAATGTTTAAGACCAATGAAACATAGCAATTCTTAAAAGTCTAAAACCAATGTAATTTGAACAGAAAAAATTTTCTCATACTCCCCCTGAATACCCCTGAATAATTGTGTTATAAACTACATAGCTTAACACTTAACTTTGACCTTTCCTCCCCCTTTGACATCTAATAGCGAGTTTAGAGTTTTACCAAAATAAGTTTAAGTAAAGGAGTTTAAAAACATAGTTTTAAAAAACTTTAAGTAATGGAAAAAAAATGATGTTCTAAGTAATAGATGGTTTGAAAAGTATTTTGAAAGACTTCTAAGTTTTTGACAAAATGTTTTTCAAAAAATAGAGTAAAAGTCTTTGAAAAAAAATTATTATACTTGGAAAATTTTCCATTTTGAAAAGTTTTGCAAGCCTAAATTTTGTTAAACAACTTTTCCTTACAAGGCTTTGCAACAAGAATTTTTATGCAAAATTTTGAAGCCAAATTTTAAAAAAATTCAACTTTGAGAATTAGGAAAAATTTGTTTTAAAAAAATTGCACACTTAGAAAAATTTGCTTGGAAACACTATGTGCATTTTGAAAAACAAAATTTTTAAGAAATTTCTAGACAAGTTTTTTACCAAAAAAAACTCTACTTAGAAACATTTACCAAAATTTTCAACTAGTTTTTGCTCAGACAAATTTTGTTTACTAAGAAGAAGAATTTTACTTAAGAACAAACATGTACTTAAGAAATTTTGAAATACTTAGAAATGCTTAGAAATTTTTTGAAACACTTTAAAAAAATTAAGCAAAATTTTCTTTCTCTCCCCCCTTAATGTGAAATTCTTCTCCTTCTGTTTTAGACCATTTCTAAGTTCTGTTTTGAAAAAGATATTTTGAAAAACTTCTGAGTATCACAAAGGAAATTCTTAGTTAAGAGCAACTCGAAGTTTTCAATAAAGTTTCTTTAAAAAGGAAAAAGTTTAAGGAGAAAGTTTGTGTATCAGAGACTATGAGTTTTGAAAACATACTTAGTATAATTCTCGAAAGTATAGCAAAAAGCTTAAATTTCTAGATTAAATCCATTTTAAAGAGTGTTGTGAGGTTCTGAAAGATATTTTGTAAGAAAAAAAATTTCTTTAAAAAAATTTAGAAAAGATTTTTCAAGTACTTTTGAGATAAATTATGATTTGAAACACATAAGTACTTTTAGAAAAGTGTTAGACTTTGAAAAATATGAGTAATTTTTGAAACGTATTAGACTTTGAAAAAAATAATATTTTACTTGACTAGGTTTCTTTTCCAGTCTGACACAATTCTAGGAAGCCTTGTTGACTACAAGGACATTTTCCTAAGTGTCGTGAAAATTCTCCAACCCAACTTTGAAGTATGATAATTTTTAAGAAGATAATTTTTGAAAACACAACTTGGAATGATAGTATAGTTTTCAAAAATCATTTTGAAATGATGATAATTTTTCAAAGAGATAGTAATATACGAGGGTTTTTTAATCAAATTTTTGAAAACCTTATTTTGAGATGATAGTGAGTTTTAGAGCATAAGGTTTTTGAAAAAATCTGAATTTTTCGAAAAAAGAAACAAAAAAAACTCCCCCTGTATCTGACACTGTCTGACTTTATCTAAGTACCTTAAGGGACTTCAGTGTGGACCAGGTTTGACTTTGTTGACTAGGGTTTGACCAATGAATGACTGAATCAAACAAGCCCTAGATTCTCTTTAAAGCAAGTCTATTGTGATATTTAACATGAAATTCAATATTTTGAAAAAAAAACTGTTAGAGTTGAAAAATTAGGGTACAGTAAACAGAGTTAATTTGAAAACTAGAGATAATTTTCAATAACTTTTGAAAGCACTTTGAGTTTTATTTAGAAGGATAGTGACATATTCTTTTACGTCCTAGATATCTCACCTAGTTCTACGTGATCAAACATGTTAACCTTATGGGTTTTGTGAGATAAATATTTTAATAGAAAGATTTATTTTGAAAAGGTTATGATTAATTTTGAAAAATTGAATTAACTTTGAAAACTATTTTAATGAATGTTAACTTTATTTTGAAAAAGTAGTTGAGTCTAGGATTAATTGAAATTTGAGTTAGATTTGAATTTGACAAGAAGTAACTTGAATTTGAATTTCAAAAATTGGCTTCCAGGTCTTGGCGAGGCACTAGGCCTTCTTTGGCCGTAGCCTTATTGGATCATCAACCCTTTCCTAGACAAAGCCTTTTAGTGAAATTTCATCTTCAAAATCACTCTTTGATAAATTCTGGACTAACTAGTTTGGGTTTTGGATCGGTAGCTTCGGCTAGTTCCGCCAAAATGGCTTCCCTAACGTACTATCATCTCACCTCCATCCAATACTATGTTATTCAAACTTCAATTAAATCATTTTAGTCCTTAAACTAACCAATCCTAATTAAAAAAATAACTAAAATAAAAGCAATATACAATTAAAACAAGCAATTGTCTAAGTAAGGTCACAATTGGAGTAATACTCCGGATTTTCGAAATCAGCAAGATTATGAATTAAATTTTCTAACTTATTGACCTTATTTTTTAGGGTTTCATTTTCTTGTTTCAATTTTCTGAAGTTTGCTTTAATTAAGTTACATGAATCAATCACATTATTCAAGGTAAATAACGGATTTTCAAATACTGTAAATTTACCTTTGTCGATCGTTTGTCCGGCATTCTTGGTAGCTCTTTTATCTGTGCATTCACATTGGTAATGCCCGAACTCCTGGCACTTGAAGCATTGGATGCGACTTTTGTCCCTTCGTGCTTTTGGAACTGGTTCCTTTGTCGCCATCGGTGGTGTCATTTGAATCTTACGAGTAGGACACTCACTTTGGTAGTGCCCTCTCTCCCTGCATGTGTAACAAATTACATGATTTTTAAAATCTGATTTTACACTTTTACCTTTTGGTTCCTTATTGGGAATCTCCCCCTTGATTCTTGCCGCCTCGGATCTAGGCTCATCTTCTGATTCTGTGTCTGAGTCGGACTCGGGTACTAGTTGAAGCTCCTTCTTTGGTGGTTCTTTGAGATTTTTCCCTGCAAAAGAATTTACACCTTCCTCGACCATTACAGTATCTGTTTGATTATTTAATTCAAATTTTGAAAAGAATTCAAAATCGGTTACCGTCTCAGTCAATTTGTCGTCTGATTCGACTGTTTGTGCTTGGACCGAAAGGGCAAGATAACTTACCTGATCTTCTTCTTCATCTGAGATCTCTTGGTGAAGGTCAATCAGTTTTTCCCAGATTTCTCTAGCACATCTACATGGACCTACTAGTTCAAGTTGTTCGTTGGTTAGACCGCATTATATGATTACTGTTGCCTTAGCATCAGTCTCGATCTTCCTTAGAGTTGGTTCGTCCAATTTGTCCCAAGCGATCGATGTTCCATCTTCCGTAGGGAATCTGAACCCCGTTTGGATTATCGACCATAAATCTAGATTAGCCTTCAGGTGGGATTCCATTTGACTTCTCCAGGAGTTGAAATTTTCGCCAGAGAAGAGCGGTGGACGAATGCTATTCCATTCTTGATTGGCCATTAAAAATGATCCTTGCACACAAAAGCAATAACAGAAATGTATCAAGACTTGGTCGTGGATTAGTAGTGCGGGAGAAGGGGAAAAAATAGCCAAAAAAAAATTACACGAATTTCGAGGCAGAATAATAATAAAATAATGAAAATAATTTATGATAAATTTTTGAAAATGTTGATTTTCTCAATTCTGATTAATAATAATAATAATAAAATAAGGATTTAATGTTTGAGAAAAAATTTTGCTCGAATTAAAGTAGCACGAATTTTGAGAAAAATATTAAAATAATAATAAAAAAAGTTTATGACAAATTTTTAGAAATTGATCGTTTTATTAATTCTGACTTATAGGAAAAAAATGAAATAAAAAAGCGAACGAGATTGAGTGGTGTTGCACCAACCTCAATCAACGAAAAAGATAAAAAAAATTAAAATTATTTCGTAAAATTCGAAAATACTCTCAAATTGGTGGTTGCACCAATTTTGAGCTTCCCCGCTCTGATACCACTTGTTGGATCGAGAAAACCGATAGAGGGGGGGGTGAATATCGGAAATCGTTCGGATTTGAGTAAGAGTAGGTACGCAGCGGAAATTTAAAAACAGCACACAGACACAGTCGATTTACTTGGTTCGGAGCCTATGTCGACTCCTACTCCAAGGCCCACGGTCGTTGACCGTTTACTTTGGGCAATTCTATATACGCGCAAAACAGTTTACAATATTTGATTACAAATAAGTGCAATAAAATAATAATATTAAAATTTCGATCTTCGTTACCGACGTCCGGAGTGGATTGACTTTTTCGGGACAGCGGGACGTCGTCGGCTTGAGTTGGAGTGTTTCCGGAGCAAAGCACGAGCGTAGAAGATCTTTGAGGCGTTGAAAGAACTGTTGTCCTGAAGCCTTGGTCGAAGGCCCTTTATATAGGGCCTGGGGGCGCCCCCCACGTGGCCTCTGATCCGCAGAGCTCTCGGTCAGCGTCTATCCTCTGGATCCGCTTTGACCGGGGCGCCCGGAGCGCTCGGGGCGCCTGGATTGACCGGGTCAAACTTTATCCGCTTGGCTTCGAGGGCTTTTGGTTCGATGCATGCGCATGGGGGCGCCCGGGAGCAGCGCTGGCGCCCGGGAGCACGGGGGCGCCCGGCCCAGCAGCTATTCGAACCCTTTTTTCCTTTGACATGTTTTGTATGTACCTTGGGGGCGCCCGGGACACTCCGGGCGCCCTGGTCAGCTGTTGCCTCACTCCTTTGAGGCTCTCTGAGCTGCAGACACTCATTCCTTCGGTCCTGCATCCAGGGTTAGTCCAAAACATAACAAGACATTAAGTGGTTAGTTTATACAGCCTTAGCTGTCTTGGTTCTGACTTTGGGCCTCCAAAATGGAACCCTAGGTCGAACCGACGCCTACTGTTCCCTCGACGGGGAACGCGTCCTCACCTACTCCTCTCGGGAGAATTTACCTGATGCCAACCGTTCCTCTGGTTGGACTTTTGCCTGACGGTCCTTTGTCAGGTCTTGGATGCCGAGCTGCCCTTTGCCCGGTGCCTAGCATTCCTTCGCTAGGGCTTTGTATCCTGGCATTCCTTCGCCAGGTGCCTAGCAGTCCTTCGCTAGGGCTTTGTTTCCTGACAGCCCTTCGCCAGGTGCCTAGCAGCCCTTCGCTAGGACTTTGTTTCCTGACAGCCCTTCGCCAGGTGCCTAGCAACCCTTCGCTAGGACTTTGTTTCCTAGCAGCCCTTCGCCATGTGCCTAGCAGCCCTTCGCTAGGACTTTTCCTGCACACTTAGTGAACATTGTTAGATCACAAATAAACTTAACTTTGAATCCTTTGCCAATATCAAAACAAGGTTCGATATGGTGCTTCCTGCACCAACATCCAACCCTCGGCCAGGACTTATTGCCCAATTCCACGAACCAGGACTTCGTGCCCAACCTTTAATTAGGTCTTAGGTGTCCAGCCTACGACCAGGACTTAATGTCCAATTCCTCGAACAAGGACTTATTGCCTAGGTTAACTAGGACTTTGTTTACCTTGATATGGATTTCTTGACTAACCCTTACCTTGTCTAATATATCACTAACTTAAGCATATTGTTAAACATTGAAACACTAGAGGAGAACATCACTGATACATCTTACACCAACACCCAGTGCTCTCCGGAGGTCCTATTGGAGGGGGCCCCAACCGTATGAGGAAGGCTCGCACTCAACGATTGGGGAACTACCCACTAATCTCCTTCAGCCCAAAAGATCTGGAGGACACAGAAGGCCCCCACTTGCATGTCATCTCTGGATCCCGACCGGTGAAACAGAGGCGGAGGCAATTTGCACCAGAGCGGGATAAGGCTATCCGGGATGAAGTAAACAAGTTGTTAAAGGTCGGGCATATAAGGGAAGTCCAATTCCTGACCTGGTTAGCTAATGTAGTCCTTGTCCCTAAGCCAGAGATAAATGGCAGGTCTGTATTGACTTTCGCGATTTGAACAAGGCCTGCCCTAAATACTGTTACCCCTTGCCTTGAATAGACCAGTTAGTAGACTCTATAGCCGGTTGTGAGTTCATTTCAATGTTGGATACTTATCAAGGCTACCATCAAGTTTCGCTCGCTCCCGAAGACCTGGAGAAAGTCAGCTTTGTGATAGCTGACTGTTGGATCGAGAGAAAACGATAGAGGGGGGGTGAATATCGTTACTCGTTTCGGATTAGGAAATAGAGAATGCACAGCGGAAATTAAAACAAACAAACTCAAACACCAAGGTTTTACTTGGTTCGGAGTCGCGGTCGTCTCCTACTCCAAGGCCCACGGTCGTTGACCGTTTATTGCGGGTAATACTATAATCGCACAAAACAGTTTACAAAAGGATGATTACAATGATAGTGCAGTAAAAAAAACACAGCTCTTTGTTACCGACATCCGGTGTGGAATGTATCTCAGAGCAGAGGGACGTCGTCGGCGCTTGTATCTCGAGTTGGGAGGTTTCTGTAGCAGAGCGCCTCGAGTAGAAGAGCGTGAAAGCATTGGAAGACTTGATTCTCAGAAGCCTTGGTGTTGGGTGCTATTTATAGCACTTCGGGGCGCCCTGAACGTTGGGGGCGCCCCCCCCCCCACGTGTCAACCGATCCGAAATTACCTCGGTCAGCCCTTATCCCACTCAAATAGGGCTGAGGATTGACTCAGGGGGCGCCCTGGTTGCCCTTTTCAGCGAGCTTCTCGGCTGGATAAGAGTTATCCGCTTCGGTGGCTTGAGTGCGGGGCGCCCTGGGCACTGGGGGCGCCCGGGAGCACGGGGGTGCCCGGGAGCATGGGGGCGCCCCGCCCAGTGAGCTTCCGAAGCGTTTCTTGCTCAACTTGTTTTACCTTCACCTTGGGGGCGCCCGGGACACTGGGGGCGCCCTGCCCAGCTGCTTCCTCTCTCCTTTGAGGCGTTCTGAGCTGCAAAGACTCGTTCCTTTGGTCCTACATCCAAGGTTAGTTGCAAATACAATGAGGCAAGAATATGTTATGAGTATACAGCCTTAGCTGTCTTGGTTCTGACTTTGGGTCTCCAAAATGGAGCCCTAGGTCGAACCGACGCCTACTGTTCCCTCGACGGGGAATGCGTCCTCACCTACTCCTCTCAGGAGAATTTACCTGTTGCCAACCGACTCCTCCGGTTGGACTTTTGCCCAGCAGTCCTTCGCCAGGTCTTCAGCACCAAGCAATCCTTCGCCTGGTGCCCAACAGTCCTTCGCCAGGTCTTCAGCTCCAGGCAGCCCTTCGCCTGGTGCCTAGCAGTCCTTCGCTAGGTCTTCGACTCCTAGCAGCCCTTCGCTAGGTGCCCAGCAGCCCTTCGCTAGGACTTTGTTTCCTGGCAGTCCTTCGCTAGGTGCCTAGCAGCCCTTCGCTAGGACTTTGTTTCCTGGCAGTCCTTCGCCAGGTGCCTAGCAGTCCTTCGCTAGGGCTTTGTATCCTGGCAGTCCTTCGTCAGGTGTCTAGCTGTCCTTCGCCAGGACTTAGGGTTTTAGTGCCTAGCATTCCTTCGCTAGGTGCCTAGCATTCCTTTGCTAGGACTTCAATCTGCACACTCAAGCAGCATGTTAGATAACAAATAAGACTTAACTTTTGAACCCTTTGCCATTTATCAAAACACAGGTTCGATATGGTGCTTCCTGCACCAACAATCTCCCCCTTTTTGATTTATGGCAACACAATTCAAAGTTAAGTAAAAATTACAACAGTTAAGCAAGAAGGTTAAGACCAATAACACATAGCAGTTCTGAATAGTATAAAGTCTAAAACCAATATAATTTTGAAAAAATTTCTCATATTCATACTCCCCCTGAATAATTGTTTTATAAAACAATAATTAACTTAACTCTTAACTTTGACCTTTCCTCCCCCTTTGACATATATCAAAAACAAACCTGGGTGAACAAGGTATCTAACAGGGATTTTTGAGTTTTTCTGAGTGCTTCATGTTTTTGACAAAGTGTTTTCAAAAATAGAGTAAAAGTATTTTCATTAGCAAAACTTTTTACACTTAGATAATTTTCCATTATAAGAAGTTTTGCAGGCCTAAATTTTGAAAAAAAAAACTTTTACTTATAAGGCAAAAACAATTTACTTAGGCAAAATTTCCATTTTTGAAGCCAAATTTCCAAAAAAAAAAAGTTCAACTTTTAGAGTTAGGAAAAAAATTTGTTTACTAAAGAAAATTTTGCACATTTAGACGAATTTGCTTGGAAACACTTTGTGCATTTTGAAAAACATAATTCTTAAGAAATTTCTAGGCAAGTTTTTCCCCAAAGAAAACTTTATTTAGAAATATTTGCCAAAATTTTCAAAAAGTTTTGCTCAGACAAATCTTGTTTACTAAGGAAAATTTCACTTAAAAAATTTGAAACACTTAGATACTTAGAAATTTTTGTTTTACCAAAAAAAAATCCTTTTTCTCTTTCTTTCTCTCCCCCTTAATGTGAAACTCTTCTCCTTATGTTTTAGACCATGTCTAAGATAAACTTTCATTAAAAAAAGGGGAAAAAGATTTAAGGAAGAATTTAATTTCACTTTTTCTACTCTCCCCCTTGGCCATATATCAATAAAGAATTGAAAATATATTTTGAAAGAGATTTTAAGAGAGAAAATTTATGTATCAGAGCCTATGAGTTTTGAAAACATATAAATACTTAGCATAATTCTTGAAAGCATAGCAAAAAGCTTTAAATTGCACCAACAAAACTTCACTTAAGAAAAATATTTTGTATGTGTAGGCAAGTCTTTTAGAAACTTCACGCACTTAGAACACTATTGCCTTGACAAGTATTAGTACTTTTGAAAACATTATACTTTGAAAAATATAAGTACTTTTGAATGATATTATGCATTTTTGACAATATAAGTACTTTTGAAGATTATGCATTTTTGAAACATATAAGTACTTTTGAACATAATATGCAATTTTTTTAAAAAAAAATTAATTTTATTTTGAAAACATAATACTTGACTTGGTTTCTTTTCCAGTCTGACACAATCCTAGGAAACCTTGTTAACTACAAGGACATTTTCCTAAGTGTCCTAGAAATTTTTCAATTCAAGTAAATATTATAAAAGTAACTTCATAAGTCACAAGAATTTTGAAAAATAAAATAATAGTATTTTGGAACAAAAATTATTTAAGTTTTCAAAAGGATTTTAAACTTGCAGTGCATGAAAACATATAATTTTGAAAAAATGTTCAATAATTCTTTTAATTTAATCTCCCCCTAAGCTTGACCCAGTCCTAGGAAGCTTGTTGACTACAAGCGATCTTCCTCTGAGTTTTAGGGTTTGATTTAAATTATAAGAATTATCTAATAACTTCAAAACAAATAATTACCAAAAAAAACATTTCAGAAATTCTTCTTTTGACTCAAACTCCCCCTAAATTTGACACATCCTAGGAGTCCTTGTAGATCATGAAGTGGACCTTCCTCTGTGTCTTTAGGGTTTATTAAAATCAAAAGAATAATTTTGAATAACCTTCTGAGTATGATAACTTTCAAGGAGATAAATTTTTGAAAACACAACTTGGAATGATAGCACAGTTTTCGAAAATCATGATGTTAATTTTTCAAAGAGATAGTAATATAGGAGGGTTTTTTAGTCAACTTTTGAAAACCATATTTTGAGATGATAATAAGTTTTAGAGCATAAGGTTTTTGAAAAAGCTGAATTTTTCGAAAAAGATTAAGAAGAACTCCCCCTGTATCCGACACAGTCTGACTTTTATCTAAGTTCCTTAAGGCATTAGATCGGGAGAAACATCGAAGTGTACGTATACGACAGCCTGGTCAAGTCTGACAAGGGAAAGGACATGATCGCCGACTTAGAAGAGACGTTCGCCATCCTGAGGGCCAACAAGCTGAAGTTAAACCCTGCCAAGGGCCTATTCGTGGTGAAGAGTGGTCGTTTCTTGGGATACATGGTGACGAAGAGGGGGATCAAGGCTAATTCAGAAAAAGTAATGGCTATTCTGGATATGTCTTCCCCTCGCAACTTCAAGGAAGTGCAGAGACTGAATGGTAGAATCACGACCCTATCCAGGTTCATCTCCAAGTCCGAAGATAGGACCCTGCCATTCTTCAAGATTCTAAGAAAGGCAGTCAAGTTCAATTAGGATGACTAGTGTGAGAAGACACTCGTTGACCTGAAGGCCTATCTCGCCGAGCTCCCCATCCTCTACAAGCCCGTAGAAGGGGAGACCTTATTTGTCTACTTGTCTGCAGAAGAATAAGCGGTTGGCTCAGCACTTGTCTAAGAAGAAGGCATGGTGCAATACCCCATATACTTCTTCGGACATCTCCAGAAGGATGTTGAAACGCGATACACTATGATGGAGAAGCTGGCCTATGCCCTTGTCTTAATGGCCCGGAGGTTAAGTCCTTATTTTTTAGCGCATCCTATCATAGTTCTCTCCAATAGCCCGCTCGCCCGGGTCCTCACCAATCCTGAAGCTTTAGGCCGGTTGATCAAATGGACTACAGAGTTGAGCGAATATGATATCGAGTACCAACCTTGCGCCGCTATCAAGGCACAAGCTCTCTCGGATTTCATGCTGGAGACTGTCCCCGAGCCTGAGGCCAAAGGAGTCTGGAAGGTCTACATAGACGGGTCTTCCAACAGCAGACACAGCGGAGCCGGGGTGTTAATGGTCTCCCCTCGGGGGGACACATTATATTTATCCATCCGGCTCCACTTTAAAGCCACCAACAATAAAGCTGAATATGAGGCGATCCTAGCGGGCTTGCAAGTAGCCAAACATATGGGGGTCACTCGGGTCATTGTACACTCGGACTCCCAGCTTGTGGCACAACAAATAAAGGGTGACTATGAAGTCAGGTGTGAGCGCCTGCAGAGGTATGCTGCCCTCTATGAGCAGCTGACAGCCTCCTTCACGGAGGTTACCTTACAGATGATCTCTAGGGTAGACAATGTCAGGGTCGACGAGCTAGCCAAACTGGCTAGCTCCATTTCAACCTAGCGGCTAGATGAACCTAGTGCCCTGGAAGAGACGGTAGCACAGATTGGGGAAGAAGCAGGAGGCGACACCGTAACCGATTGGAGAGATCCATATGTGGAGTTCCTGCGTAGTGGGAATGTTCTGAGCATGGACCAAGGAGGTCGACTATTCCGACATCAGGCGGCTCGGTTCACGTTGGTCGTTGATCAACTATACATGAGGGTCTTCGCTCGACCCCTCCTCAAATGTGTCGAACCAGAAGAAGTCGACTACGTGATGTGGGAAGTACATGAGGGCATATGTGGGAGTCACATTGGGGGGAGGTGTCTGTCTAGGAAGATTATCCTAGCAGGATACTTTTGTCACACTCTCCAAGCCGACACTCTCAAGTTTGTGGCCGGATGTGAGGCCTACCAAAGACATCAACATGTGACTCATCGACCGACCGAACCCTTGCGAGTCTCTACAGTGTCCTGCCCATTCGATCAGTGGGGCATGTACATTGTAGGCCCCTTTCTAATCGGACCACAGGAGAAGAAGTTCCTACTGGTCCTAGTCGACTATTTTTCCAAATGGGTGGAAGCTGAACCACTAGCACACATCACGGAGGCTGCCGTGATGAAAATCCTATGGAGGGATATCGTCTACAGATATGGCATCCCCCACAAGCTAGTGTTAGACAATGAAAGCAGTTTTTCGGGCGCAAGCTTAAAGAATGGTAAGAGGGGTTGGGCATTCGCCAAGCTTTCACATCAATGGCATACCCACGGGGCAATGGATAAGCCAAGGTCGTTAACCGAGAAATCCTCAGGGGACTTAAGATAAAGCTAGATGATGTCGGAGGCAGCTGGGTTGAGGAACTCCCCAGCATCTTGTGGTCCTACCATACCACTCCACGAGAAGGAACAGACCAGAGCCCATTTCAGCAGGTGTATGGGGCCGAGGCTGTAATCCCAGTGGAAGTGGGGGAGGAGTCCATCCAACGGCAGCTCTATAACAAAGAGGACAAAGATCAAGAGCGGCTGATCGACCTGGATCTCATTTCGGAGGTGCGGGATAAAGCAACAACTCGGCTGGAAGCATATCGATGACGGATGTAGCAAGCCTACAATTGCCAGGTAATCGCCCGCAACTTTGAAGTCGGAGACAAGGTTTGGAAGAGGGTCAAACCAGTAGGCGACCTTGGGAAGTTAGACCCTCATTAGGACGGACCTTATGTCATCACCAAAAAGCTCACAGGGGGCATCTACTATCTGGAAGATGATAAAGGCAAGGGGCTGAAGAGGCCATGACACGCCAACTATCTCTGCCCTTATCGCACTCGGTGATGTGTTGAGTTGTTTGCTTAATTTTTGTATTCATTGTTTGCACTGCCTTGCAATTTAATAAATAAAAGAGCAAACAAAATATTACTCGAAAAGCACTGAAACCTTACCTGAAGTAAAACCCTACTGCCTCCGTGGTAAGTAGGCTTGGCCTTGGTGCTGCAAAGGCTCGGTCAAGAGCTGCAAAACCCTACTGCCTCCGCGATGAGTAGGCTTAGCCTCGGTACAAAAAATGCCCGACCAAGAGCTGCAAAACCATTCTACCTCCGCGGTGAGTAGGCTTGGCCTCGGTGCTACAAATGCCCCGCCAAGAGCTGCAAAACCTTACTACCTCCGCGGTGAGTAGGCTTGGCCTCGGTGTTGCCAATGTCAGGCCAAGAGCTGCAAAACCCTACTATCTCGCGGTGAGTAGGCTTGGCCTTGGTGCTGCAAATGCCCGACCAAGAACTACAAAACCTACTACATCCACAGTGAGTAGGCTTGGCCTCAGTGCTGTAAATGTCTGGCCAAGAGCTGCAAAACTCAACTACCTCCGCGGCGAGTTGGCTTGGCCTCGGTGCTGCAAATGCCCGACCAAGAGTTGCAAAACCCTACTACCTCCGCGGTGAGTAGGCTTGGCCTCAGTGCTATAAATGCCCTCAGTGCTACAAATGCCTGGCCATGAGCTGCAAAAACCCTACTACCTCCGCGGTGAGTAGGTTTGGCCTCGTTGCTGCAAATGCCCGTCCAAGAGCTGCAAAACTCTACTACTTCCGCGGTGAGTAGGCTTGGGCTCGGTGCTGCAAATGCCCGGCCAAGAGCTGCAAAACCCTACTATCTTTGCGGTGAGTAGGTTTGGCCTCGATGTAGCAAATGGCCGACCAGGAGCTGTAAAACCCTACTACTTCCGCAGTGAGTAGGCTTGGTCCGGGTACTTTGGATGCCAGATTGAGAGTAGTAAAACCCTACCTACTGCACAGTGAGTAGACTCCTGGTCCCTTCTGGCACGGGGCCCCGCGCTCCTCTAGTCGAAGGGATGTCGGCTCTATGAGTTAGGGAGAAACACCATCCCTTCAATTTCCTGGCTCTTCAGGCAAGGACGCAAGAGGCATAAGGAGAAAAGAAGGAGAAAAACTCAAGGCAGTGGGCCAAAAAAGGTTTTTGCATTATACTCAAGATAATTACATGTCTGGCACATACGAAAGAATGAAAAAGTTGTCGAAGATAAAAAGACAAAATAATTGTGAGGCCTTGGTCTGGGGAGAGCCTTATATTTCCTGCTCTTCGGGCGAGAGCTTGTCCCAAACCTAGCCGACGTTCAAGCCGCTTAGGTTGGCGTCTGGTTTCAGCAGTTGGGCCTTCTTCAATTGGTTGATGGCACCATTGAAGCCCTATTTTAGGCGCTTCAATACTTGTCCGGCCAGGATATCGCCAAACTTGTCAGTGTAACGCCCCAAAATTTCCATTTTTTAGTTCTTAAAGTCCTTAGAATTATTTAAAAATGGTTTAGAAATATTCTAGATATTTTTAGGAATTTTTAGAGTATTTTTATGGAATTTTCCGAGTCCGTTTGGTATTTTAGAGAAAGGAGAAAGAAATAAAAAAAAAGGAAAAAAAAAA
>JAGFNQ010002902.1:96309-124669 GCA_024364735.1 Boesenbergia rotunda | reverse complement strand
AGTGAAATCATTTTAAATCCTCGGTAGGCCAGAAATTAAATCACTAAAATGGGTCTGAAATTAAATCATTTCATACTCTCTTTATCCCTATTTTATCTTACTATAATTCGTGTTTACAATTCATAACTAAAAGATGTACCTGGGAATCTGAAAGCTTGCGAAGTTGAATCCTAATTTCAAATATATTGACCAAAATTGCACGGATATGTTGCAATTCTTGTACGTCCAAGGAACATTGAAGGAGACTCTTTGATCTTCGTAATATGTCGACCATGTAAAATTTAAAATGCTTTAAAAAAACTATTAAAGTGACCTAAAACACTACACTAATGCAATTTTTGTCCAAAGTCATCTGAAGCCTACAGGTTGTAATAGGGGCGGATTTACATAGGGACCCGGGAGGGTTACGACCCCCCAAATTTTTAATAATATTATTTTTATATAGCAATTTTTATTTTTTTAGTATAGTAATTTTTATTTTCTTAGTATATATACAATTTCACTCATTTATAAAACTATATTTTTAGTGGGTTTAATGGTAAGTCTAGTTTTTGTTTTAACATACATCTAGGGTTCAAATCCCTTGGATGATTAAATTTAAAAATATATATATTTTTTTATTTTCCAAATTTTAACTCAATATATATTATCTTTGAAATATTAGAGAAGATATTATTATAATAATTATTTTTTTGATTATTATTATAATTATTATTTACGTTGGCCCCCTCGAACTTATAATCCTAGATCCGCCACTAGGTTGTAAACATTACAAATTTTTTAAGAACTAAATCCAAATATTTTCATATTTGCAAAATCAAGATAGAATTTTTTTATAAACATGCACAGAAACAATGTTGTTTTGACCTAATTTAGTTCGCTAACATACATGGTTAAAGACATGAACATCACACGGTTAAAGACTTGAGCTAAATATCCTAAGAGTAAGTAGCAAATGATTAAATAATATCTGACCACTAGATGACCATTCTAACCGTTTAAGCAATCAATGGTTTCCAAATTCAAGGAGGAAACAAATCGACAAAAGTTTCAGTTGGAATAAAACCCTAAGGAAATACAATCAAGCTCAAGAGATAAGCCCAAATCTCACTCCCTCATGGAGGGGCAGCACCACAAATCAAATGAGAGAGAAGCCATCAAATCTCAGAAAAATCCCATCTCTTCACAAAATCAAATTGATGAAGCAAAATAAGGTGAATTCGAGGAAAAAGAGAAGCAAATAAATCTGGCAATAAAAAATAAATCAACTATAGAACGGATCACAAAAATTTCTCAATCTTCACATTGTGTGTGATCGATGGGAAACTATACTTGGATGAAATTATAGGAAAATAGAAATAGAATACGAGATTAAGAAAGATGGGAAATTATACTTGATTTATCTCCTCCGTATTGATTCTGAGACGGATTAGCAGAGACATTGGAGACGAGAGAATCACTTTTTACCACCTCGAAAAAGCCAATTCCCGATTTAATCCCGATTGGTAGGAATCACTTGCATTTGGTACAAATTAATGTAACATAATTGGAATGGAACACCATCACATGAACACTCCTTTAAAGTAAAAATATATATATATCAACAAACTGCTCTATAGTATTTTTTATCCTTAAAATATATCTTATTTTAATTATTAGTGCGGTAACTGCTATCAAATAGGTACTATAATAAATAAAAATTATTGAGTAGCTACTCTAATATTATTTTTTATTTTCAATATTATGGTACAACTATGACTAAATGCTACAACGGATTAAAAATTGCCCCACTAGTTCATATAATTGATATGTATTTGTATTTGTTATAATAGAGTTTGAGGTTAATTCATCTGTAAATTGTCTTTAAATCCTCAACTAAATCTTAAACTTTATCTTCAGTTTCTATGTCAGAAAAAGTTTATTTCTACTCCCTACATGCAAAGTTTCATTTGTTTCAACTCCCTAATAAATATTGCTTTACGGAATTGCTCTTATTATTTTTAGGTACAAAAAGTCCAAAATGAGGTATAGTTCCTCATAAATTTAGTATAATGTAATTAAAATCTAGTATATTTTCTATCAAATTAAGTAACACACTTTTTATACGTATAAAAAGGCCAGGAAGAAGTATAATTCTTCCTAAATTCATTATATTTCAATTAGAATTTAGTATATGTTCTATCACATCGAGTAAAATTTTTTTCCCACCAGACCAATTGATTAGGAGTTTATACCTAATTGCCCTTATTATTTTTAGATACAAAATGTCCAAAATGAGTTATAGTTCCTCCTAAATTCAGTATCATATAATTAAAATCTAGTATATTTTCTATCAAATTCAGTACCACACTTTTATACGCATAACAAGTCCAAGAAAAAGTATAGTTCTTCCTAAATTTAATATATTTCAATTAGAATTTAGTATATATTCTATCAAATTGAGCATAATTCTTTTTCCACCTGACCAATTGATTAGGAGTTCATACCTAATTGTCTTTATTATTTTTAGGTAAAAAAGTCTAAAATGAGATATAGTTCCTCTTAAATTTAGTATCATATAATTAAAATTTAGTATATTTTCTATTAAATTAAGTACCACATTTTTTATACGTATAAAAAAATCTAAAAATAAGTATAATTCTTCCTAAATTCAGTATATTTTAATTAGAATTTAGTATATGTTTTATCAAATTGAGCATAATTCTTTGTCCATCGGACCAATTGATTAAGAGTTCATGGCAATTGATTAGTTTATGATGATTTGATTAGGTTATACTCAATTTGATATAAAATATACTGAATTTTAGTTAAATGATGCTCGATTTAGAAAGAATTATACTTGACTTCAGACTTTTGTACCTAAAAAATTAGGGGTATTTCGGTAAATTTGTAGTTGAAACAGATGAAACATTGCATGTGGGGAGTGGAAACAAATTTTTTCTGACACAGAGACCGAGGAGCAAGTTGAGTTTACATGCAGGGAGTTTAGGATAATTTTCTCTTAATTCATATAAAAATATCTCGTTAAGTATTTGGTTTACTGTGTTAGGATAAAATGTCTATGTGATTTATCCCTTTCAGAATGTGTGAGGTCGTTAAGATGATAATTTTATTTTTTACTGTAATATAATGGATAAAAATTATTTGATAACTATTATAATATATAACATCTAATATAATCATGGTAGTAGCTACTGAATGACTGTTTTTAAATATTTTTAATTAATTTAAAATAATTTTGAACAAATTGTTATAATGTATTTAGAATAATAATATTTAAACATTAGAATTTAAGATTTAAAATTTTATGCCCATAATTACTCTCTGGTGAAAAATCATCCATTTCATTTTATTAAAGTAGATTGTAAATTATAAATTTTAAATTCCCCATTGCAGTTAGTATAAAATATACTCCTGAGATAAAATTTTACGCTTTTATTTGTTTATGTAT
Source organism: Boesenbergia rotunda (assembly GCA_024364735.1). Classification (NCBI taxonomy): domain Eukaryota; kingdom Viridiplantae; phylum Streptophyta; class Magnoliopsida; order Zingiberales; family Zingiberaceae; genus Boesenbergia; species Boesenbergia rotunda. Next base: position 121,218 of record JAGFNQ010002902.1, on the reverse strand, counting down.
TTTTAAAATGTCCTCTTTAACGATTTAAGATTTATTTGAAATGCCCATTGATTGGGGTTTTCCCATTTCATTAATAATTTTATTTTATTTAAATTCGATGAACAAATTTTTGAGCTGCGTTTGGTAGGAGGTAATCCATTTTGTAATGTAATCAAGATTACATTACAAGTTAGATTCCTTTCCATGTAATCCGATTATATTCCCTATCCTCTATTCTCGAAACCTATCGGTAGAATCCTCCGTGGCGGTCGCCGGTCGTCGACGGGTCGCCGGTCGTCGACGGGTCGCCGGTCGTCGACGGGTCGCCGACCGACCGGCGGTGGTCGTCGATCGTCGGTCGCCGGCCGGCGACGGTCGTCGATCGCCAACAGTGATCTTCGGTCATCGTTGTCGGTTGTCAGACGACAATCTTTGATTATATTACAGGATGAATTATCCCTCACCAAATACATCTATAATAGTTATCAAAGATTATATATAACTCGTTAACAAATATAGTAATGTAATTTAATTATATTATATATTACATTATATTATGACCCAATTATATTATCCCAAATTAAACTTAGCTTTAAGTCACTCTTGTGGCGTTGATCCGATGTCAAACAAGTTAAATAATCATCTGATGTGAGAGATCTAGAGGGCGAGAAAAGCATAAGCTGGAGGTGAAGTTATGTAACGGTGACCGCATTTATTATGTCTCTCTACAGTCTACTCTAAGTCTAAGTCGGCTTCCGTTCGCGAAACAACGTACCTCTTTGTATCCGGTCACCGCCTCCGCCTTCTTTGCTCCTTTTAATATTGTTCTCGATTATTCCCACCGCCTTCTCGACTCCCAATCACAAGTGGCAGACTGGCAGTCGCAGCGAGGAGTGTGGAGCTCCAAACCTAACACCAAGCCCAACCGGATTCTCTCGCCGGAGCTTTGATCCGCTTGCCGCCCCTCCATCCCCTCCCCCCAGGAGGCGGTAGGGACGATGAGCTGAGCCATGGGCTGCCTCTTCACAAAAGAAGCTGCCTCCCCGCCCACCCCCTCCGCCGTCGGTAGACGCCGCCGTCGAGATAAGGAGACTCCTGCAGCGCCAGTCGGCTCTGGAGGCAAGTCCCAGGCCACCCTGCCCAGGATCGACGCCACCGCCGAGGTTGATGACCACGTCCGGAAGGAAGACGCGGAGCGACCGGATGGACACCGATTGACACGGCGCAGACGAAAGAAGCTTGATCCCAGGTTGAGTAACCTCCCTGGCCATGCACAAGACGAGCACGTGGCCGCCGGGTGGCCCTCCTGGTTGTCGAATGTTGCCGGGGAGGCCATTAAGGGGTGGACGCCACGCCGCGCTGACACCTTCGAGAAAATTGACAAGGCGAGCTTCCATTTTTTTACGTCCTTAGTATTTTGATTCTTAAATTTGACTGCTGAAAGTGGTGCTTTTATTATTTATTTATTTATTTATTATGGTATAGATTGGCCAAGGAACTTACAGCAATGTCTACAAAGCCAGGGACTTACTGTCGGGAAAAGTCGTGGCTTTGAAGAAGGTTAGGTTTGATAACATGGAGCCAGAGAGTGTGAAATTTATGGCGAGAGAGATCCTTATCTTAAGGCGGCTGGATCATCCTAATGTAGTGAGACTGGAAGGATTGGTGACATCCAGGATGTCTTGTAGTTTATATTTAGTGTTCGAGTATATGGAGCACGATCTTGCTGGACTTGCTGCCAGTCCTACCATCAAGTTCACTGAGCCCCAGGTTAGATTATCAGCATGACATGCCTTGCTCGAGATATCTATCTGACATTGTTTTTGAGCAGGTGAAATGTTATATGCGGCAGTTATTGTCAGGATTAGAACATTGTCACAGTAATGGTGTGCTGCACCGAGACATTAAAGGTTCTAATCTCCTTATAGATAATGATGGGTTATTGAAGATTGCTGACTTTGGCTTGGCTACGTTCTATGATCCAAACCATAAGCATCCCATGACCAGCCGGGTGGTAACTCTTTGGTATCGTGCACCAGAGCTTCTCTTGGGAGCTACTGACTACAATGTGGGTATAGACTTGTGGAGTGCTGGCTGCATTTTGGCGGAGTTGTTAGCTGGAAAACCTATTATGCCTGGAAGAACTGAGGTACCATGTTGATTCATGATGAGAAGTGTTTACTATTTCTTCTTTTTTTTTATGCTATGTAGCTACCTTTCTTTGTAGCATTATTGATACTGAAGGATGACAATAAAATGCATGCATGTTACCCAGGAATTTTAGGGTATCTATATACACAAAACATCCTTGAATTGTCTGGGCTTTGTCATGCTAAAGAACACAGAGATTGGCATGTGTCTATGCTTTTCGATGCTTTATGGTGAACATGTAAATGAAAAGATAAAAGAAAGAGAGTGTCACTGGTTTACAATGTCAAAGTAAGCTTAACACTCTCTGAACCATAACATCATATTAGCATCAGATGTATGCCAGGGATAAACTCGTCTGTTGCCTTTAATTAGTTTTATTGTTCTCATTGAAAGCCTGATCAACACAATCAACCTATATAAATGATTGTACTTGACCATAAGATGTTATCATTTATTCTGACCTGTAGAGGACTCCACTATCTCTCTCTTGTTTCTGGGTATCATGTTTATAAATCAATCAAATAATTGGTTAGTCTACTGTTTGTTACATGCTGGACGCAACCAGATATTATACCATACTGCAGGTTATCAAGACCTAATACACTACTCATGTATTACCGCTAATATGCCGGTAACATATAGTTCAATGTTTCTGTTGGGTCTTACAGGTGTCTATTTTCACTAATTCTGTGGTCTTTATGGTTTTTTACCTTCATCAGGTTGAGCAGCTGCATAAGATTTTTAAGCTTTGCGGTTCCCCTTCAGAGGAGTATTGGAAGAAGTCAAAGTTGCCACATGCTACTATTTTTAAACCCCAACAACCATACAAACGTTGCATAAAGGATACATTTAAAGATTTTCCGCCATCATCATTGCCATTAGTTGAAACTCTTCTTGCCATTGATCCAGCAGAGCGCTTAACAACCACTGATGCTCTAAATAGTGAAGTAAGTTTCACGTAACATGAACCCTGAATTATGCTTTTGTTTATGATTGATGATCTAGTTGTTTTCCTCTACTCCAAAGCATTTCACATACAGCAATAAAAACGGTTGTTAGTTCATCAGAAAAAGCTCGCCCATTAAGTAGCTTCTCATGCCATAGTATGAATTAGATGTTTTTGTGGAAAACTTCACAAATGGGGTTATTCTTGTCTATTTGGTATCTTTATTGCTATAACTATGTTATTAGGATTTTTTTCATGAATGTCCTCTTGACTTTTCAAAGTAAAATTAGTGAAGCATACTAGTTTTCTTCATGATATATCTTGTTTGATGCTTTTTTAATCTTTTGCCTATTTTCAACTAGAGAACTGCTACTTGTAAGGTAGAATGAGACAATTACTTGTAGGAAAAGACTCTTTTGTTTGCTTTTAGTTACAAGGGGTATGATCAATGATCAATATCTATGCTCCAGTTTAGGGGGTAGTGCCAAATTATATAAATAAAAAATATAGGGATATAGTTTACTTTGATTCTAGGGATATAATTTACCTTGAATGGTAGGGATTTGATTAAATCTAGATACTCTCTATATATGTATGATTTTGATGAATAAAATTAATAATATATATTTTCAATTCCTTTAAATTTTTTTAACAGTGATAATTCCTTTGAATTATTTTTCTATATCTATTTATCTGTTCATTTTACAAATTCATGAGCTAACTTTGTTGGAGTTATTAAATATCATTGTAATCCCGACAATTACAAAAATATTTGGCTATGATCATTGAGAGGATGCTTATTAGAAATAGTTGTTACCATATTGTTTGACACATTAAGCTAGTGGTGAAGTGACAAATGACTGAATTTTATAGAGCAGTAGATGAGAATCCGGAAGCAGTATATTCATACAAGGACCAATAAGGACACAATCACAAAGAAGTGATATTGATAAGGAAAAGTCGATCTCACATATGCTATATACATTCATTCATACAGTCATTTAAATAAAAAAGCAACATGCCATATTGGAATCACTATGAACTTGCTGATATATATACATATTTTTATCATAATAGCATGCTTCACTTTGTGCTAAATCTGAATAGAAAGAGGGGCAAAACTTGATGAAATACTTGAAATGACCCGGAAAACAAATCTGAACTCAGTAGAACAACACTGTTTTCTTTCCAATTTCAGGTTTTGGGGCAAAAACCTGTCCTACCTGTGCAGTCTGAGATTTAGATATAAGTTTAAATTTCCTTCAAAACATGAGTTTTAAATTTCTGCAATTTTATTTAATTTTAATAGTTGTTTTAAATGGTTAAAGTTGTTCATATTTTTAGAGAAGTCTATTTGAGGTTTTTCTTGGGGATAAGTTAGGTAATTATTTTATAAAAAAAATCTTATAGTTGCTTTATAAAACAAGTTTGGATCTTATGTAATTGATCATCTTTTAGTTCAATAATAATTTTTTTCCTGTGAGTTGAGAAGTTGATCTTTCTTGTGGTATGATTTTTCATGTTTCATCAATTTGTATCAAAGTTCAGTGTCGGTGTGAGTTTGCCTTCAGTTTGTTCAGTTCTTGTATGCTCAAACCCTTCATCAAGAATGGTTTAGAAGGGTTGCTCTATGGATGACTTCTAGTTCTGTTTGTTTACATGACCTCTCTTCTCTCCTTCTCACAAGCTGACTTCCACCTTTACACTTCTTCCATTGAGATGACTCGGTCGTCCACCTCCGCTATCTATGCGCTTGACAACTTCTGCCACAGTTGTGGCCATTGCTCGCACCACTGTTGTCCTTACCATCTCATTCACCATAGCCTCCTCATCCCCATCGTCTACCTCTGATCTGCAACAACAGGGAAATAGCAAGCTGCCCACAACCTCATCAGACGGCCAAACATCTCAACTTGTGACTACTTTTGTGTCTGCTGTCTTTACCTGACATATTCACAAACTCACTGCATCTCGCCTCATTTCTAGCAACCACAACAAACTTGCACCTCCAGGTTGTGTGCTGTGCATACCTTCATACCTGTCAGTGAACTCATCTATGTGCTGCATCAATTGGTGACATTGTGAACCCTTCCCGCCATCTGCATGCCATCTCTGGTCTCTCACATTGCTTGAGCAGAATCCTCCACCATTGCCTGCTCGCTTGATCTTGATCTCACTATGACCCAACTCTACCCAACTGCTGCACCATCCAGTGCCTTCTCCAACACTACAGAAGGTTTCCAATTCTTCATGAGCATCCTGTTCATCAGGGGAAAATTGAATTCGAACTGTGATCCAATTTGGTTTAGCTAAAAAAAGGAAGAAGATGAGAATTAGTGGTTAAACAAAAGGAAAATGAAATTGTTGTAAACTCTTCATTGCCATAAACCAAGACTCTTACAAGATTTATATAGTTTGCATAACTCTAATACCCTAATGACATAAGAAATAGGAAAAGACCTAACTACCCTTGTAACTTACAACACTCCCCTTCAAGTTGAACATATATATCAAACATGTTTAACTTGCTAAGGGCAGAATTAAACACAGCTTGGGATATAGCTTTTGTAAACATATCAGCAAGTTGGTCCTCAGATTTGACATAGGGCAAACATAGCTCTCCAGAATCAAGTCTTTCCCGAATAAAGTGTCGATCAATCTCGATGTGTTTGGTCTGGTCATGTTGAACTGGATTATTTGCAATGTTGATTGCAGCTTTGTTGTCGCAATACAGCCTGAGAGGTAATTCAGACTTTAATCCCATGTCTTCCAACAAAAAACGCAACCATAACATTTCTGCAAGACCATGCGCCATGGCCCGATATTCTGCTTCTGCATTGGATCGCGCGCAAACACTTTGTTTCTTACTTCTCCAAGTTACCAAGTTTCCTCCTAAAAAGGTGCAATAGCCAGAAGTGGATCTTCTATCATCTCTAGAACCAACCCAATCAGCATCAGAATAACATTCCACTTTCAGATTTCCACCTCCTTTAAAAAGCAAGCCTTTTCCAGGACATGACTTTAAGTATCTTAAAATCCTATCAACGGCCTTCATGTGGATAGTTTTAGGAGCATGCATGTACTGGCTCACTACACTAACAGCGTAGGTAATGTCAGGCCTAGTCATAGACAAATAGAGTAATTTTCCAACCAACCTTTGATATGTTCCCTTTTCTATATTTGTAAGATCTTCCCCATTAGAGCTAGTGAGATCATGACTTACTTCTATAGGTGTCGATGCTGGTCGACAACCCAATTTCCTTGTCTCCTTGAGTAAATCCAACACATATTTTCTCTGACATATATAAATTCCCTCTTGAGATCGAGCAACTTCAATACCAAGGAAGTACCTCAATAGTCCAAGGTCTTTAATTTCAAACTCTGATATTAACTTGGACTTGAGAGCTTGGATTTCCATTTCGTCATCACCCGTAATTATCATATCATCAACATAAACCAAGAGAATGGTAATTCTGTCCTCTTTCCTTTTCACAAAGAGTGTATGATCAGCATTCCCTTGTTTAAAGCCAAACAACGTCATGGCTTTGCAGAACCTGTCAAACCATGCTCTGGGTGACTGTTTAAGTCCATACAAAGCTTTTATCAACCTGCAAACCTTTCCTTTTGTTTCAATTCCAGGAGGTGGTAACATGTAGACCTCTTCATGAAGGTTGCCATTCAAAAAAGCATTTTTCACATCGAGCTGAAATATCGCCCAACCATATTGAGAAGCAAGAGAAAGAATCACTCTGACTGATTTGAGTTTTGCAACTGGAGCGAAGGTCTCCAAGTAATCCACCCCGTATGTTTGAGTGAACCCCTTGGCAACAAGTCTGGCTTTATATCTGACCACTTTACCTTCTGAGTTATACTTGATAGCATAGACCCATTTAGAACCAACCAAGTTCTTCCCCTTTGGGGGATCTACTAATTCCCAAGTACCATTCTTATTAAGAGCCTCCACTTCTTCATTCATTGCTTCCAGCCACCTTGAGTCCTTTACAGCTTCATTATAAGAAGAAGGTATGACATGATTTGATAGCTGTGAAACAAAGACATAATATGACGAAGACAAACGAGAATAAAAAACATAGTTAGAGATAGGATGTTGAATACATGACCTGACCCCCTTCCTAACAGCAATTGGAAGGTCCAGTTCATTCATATTTAGGGGTGCAATTGGTTCAACCAATGAGGATACGGGATCAGGAGCCAAAGCTTCCGATTCAGCTAGCCGATCAGTAGTAGATCCTTACTTATGTCTTCGTCGCTTGTACGTAATAATTTCTTGTGAAGCCTGCGAGCCCAGTAATGGAGCATCATCTTTTCTATTTTCCATGACATCCAGTGAAATAGGAGAAGGAACCACTTGAGGTACAAGGGAAGGGGTAGGATTCTCCCCCTGAGGACGAGTCTGGGGAGAATAATAAGACTCGGACTCAAAAAATGTAACATCCTTCAAGACATATCTAGTCTTAGTAACAGGATCAAAACACTTGTACCCTTTCTGGCAAGTGGAATACCCTAGAAAAATTCCTCGTATAGAGCGAGGATCAAGCTTAGAAGATTTGGGACCAAGAACATGAATAAAACAAAGAGAGCCAAATATCCGAGGTGTAAGGGAGAACAATGTAATGTCAGGACGAAGAATAGTGAGAGGACACCGATACCCGAGACCTTTTGATGGTAGACGATTAATGATATAAGCAGCTGCAAGAACAGCATCAGCCCAGAAATATTTGGGTAAATGACGTTGAAATAATAATGCACGGGCTGTTTCAAGGAGATGACGATTTTTTCTCTCAGCCACTCCATTTTGCTGTGGTGTGTAGGGACAAGATGACTCATGAAGAATCCCTAAATCCTCTAGAAAAGTATTTAGGGACTGTGCAAAGTATTCCCGTGCATTATCAGATCGAAGAGTTTTCACTTGTGTGTGGAATTGAGTTTCAACCATCCTGCAATAATGTTGAGTGAGTCGAGGAACTTCGTCTCTGCCCCTCATTAAGGGGGCGCTTGGTATGTATTCGGGAATGGGAATAGGAATGAGAATGATTAAGGGGTTAATGGGAATGAGAATGATAGAGGGGTTAATGGGAATGCTCTTCTGATCCCAAGTATGCTTGGTTTGGCTTAAATTAGGGAATGAGTATTATTTAATCGGTTGGCCTAATCCACGGCGACGGCGGCCGGCGATCGGCGGCCGGCGACCGGCGACGACGGACGGCAACCGGCGGGTAGCGGCGGCTTGGGCAAAGACGAAGCGAGACTTGGGAATGATATCCTTATTTTGATATCCTAGGGGGGAGAGGGATATCAAAAGGGGGATATGATATCCTTATTTTGATTCCCATTGAGCCTTTTGAACACCTAGCCAAGCATCATATATGGGAATGATTCCCATTGATTCCCATTCCTTACCCCCTAAACCCCCCAACCAAGCGCCCCCTAAATAAAGCCATGTACAATGGGTGTAATCATCAATAAAAGAGATAAAGTATCGATGGCCATCCAAAGAAGGCACAGGAGAGGGACCCCACACATCTGAATGAACAAGGTCAAACGGGGATGAACTTTTATTCATGGACTCAGAAAAATGAGTTCTACAATGTTTGGATAATTGACAAACTTCACATTGAAAAGACTCAAGAGAAACAGAAGAGAAGAGATTAGGAAATAGGACCTTTAATGACCGAAAAGATAAATGTCCCAAACGAGAATGCCACAACAGGATTTCTTGATGCTTATTTTCTGAACACTGGGCAGTGTAGTTGTTTAGTAATACTACTAACAGAAAGTAAATTAAGAGAAATGGAAGGGACATGAATTGCAGAGGATAGGATAAAGTGTTCTGCCAGTTGTATGGAACCTTTTCCAGCTACAGTAGCTTTAGTGCCATCAGCAATGGTCACTTTATCCTGCCCAGAAGACAAAGAGTAGGAAATGAAGGAATTAGACAGATTTGTCATATGATCCGTAGCTCCTGAGTCAATGACCCAGGGGCTACAAGATCTTGACCCATCAATACTTAACTCCAGGCCACGGATACCTGTGTGCGCTTGAGACGAATTGATAGAGGCAGAAGATGAAGTCTGAAGCCGCGATAAAAGGTGCTGAAGATTGGCAATATCAGTAGACGACAACTCAATATTAGAAGGTACCGAGGAATTAGTAGTCTCCCCATCCGCTAATTTCTGGGCAACAAGATTCCCCTGACTAGGAACCTTCTTGTCACTGTATTTGAATTTTTCAGGTTTTTTTTCTGGATATTTCTCCCAACAAAGATCTGAATCATGATTAGTTCTCTTGCAGTGCCGACAAAATTTTCCACCTTTTCCTTTTGTCCCCCCAGACTTGAACTTGTTAGTAGAACCAACAAAAGCAGATGTCTCCCTAATTGGAGTGTTTCCTGTAGAAATATTTCCTTTATTGTTCATGGTCCTTCTCCTGCCTTCCTCACTCAGAATTTTATAGTAAACTTGTTCTAAGGAGGAGTAGGATCAAGATTAAGAATTTGTCCTTTTAAATTTTCAAACTTTGCATGAAGCCCATCAAGAAACTTAATAATTCTGTCCTTCTCCAGAAGCTTCAGGTATCTCTGATGATCATCAGTGGAAATCCAATTGTCCATCCTGTAGTAGTCAAACTCATCCCACAATCCTTTTAGAGCTGCAAAATAATTTGTAACAAACATGGAACCTTGCTCAAGTTTAAAAATTTGACTACTTATCTGATAAGTACGCAGCATATCATGCTTGCGCCCATACATCTGTTCCAGTGTCCTCCACATATCAACAGCTGTTCTGTTATGAAGAATGACCTGTTTGATGCCAGAACTTACAGAATTAAGTATCCAAGTCATTACCAGAATATTGTCACGCCTCCAAGTACGAAAACTAGGATCTTTCTCATCTGGTTTCACTTTAGTACCATGAAGAATATCAAGTTTATCATGGCCTTCAACATAAAGCTCAACAGCAACTGCCCACGATGCATAATTTGTCTCGGTCAATTTTTCCGAGGTTATCTGAAGACCAGATCCTCCAGGTCCCGTTATTGTGAAAATTGGTTGTACCTGTCCAGAAGAAGCCAATGGATCTGTAGACATCCCCGAACTTTCTCCAGAGGTGTCCGCCATAGCAAACCCCAAGAGAGAGGAGTGTCGGGTGCTACAGAGGATGAACGTCAGCCACCAGTACGGTAAGAAGGTGAATCTGACACGCAAGTGGCAGAAGGTGGAAAAGAAAAACAATGACTCCTTTCCCAAACTCGAGAAGCGGTTTAAAAGGTTTTTCCGGTTCGGATGATAAAAAAAAGGACCACTTCGAGCGGATTCGTCCGAAAGAAGGCAGCCAGCAACCGATCGGCAGAAAGGAAGCCGCAACCAGCAACCGATCGGCAGAAAGGAAGCCAGCAACCAGAACGCCTCAGAAGGCGACCAGCAACAAGCAATCAGCAACGAAAGCCAGCAACCAGGAACTCCTCCCTTCTTTGTGGATGCGCACACGATAAGAAGGCGACCTCACCACTTCCGGCGACAAGAAGAAGGCCGAAGAAGAAGTCCAGTATCGCCTCCTGGTGCTTCGCGTGCGATCAAGCAGAGAGCGGCGGCCACTAGGTCGCGTTGAGGGGGCGCGCGCGATATGAGCGCTGCGTTCGTGTGTGCGCGACGAAGAGAAGAAGGCGATACGAATCCTTCTCTGGCGAGGTGATCAGCGTGCGCCGAAGGAGAAGAGGACGTCGCGTGGTGTTGAGGAGCAGGGAAGCGACGACGCGTGCGGCGGCTCGTGGGAAAAGAAAAGGAAAGAAAAAATTAGGGTTTTGATAAATGTGGCTCTGATACCATGTTGTAAACTCTTCATTGCCATAAACCAAGACTCTTACAAGATTTATATAGTTTGCATAACTCTAATACCCTAATGACATAAGAAATAGGAAAAGACCTAACTACCCTTGAAACTTACAACAGAAATAAAGGAGAGCATGGTTATTTAACTCCTAATTTATGTAAATATTAGTTAAATTTCAAATTAGAGAGCGTGCTAAATTATTGAGTGACATTTGAGTCTCCATCTTTGCATGTTAATTTTGTTTGTCAAAGGAGAGTTACACAGCGGCAGGACAGGAGTTGACGTAAACAACATTACGCTGAGTGCTGTCATCAGAAAGAGCTCAAGGTTCACTGGGTATTTTTCTCATTTGGATGCTTGGCTGGAAGAAAAAGAAATACGGTCAAAAAGTGCACCTTGCTACATTCACTTTCATGAAACTGGTCTATGTCCTGAGCGAGAGTATACCCTTTGTGAGCCCTTTCGAAGCTCAAGTGGAAAAAGCCAAAGCAAGTGCCTCGTTGAAATGAAAGTCAGTTAGGACTAGGGATGGAAATAGGCCAGGCGGCCTGTCAGGGGCCTATGGCCTGGCCTGTATTTGGCCTGACCTGTTTAAAAATAAAATAATAATCAGGCCCTTTTGAAAGCCTGTTTTTCTTATCAGGCCAGGCCCAGGCTCAATATAAAGCCTATCAAGCCTGACAGGCCGGCCGGGCCTGTTAAAATTACATTATATAAATTGTCAAATGTCAAAATAGAGTGTAAAAGTAAAGTTTTGATCCTTAGACTCCCGGCGAGCAAACACTTATCTACACCCTACTAGCTAACAGACCACAAATCAATTTTCATGTATTTACTTTGCAAGGAACATATATATTTATGGTATCTTTAGCTAATTTGTTAAATTAGTATTTTGGATAATCGAATATTCGAATTGAATTGTTATATTTTATATATTAGAAGTATTTTGGAAAATCGAATTAAATTACAGACTTTGAAACAGGCCACAGGCCAGGCTCAGGCCAGTTTGCTATTATACAGGCCTGACCTGTTATGGTAAAAGCTTGGCCTGTTTCCATCCCTAGTTAGGACCTCTTACAGAGATCATTCCATCTCTAGATTAGAACACTATTTTTTGACTCATTGGATGGGATGGCAAAAAAGAAATAGAAGCAAAAGCAAAGATATTCATTAATTTCTGGCGTATTAAAAAGGCTGTCCAAGAAAGGACAAGAAAGAAATCATGCCTAGTGAATTTTGTAAGGCAATCATTACTTATGCTTGAAACGATGACCAAAGGAACTATTAACACTTGCTTGGAGTCAAGTTGGGTGTGGAATGGCAAAATCTGAGATATAGAGATAAACATAGAGTTTCCTTAATTTTTTGAATTTTATTCCTGTAATTTTTTGATTTTTAATAGTTATTTTAAAATTTGAAAGTCATCTATATTTTTGAAAAGTTTGGTAGAGTTTTTCTTGGAATAAGTTCGGTTGAGATTTTACGAAAAATGGTCTCATGTAATTGATCATATTTCAGTTTTTTAATATTTTTCTCTGTCATGTCTAGTCCCAAGCCTGGATAAAGGCGGAGAGTTATGTTATGTTGCCAGCCAGCGTTAAACTAAGACAAATGTTCAATGAATAGATCAATTAAACTATTGTGCTAATGTTAGGTCCTTCCCTAGAAAAAACGTGTTGTATGCCCGATTGTAACGTCTCGACAATGATCGTTACATTTCCGGAACTCGGATGTAGTGTAAAATATGCAAGAGTTCACGTTGAAGGGTCCGATACGTGTCAGCAAGGACTGCTACATCTTGAGAATTTGGGTGTAGTGTAAATAGATGAGTTCTCACACCGTAGGATTAATTTGGAACATGGAACATAGTTATCCTTGTTGACAAAACAATCGAGGTAGTAGATACGATGATTAAGAGAAAAATCAGTATTTTGTGTATATAAGAGATAAAATGGGTAGGTGAGAAGACAAATATGATAGAGAACTCAGATGGTACACAAGAAAGAGTAAAACAAGAAATAAAGTGGGTATTATTGTTAATAGTTCGTTAAAGGATGAAGTTGTAGGAGCAGTTAGAAATAAGATAGAATTATAACTCTCAAGATGGTAGTGACGAAATAAATTATGAATGTAATTAGCATATATGCATCTCAAGTAAGATTAGATAAAGATGCTAAATCAAGGTTTTGTGACGACCTAAATGAAGTATTACAAAAATATTCTGCCAAATGAAATGATTTTAATAGGAGACGATTTTAATGGGCATGTTGGAGTGAAAAATGAAAAATATAAGAGGGTGCATGAGGTTATGCGTTCGAAACAAGAATTAATAAGAGAAAATGATATTGGATTTTTCGATAGCATATGACTTTGTTTTAGGTAATACATTTTTTAAGAAAAGAGAACACTTGGCCATGTTCAAAAGTGGGAATAATAAATCGTAAATTTATTTTCTTGTGATTAGGAAGAGAGATAGAAAGATTTGTAAAGATTATATTAGTTGTAAAAATATATATCCTAATTTGTATTTTACCTAAAATACAAATTATTTCCTAGAATAGAATCTTAATTATTTCTTAGAATAGACCCCTAACTTTGTATATAAATAGGTCTTACATCTTGTAATATGTAATTAAAAATTCTTTTGTTATTTTGCCTATCATGGTATCAGAGTTAGGTTAAGTCTACACGCTGCTTTCTTCTTTCTCTCTACTTTTCTTTTTCTTTTCCTTTTCCTTTTCTTCGGCACTTTGTTCGTACCCATCGCGTCCTTTGTCTTCGCACGCATCGTCCCTCTTGCTAACACTGGCGCCGCCTTCTCCTCTCGCCAACACTAGCGACCCAATTACACGCGTCGTCCCTTTCGCCGACACAGGCGCCGCCTTCTCTCGCCAACACTGGCGACGCGATCACACGCGTCCTCCTCGACTCTCGCAAGCGCGACTCTGAAGGGTGATGTGTCTTCCACCTTGGGATCTGAGAGGTTATTTCTTCATTCCTCCCTTAGATCGCGTTCTGTACACAGATCGAACCTTAATCCACGTGGATTAGGGTTCGTGAACGTAGCATCCTTTTGCTCCTGGACGGGGCCTTCTTTGTCGCAGCGGAGCCGATCACCTTATCTCTTCCGACCCCGGATCCTTGTCCTCTTCTCTCCCCACTCGAGGGCTTTGCTTCGTCTTGCGATTCCTTGTTGCCGTTGCAAGCCAGCTTACCAGCAATCCCTCTTCCCTTCCGCAAGGATTCAACACTAGGGATCCACTGTTAAGTGGTCTTCTTTTTCCTTGATTTGGGTCGAGGAGGTCTTCGATTGGTTCCTTTGATTAGTGGCTGGATTGTAGCGGGGTTATAAATTATCATTGGAGAAAGCTTAACTATCCAACATAGGTTAGTCGTATTAGATATATGTCCCAATCATAACATTAATATAAGAAAAATATACACGACTCTTAGAATTAAATGATGGAAGTTAAAGAATGGAAAACAAAATATATTTAAGGAGAAGGTAGTAGTATAAATATTAGGTGAAATATACAGTGACTCTAATATGATATGGGATAAGATGATATCAAAGTTGAAAATAATAGACAAGTGTATTAGGCGAGTCAAAGGAGAATGCACCACTAAGTAAGGAATCTTGGTGGTAGAATGAGAAAATACAGGAGAAAATAAAGCAAAAACGAATAACCTATAGTTTTTTTATATATTTGTAAGAACGAGAAAAATTTAAAAAATTATATAATAGTATAGAAAAAGGTTAATAAAACATTGAATGAAGCAAATATTGAAACTTTTAAATGATTATATCGAAAATTAAATAAGAAAGAAGGGGAAAGAGACATTTATAAAATAGGTGGAGTGAGAGAGAAGAAGACGAGATTTTATCCAAACATGATGTATTAAAGATGGATGCAATATGGAGCTAGTAAATGATGGAGGAATAACATAGTGATGGAAGAGATATTTTCATCAATTTTTAATGAAGGTTTAGGTGATTAACTTAACTTACGTAATTTAAGTATGTCGAATGAGTATAGAAATTTAAATTTTTATTTTAGAATTCAAACTTTAAAAGTAAAACAAGTTTTAATGGGATGCAAAATAAAAAAGTCGTTGGACCCTATAATATTTCGATAGAGGTATGGAAATGACTAGGAAAATAAGGTATTAAATGACTTACAAAATTATTTAACATGATATCAAAAATGAAAACAATGTTTCCCTTATATAAGAACAAGGGAGACGTATAAAATTATACCAACTATAGGGGTATTAAACTAATAAGTCATACCATGAATTTTGGGAAAGAGTAATATAAAAAAGATTAAGGAAACCACGGTAAACGAAAATCAATTTGGGTTCATGCTTGGAAGGTCGACAATAAAAGTTATATATCTTCAACTAATTGAAAAATGTCGGGTGCAAAAGTAAGATCTACACATGATATTCATATTTAGAAAATGCTTATGATAGAGTCCTAAGAGAAATTATATGGAAAATTCTAAAAAAGAGGTGTTAGCGTAATATATATTGAACTAATTAAGGATATATATGAAGATGTAATAACAAAAGTGAAGAATTTAAGTGGATTAACTGAAACATTTACAATAAAGATAAGGTTACATCCAGGATCAACTCTAAATCCTTATCTTTTTTACAATAATCACGGATAAACTCACTGTACTGTGACGTATGTTATTTGTATATGATATTATTTTGATAGATGAGACATGTGAAGGAATAAATGCTAAACTAGAATCTTGACGGTAAAACACTAGAAGTGAAAGGTTTTAGGCTTAGCAGAGTAAAGACAGAATATATGAAATTTAAATTTAGCAATAATAAATGTAATGAGATAATTATTAAGATTCGGAGAATTTTAATTATTTAGAATTATTTTTGTAAAACAATGAAAGGTTTAAGAGAAATATTTTATATAGAATATGTCGCATTCTTCCATAGATAAGATCCTTAATTGTAGGGATGATAATTAACTTGATTATAGGGATTAAGTGAGAGATATTTTAATTATAGGTTTCTCTTTCTCTCTTTATGAATATAAATATCTACATGTATTCATATTATATATTGGAAATAAATTATCTCTTTCTCTTTTACAAAGTATTAGAGTAAGGTTCTCCCTCTTTGACTTTTTGTTTCTACTGCCACTACTATTGTTGCTGTAACGACCCTCTCTCCTCACTCTAGAGGGGCGTCACATTTCTTTTCCCCTTAACCAGGACCAGTCGACTGACTCCTTAAGCAGTCGACTGGTGCCAGTCGACTCCTAGGCCAAATTACTCCCCTAATCTTTCTGTTCGAAATCCGACCGGGGACCAGTCGACTGGTGGGACTACCAGTCGACTGATACAGTCGACTCAGCCTGGAAATCACTCGACCAATGTTTCTGTTCCCTCGATTTCACTGAGGGCAGTCGACTGACTCCTTGAGCAGTCGACTGATATTTCTGGAAATTCAAGTCCAGACTTCAGAAACTTTGGACAACTCAATGGATACATTTCTACTTCCAATACACTAAGGGTGCGCTTGGTTCAAACAGAGGAATAGGAATGAGAATGGGATTGATTGAGGTGGAGAATGGGAATGAGTATGATTGATTACAAAGTGTTGTTTGGTTAGGACTGAGTAATCATTACCATTACCATTGATGGTGTTTGATTTGCCTATAAAGGAATCAATATTAATATCTCATCTCATTCATTACATATAATATTCTATTTAATTAAAAATATAAATATTATTATTTTTACATCATAATTTAAAAAAATGACATAAAAATATGTATGCCAAACGGAATGCAAGTAAAGGCGTGTATACTTGTCTTACCATACAAAATAAGTCCACGAGAATTTATCATAGCACAAGCAGAGTTCTTGACTCCAACTTTATCATCATAAAATTTGTAGCAGAAATGCCTATATATTTACATTAAACTGTTTCAGCAATAATTTCAAGGAAAATGAGCAAAAGTTTGTAATACAACTGTTGCATTGTCTGGTATTTGCTTCAGTAATCAATCATCTGCCTGCCGTTGCCACAAGATTTTCACATTGGTTAGCCGTTGACTGAACTAGTAATAACAAAGGATTCACCTACAATTTCACCACTTCCAAACAACACATCTCGAACACTGGGGGAAACTCAACGGTCTTTCCCTGTCATCTGAAGGAGCAATTTGTACCCTAGGGGATCTTCCACAATCCTCAACCTCTTCTGGATCAAGAGGAGTACCAAGTGATGCATAATCTGACATAACAGCAACATTCCGAACACATCTTTCTCTATGGTGATATTGTTTAGCCGGGAATACATAGAGGTGAACCACTGTAGAAACCAGAGGAAAAATTGAAAGGCAGCAATGCGCTTAGTCTCAAGAATAATTTGGAGGGAAAAAAGAAATAGACAAGGCCAAGCAAGTTATAGCTTTCTATAAGGCCGTTGCAACTATGCAAGTGTCACAAACATAATCTGAATGGAAAAACAAACAACACAGAACTGTAGAATCAGAAGACATTAATGAAGCATTATCTTGGATCTTATCTTGAAACTCCAACTGTGTTCTATCTGCTCTTGAGGACCTTAAGGATTAACATTGGGCAAGTAAATATATAATGTCCTAAGTTGCAGTTGGATACCTGAACAATTTTTCATTTCAATCACCTACATAAGTGTTCAATTTTAATCATTTTGCAATGGCGTGGAGGAGAACCAGCTGCAGTTTTCAAACATGTGCCACAGCAATATTCAAGGACTCGTAGCATTATAATAGCAAGTGACACCAATAATTATTTCTATTTATTTTCTGGTATATCAGCTGTTCCACTAATGTAAACTGGAACTAAAGCCACAGCCAGAAAATTATTCAATTGGGAAAGGTAAATCATAATACCTAAAGCCACAGCCACACCCTGCAGCAAATTAGCGTGGCTAATGGGTTCCTTCACATTACTTTGGTTAACAATACATTTGCTGAGGGAAGTATGACTGAACTTGAATAGAGTGGCAATTACAAAATCTTATAGCACATGGTTTTAAATCAAGATGTCTGTTTCACCAACAAATTAGAACTCAACCAGACCCATTTCTCCCTTTCAATTATTGAAAAATTTGATTTGCGATGAAACTCAACCAGACCCAAACAAGGAAACCGGAAATGAAGATAATTTTAGGGCAGAAACAGAGGTGATGGGCATAAACGAAAATACAATTTTAGGACAGTAAAAACTCAAAATCTACATTTCTGCAGAAATCAACAAAAAAACCCTGCATTAACGAGTTCTTCAACATCCAGAAAATATTGAAGCAGAAGAAAGGGAAAGGAAATCTCAAAGTGAAGTCAAAGCGATAGCCCAATGACGCCGGTGGTCGAAGCGACTTTCTCGTGGCGATGCCGTTCTTCGAACTTCTCCTTTAAAACTCTATTTTTGCAGAAATCATTTGCGAAATCTTGATGAAAACGCTATTTTTGAGACGATATGTGATTTAGGGCAGAAATCTTGATGGCGCGGATTTATTGAAGAAGACAGAGGTTATTGAAGAAATCTTGATGGCGCGTTTAGGGTGGAGTTACCTGGGATCGCGGCGCTTTGGAGTTGGGGTTGCAAACGAAGGAGAAAAGTTGGAAACGAAGGAGAAATCTTGTAGGGTTTGCTTGGGGTCTTCTGCTAGCTTCAGAGTTGCAAATGAAGGAGAAATCTTCGGAGAAAAGTTTCGCAGCTTCTAGGGTCTTCTGCTTGGGGTTGCAAACGAAGGAGAAAAGTTGCAAACGAAGGAGAAATCTTGTAGGTTTGCTTGGGGTCTCCTGCTAGCTTGCGATTTTACACGGCGCTTGGGGTTTATGTGATTACGCGGCGCTTGGGGTTTTTCATTCCCCCCAAAATGAGGACGAATCGATGAATACACTGAATAGGGTAATCAAAATACTGTTCCGTAATTATACCATTGAACTAAATAGGCGGATTGATTTCTTTTCCCTTTGCAGAGCTCAAATACCACGTACCAAGCGCCTCCTAAGATTATTCATTATAGAACTCACAATCATATTAAACATAATACATGGACTAGATCATATCCCATTTAGCATACATCTTAAATTTAAAATCTTTTGTGGAATAACATCTCAAACTTATAATCTTTGCGGAAATGAAACTACTATCATGAAACTTAAGTAAATAACTTGGAGCACTAGCAAATCTCGTCAAAAAGGATCTCACTCCACGGTTCCGCCACCACTGATACAAATCATCCTTCCTTTAGCCTCCTTGCCTTACATCCTTTCTTTACCTTTATCTGCAGTAAAAGGATGCAACTATAAGCAATTTGCTTAGTAAGTAGATACCTACTCTCACAAAACATACAATCGATATTAACCATGCTCATGATTAAAGAATGCTTACTTTAAAACTGTGCAACTGAAAATGCTATAATTAACATGAATATGCTCATGAATATGTTTGTAACAAATGCTTGCATTTGAAAACTTGGCTTGAAATGAAAAATGCTTAGCATGCTTGAAACAAATACTTGCTTTTGAAAACTTGAAACTTTTAGGGGGTGTTTGGTTTGTTCCATTTTTCATTTTCTTTTTCAGAAAATTGTATTTTCTCGTTTTCTGGAAAATGATTTTATTTCATTCTCTAGTTTTCCAGAAAACACTATGTTTTTTTCTGGAAAACAAAGCTGGAAAATGCAAACCAAACATGTTTTCTAGAAAATCGCATTTTCTACAGAAAATGAAAATGGAAAACAGACTAGAAAATACAAACCAAACGCACCCTTATATTCTTATACTTCTTATACTTCAAAATAGATAAACATTCTGCTGATGGACCCGACATAGTACCAATGCGCGCATCCCTAATAGGTTTTGGGATAGCTAGCCACCGAACCCTACTAGAGCGTCTTTACTAGGCTCGCCTAGATCTCTATGGGCCTCAGCCCGGTACATGCCACTTTAAAAAAGTAATATACATAAACTTGTACTCATGCTTGTACTTAAAATGCTTAACTTGCACATATCTTGCACATAGAAAGAAATGTTCCCAAAACTCGTTTTAGGTCACAACAAGACCTTGGTCTTGTACTTATATCATTTCTTAGTCCCAGAACTCGTTCTAGGGCTTTGTAAGACCTCGGTCTTACTCTGAACTTTTATCGAGCACCTTGTGTGCCCTAACTCCCAAAACTTGTTTTGGGGCAAATCAAGACCTTGATCTTGCTATACTCAGATCACACACCCAAAAGAAACTTAGAATCAAGTTCTACAACAATTAAAATCATTCGAGAATTACTTTTACTGCAGGTGAGTGATCTATTTACCTCTTTGAGCTTATAACTCACTATACCGAGTGCTCTAGTGTGGAACCCCTTCGTCCACGTCCTCCACACGGTCGCCGGATCTTGGGCGCAAGAACAAGGAGAAACCCAAGTAATCCTTTTCGGTGGAGAAAGAAGAAAAGTGAGGAAACCCTTTTTGTTTTCGATAAGAGGAAGGAGAATGGGGAAACCTTTGGTTTCCTTTTCTTTCTATTCCTTTATATACTAAGTGGAAGTTGAAACAACTTTCATGAAGAGGTGCTTACTTGGACTTATCTTATATTGTTTCCATATCCCAGTGTGATGTTTTACCTCCACCTAATGGAAACTTAAACTAATGCTAAACGAGGGGTCTTGGGTTCGAGCCTCGGCTCCGACCACTTTTAAGAAATTTTTATATTTCTTTTTATTTTGGAAAAATTTTGGAAAGTTTCCGAGCGTTACAATCCTCCCTAACTTATAAAAAGTTCGTCCTCGAACTTAGAATAACTCCGGATATTTTTGTCTCATGCTATCTTCTGTTTTCCAAGTTGTCTCTTCGTACTTCTGGTTTAGCCATAGAACCTTTACTAGGGGTACCTCTTTGTTTCTTAGTTTCTTGACTGCTCGATCTATTATCTGAATAGTTCGACTTTCATAACTGAGATCTTTTGAACTTATACCGTCTGTGGCTCAATCACTTGGTTGATATCGGGAACATGTTTCTTCAGCATTGAGACATGAAACACATTATGAATAGCTGACATCTCTGGAGGTAGCTCTAACTCGTAAACTACTTTGCCAACTCTTTTCGTTACTAGGTAGGGTCCTATGTAACGAGGACTTAGTTTGCCTTTCTTGCCGAATCTCATTACGCCTTTCATGGGAGCTACTTTGAGGAAAACTGTATCCCCAACCTCGAACTCCAACGGTCTACGCTGCACATCAGCATAACTCTTTTGTCTACTCTGAGCAGTTTCTATTCTTTGGCGGATGCTCTTTATAGCTTCTGTGGTATCATTAATAAGGTCAGTCTGATACCCCATTTCTTTCTTCTCACTACTTTCGTACCAACAGATAAGAGATCTGCACCTCCTACCATAAAGAGCTTCATAAAGCGCTATACCAATAGTAGCTTGGTAACTGTTATTATAGGCGAACTCAACTAAATATAAATACTTGCACCAACTGCCCTTGAAATCTAATGCACAGGCTCTGAGCATATCTTCTAAAACTTGATTTACTCTTTTTGTCTGCCTATCAGTCTGAGGATGGAAAGCTGTGCTAAACTTCAGTTTGGTGCCAAGTGTTGTCTGTACACACTCCCAAAAATGTGAAGTGAAATGACCATATCTACCGGAGATAATGGTCTTCGGAACTCCGTGCAGTTGGATTACTTCCTGTACATATAACTGAGCTAGTCTTTCTATTGAATAAGACATTTTGATTGCCAAGAAGTATGTAGACTTGGTCAATCTGTCTACAATTACCCAGATAGCATCATAACCATTTGTTGTCTTTGGTAGACCAACAATGAAATCCATGGCTATATCTTCCCATTTCCACTCCGGAATCTATATGGGCTGTAGGACTTCTCCTGGCCTCTGGTGTTCTGCTTTAACTCTTTGACATGTCAGGCAGGTACTGACATATTTAGCTACATCTCTTTTCATTCCAGACCACTAAAATTTTCTTTTCAAATCCTGGTACATTTTGGTAGAACCAGGGTGCATAGAGTAGGGAGTTTTATGGGCTTCCTCAAGAATCTTCTTTCTCAGCTCTTCATTGTCGGGGACACATAGACAGTCACCATAATAGAGTATTCCACTATCAGATATTTTAAATTCTTTACTTTCTCCTTCCTGCATCTCTTGCTTGATCTTTTGAATATCAGAATCTTGATCTTGCTTTTTCTGTATATCCTCAAGCAGAGTTGACTCTAGCGTCAATACTGAGAGTTGCCCATCTATGATCTTAACTCCATAATCTACTATCTCTTTCTGCAGTGGTGGTGACAGTGATGACATGAACATCAAAGTTGCGCAAGTCTTTCTACTTAACGCATCAGCCACTTTATTCGCTTTACCAGGGTGGTAGAGAATTTCACAGTCATAATCTTTGACTAACTCCAGCCACCTTCGCTGTCTCATGTTTAGGTCCTTCTGAGTGAAGAAATATCTCAGAGTCTGGTGATCTGTGTAAATCTTGCACTGGACTCCGTACAGAAAATGTCTCCACATTTTGAGAGCGAAGATTACTGCTGCTAACTCAAAATCATGAGTAGAGTAGTTCTTTTCATAATCCTTGAGTTGCCTTGAAGCATAAGCAATCACCTTGCCTTCTTGCATGAGTACAATTCCAAGTCCCAGCTTTGATGCATCACTGTATATATCGAAGCTTCTGTCACTTTCGAGAACTGTAAGAATGGGAGCACTTGTTAATCTTTTCTTCAATTCAATAAAACACTGTTCACAATCTTCAGTCCACTCATATTTCTTATTCTTTCTGGTAAGGGTTGTTAGTGGAGAAGCTATCTTTGAAAAATCCTCCATGAATCTTCTGTAATACCTTGCTAAACCCAGAAAACTTCTGATCTCACTAGCATTGTTTGATCGACCCCAGTTACTAACTGCTTCAATCTTTGTTAGGTCTACCATAATACCTTCCTTAGAAATGATGTGGCCTAGAAAAGCCACTTGGTTTAGCCAGAATTCACACTTGGAAAACTTGGCATACAATTTCTTCTGCTGTAGGGTCTTCAACACTACCCTCAGATGTTCGTTATGTTCTTCCTGAGACTTTGAATACACTAGGATATTATCAATGAAGATTATGACGAACTTATCAAGAAACTCCTTGAATATTCGATTTATTAGATCCATTAATGTTGCAGGGGCGTTTGTCACTCCAAAGGGCATGACTACAAACTCGTAGTGTTCATACCGTGTTCGGAAAGCAGTTCTCGGCACATCACTCTCCTTGACTTTGAGTTAGATAGTAACCTGATCGTAAATCTATTTTGAAAAACACTGTTGCCCCTTTCAACTGATCAAATAAATCATCTATCCTTGGCAAAAGATATCTGTTCTTGATGGTCAGCTTATTCAGGGCTTGATAATCTATGCACATTCGCATAGATCCATCTTTCTTCTTAATGAACAACGCGGGAGCTCCCCAGGGTGAATGACTAGGGCGGATAAAACCCTTGTCGAGCAACTCCTATAATTGTTCTTGCAGTTCCTTCAGTTCTGTTGGCGCCATACGATAAGGCGCCTTTGAAATCGGGTTGGTACCTGGAGCCAACTCAATTTCAAACTCAATTTCTCGGTTAGGAGGGAGTCCTGGTAATTCTTCAGGAAACACCTCCGGATAGTCACAAACTACCAGCAATTATGTCTTTTTATCCATCTTATTGTATTGTTTAAGACTTGCACATGAAGAGGATGATTGGTAGACGACATGAGAGTGAAGACCTATACTTTCTCGATTTGGTTACACCTGTAAGATCCCGAGCACTATCAGCAATTGCGTCTCTTTATTAGCAGCATTGTCGTCTAGGTCACCCATCTTCTTCCGCTCTCAAAAGTTTAGTTCCCGTTCTGTCTACTGATTTCCAGTGTGAGTTCTGTGAGTTTGACAAACACTATCCCACTTCTTTTCCTTCTAGAGTTGATAAACTTAGTTTTTTTTGCATTTGAACTTGTTCGTTGTGATATTTGGAGATTTAGTAAAGTTGAGTCCAGAGGAGGTTTTCACTATTTTCTAATTTTTATAAATGATTATTCTTGCATGACTTAGTTATATTTACTCAAAAATAGGAGTGAGATTCCTAAGGTGTTAAAATCATTTTATAATGTAATAAAAACTCAATATTCTTTTGTCTTGCGTATTCTTTGCATTGATAATGCATTCAAGTTCACTCAAAAGACAGTGTCTTTATGTTGTGATTTTCATGACATAATTTGTCAAACCTCTTGTTTATACATTCCCAACAAAATGGAATTGCTGAACGTAAACATCGTCATATTTTAGACATAGCTCGTACTCTTCTTTATTACATGCATGTTCCTAAGTATTTTTAAGGTGATGTCGTTCTCACAACTTGTTTTAAATAGGATACCGTTTACTGTGTTATATAGGGTATCCCCTTCTCTTGTTTTCTTCCTGACAAATCTCTTTTTTCCGTGCTTTACATATTTGGTTGTGTTTGTTTTGTTCATAATTTTACTCCCGACTTAGATAAAGTGTCTCCTCGCTTTATTAAATATATCCTGTTTGGATATTTTCGCACATAAAAAGGATATCGTTGTCTTGATCCACTCACAAAACGTAGTTATACCTGTGTTCATGTTACGTTTTTTTGAGTCCCAACCATACTTTTGCCCCTATGTAGCTCGGTCACATGATATATTAGTGTCTCCTCCGTTACCTATCCCACCATCTTTGTCTCCTACTACAGACGCTCTATCTCCTAAACCATTACAGGTGTACACGAGATGTGCTCGGTCAGAACCGGATTCATGTCCCTCACATCCTCTTCCTTTAGCTCCTGATGCTCCTGACCCCTCCAATATTGATCCATCTATTGCTCTTCGTAAATGTATTCGGTCGTGCATTACTCATTCTTTGTCTAATCATATCTCGTTTGATTACGTTGGTCATGTGTTT
>JAGFNQ010002902.1:0-96264 GCA_024364735.1 Boesenbergia rotunda | reverse complement strand
ATTGTAAACGCCCCAAAATTCCCATTTTTAGTTCTTAAAGTCCTTAGAATTATTTAAAAATGGTTTAGAAATATTCTAGATATTTTTAGGGATTTTTAGAATATTTTTATGGAATTTTCCGAGTTCGTTTAGTATATAAAAAAAAAAGGAAAAAATTTAAGGGCAGCCGGGGGTTCGAACCCGCGACCAGCAGGAGACCAGGCAAGCGCGCGACCAGCCAGGCTAGGGTATCAAGCACAGCAAAGGGTGGAGAGATATATTTAAGGTGTGGTTAGGTCAATCCGCCCCCATAAGTATAAATAGATAAGTTAAGAGAGGAAACTAGAATTTTGGGTTTTCTTCCTCACCCTAGCCGCGCGAAGCAGCCTCTCCCTCTCACGCACACACGCCCAAGCCCTTCTTCTCTCTTCCAAGGGGCGCGGCCAAGGAGGATCAAGAAAGCGGAGCGTTGTAATTCGTCTCGACGAGGAGAACGCGTAGGCGCGAAGAATTCTCCGAGATCTCAAGTTTCTCCGAGTCCTAGACGTCAATCTTGGTTGTAAGTCCAAGATATCAATGTAAGTACTGCTCACCTGCAGTAAGAGGCGGTTTTTCCGCGAGAATTTCCTTTAAAAGTTTTAAAAGAGATAGTTTCTTTAGTTTATGATTTTTGGCATGTGATATTAGTTCATTATATGTTTGTATAAGTTGATTAAGCACCCTATATGAGATTAGGGCTAAGAAAAGTTATGAGAAAAGAAAAGAGAAGATAAAGATAAGAAAAGAAAAGGCCAAGGCCTTAAGAAATCCCCAAAAGTCAGACTTAGGGATTTTAGCACGCAAGGTGCTCGAGAAAATGCCAAGGCATTTACAGATAAGAAAGAAAAGAAAGAAAAGCTATTTTATTTTCTAAGGCCAGTACCCGGCGTCCAAGGGCGTCGTTAAAGAAATCCAGGTGTCCAATTCCAAGGTCTTGGCCCTGGTAGACCAAGGTCTGCTCTATTAGGATTGGTGGCTCGCTACCCCAACCTTTTAGGGAACGCGCATATGAGATGGTACTTACGTCTTCAGTAGATCCAAGTGATTATTATTTTCAAGTATATGCTTTAGCAAAGTTTCTAAAGTTTAAAGAGTTTTCAAAAAGTTAAAGAATAGCTAAAGTTTCAAGTTGAGCCCAGAAAAGTAAATTGAGATTTATTAATGCTTGAGTATGCATGTTTTGAGTTATACATGTTCTTAGTTTTCTTTCAAGCATATAAGTATCTCATATGATTTTCATATTGTTCAGGAAGCATGTTTGCACATTTCGAGATTTTGTGAGCTAGATAGTACTTACTAAGCTTTTTGCTTACTAGTTGCATTTCCTCTTACTGCAGATAAAGGTAAAGGCAAGCAATTCTGAAGGAAGGCGACGAGGCGGTGCTGAGTAAAGTGTGTGTGGTGGCTGATTTTGGAGAGATCTTTGAGACGAGACAATTTAGTTATTTGAATTACAATGTTATAGTTTATTCAAATTTCAAGTTCTTGCTTTATGGAGTTTAGTGAACATTTAAGCTTTGAATAGTTTTACATGCTCAATTTCTTAGGGTGAAGATTCCATGTCATTTCATTTAGCATATATATCCTTATGATGGCATTGGATGAGTAGAAGTGTGAGTAGTTGGAAATATTGATACTTTGTTAGAAATATAGATGCATGTGCCAAGATAGTATCAATTTCTCTTTGAATCAAGTTTTATTGCTTAAATATGTTTAGCAGAGTTGCATTCACATTTCATAATGCTTTAGCAAGGTTATAGAACATGTATTTGGTGTTATGAATGCATAGGAGTCATGATTGGTACAAACTCTATTGTTAAAGTTCATATAAACTT
Organism: Boesenbergia rotunda; assembly: GCA_024364735.1. Lineage (NCBI taxonomy): Eukaryota > Viridiplantae > Streptophyta > Magnoliopsida > Zingiberales > Zingiberaceae > Boesenbergia > Boesenbergia rotunda. The sequence continues at coordinate 94,411 of JAGFNQ010002902.1, read as the reverse complement.
GAATAGCTTATTTTCTTCCACAAAAGTCCTAATTACAAGTTTATGGATTCATTTTGATTGGCTAAATTGATTGGAAAACTGGCCTAGAGTATAGAAATGGTGTCATGATTCTATTTGGCTCGAAAGTATAGGTTTGGTGGAGTTTTGAAGCAAGTGCCGAAATCTGAAAATTCTGTTTTCAGGCTTATCAGTCGACTGATACCCGAAAGTTGAGTTGGGCGAGGCAAGTTTCAATAAGTTTCATCTTAGGAGTTTTTGAGAAAGAAAGTATGACATGGTATCATGCATGACTATTAGAGTTAGGATATCATAGATAGATTTAAATTGAGAAGAAAAAAAAAGATTTCCGCATTCTTTAGTCGTGCATTAGAGTCGAGAAGTAGACAGAAGTAACGATCCGTCTAAGGCAGGAGAAGGCGGGTCGCTACACCTCAAGAATCTTCTTTCTTAGCTCCACACTATTAGGGACACATAGACGAGCTCCATAATAGAGTATCCCCCTATCAGATACTCTAAACTCTTTACTTCCTCCTTCTTGTAACTTTGCTTGATCTTTTGAATATCAGAATCTTGCTCTTGCTCTTGCTTTTTCTGTATATCCTCAAGTAGAGTTGACTCTAGTGTTTATACTGAGAGTTGTCCATCTATGATCTCCACTCCATAATCTACTATCTCTTTCTATAGTGGTGGTGACAGTGATGACAGGGACATCAAAGTTGCGCATGTTTTCTTACTCAACGAATCTGCCACTCTATTCGTTTTTTCTGGGTGGTAGAGGATCTCACAGTCATAATCATTAACTAATTCCAGCCACCTTCATTGTCTCATATTTAGGTCCTTCTGAGTGAAGAAATACCTCAGACTCTGGTGATCTGTGTAAATCCTACACCGGACTCCGTACAGATAATGTCTCTACATTTTGAGGGCAAATACTACGACAGCTAACTCAAGATCATGAGTAGGGTAGTTCTTTTCATAATTCTTGAGTTGCCGGGGGGCATAAGCAATGACCTTGCCTTCTTGCATGAGTACAGCTCCCATCCCAACTTTGAGGCATCACTGTATATGTCAAAACTTCTATCACTTTCTGGAACTGTAAGAATGGGAGCACTTGTCAATCTCTTCTTCAACTCAATAAAACTCCGCTCACAGTCTTCAGTCCATTCGTACTTCTTATTCTTTCTGGTAAGGGCGTTTAGTGGAGAAGCTATCTTGGAGAAGTCCTCCACGAATCTTCTGTAGTACCCTGCTAAACCCAGAAAGCTCCTGATTTCACTAGCATTCTTTGGTCGACCCCAATTACAAACTGCTTCAATCTTGGCGGGGTCTACCATAATATCTTCCTTGGAAATGATGTGGCTTAGGAAAGCCACTCGGTCAAGCCAAAATTTACACTTTGAAAACATGGCATATAACTTCTGCTGTTGTAGCGTCTTCAACACTACCCTCAGACGTTCGTCATGTTCTTCCTGAGACTTTGAATAGACTAGGATATCATCAATGAAGACTATGACGAACTTATCAAGAAACTCCTTGAATACTTGATTCATTAGATCCATGAACGTTGTAGGGGCATTTGTCACTCCAAAGGGCATGACTATAAACTCGTATTGTTCATACCATGTTCGGAAAGCAGTTCTCGGCACATCACTCTCCTTGACTTTGAGTTGATGGTAACCTGACCGCAGATCTATTTTGGAAAATACTATTTCCCCTTTCAACTCATCAACAAATCATCTATCCTTGGCAAAGGATATCTGTTCTTGATGCTCACCTTATTCGGGCTCGATAATCTATACACATTCGCATAGATCCATCTTTATTCTTGACGAACAACACAGGAGCTCCCCAAGGTGAATGACTAGGGCGGATGAAACTCTTGTCGAGCAACTCCTGTAATTGTTCTGTAGCTCTTTCAATTCTGCTGGCGGCATGCGATAAGGTGCCTTTGAAATCAGGTTGGTACCTAGAGCCAACTCAATTCAAACTCAATTTCTCGGTTAGGAGGTAGTCCTGGTAGATCTTCAGGAAAACCCTCTGGATAGTCACAACCTACCCGTACTTCTTCTTTCTTTAGTCCTTCTCTTTGCCTTGCATCTACTATATGTGCTCAATAACCAGAACATTCATTATCTAACATCTTGTGAGCTTGTAGGTTAGAAAGAAACGTTTTTGTCTTTCTCTTTGGGTCTACGACAACTCGAATGGAAGTTCTGCTTCTGGTGTGAACTTTACTCTTCTTTTGCGGCATTCAATAGAGGCACTGTACTTGCTCAAGAAATCCATCCCTAAAATGATCATAATCCTTCATCTCAAGGACTACTAAATCACTATAGAGCTCTTGGTTGGAAATCCGAATTAATACAGCTCTTAGCCACTGAGTAGATGCCATGACCTCTCTCGAAGGTAAGGTTGTTAAGAACTTCAACGTTCAACATTTTTGGTGGCCTTTATACTGCTTAAGTAGTGCTCAGTGATCAAAGCACTACTTATCAGTTCTTTGGTGCTTTGCGACCTCTTAACACCGTTGGCCACATATAACGCTATCTCAGGCCTTAACATCTTGAGTATTAGCCTGACTCTCTCTTTTTCTGTGCTAACTAGCTCTGGGCACAGACGAGCAAACCGATTAAACTTCTTCACTGCATCATCCATGGATAAGTCTCCTTGTTTGAACTCCGTGAATTCATCATAATGCTTATTTGTTCCTAGCATGTGAAAGTATTCTTCGAAGAACTCGGCCTCGAAATCGGCCCATGTCATCTGGCTGACATTTCGCTTGGCCTTGACTCTCTCTCACCACATCCTAGAATCTCCGGTAAGGCAGAAGGAGGCACACTTTATCTTCTCTACCTCAGGCCAGTCCAGTAGCTCTACTATGCTTTCCAAAGTTTTGAACCATGCTTGAGCATCCCATGGTTCACTTGTGCCTGAGAAGTTCCCTGATTTCAGTTTCTGCCACTGGATGAGGTATGCTTCTTGCCTTACCCCCCTTGCTGGGACTACAGATGTAACTGATGGGTCTTCGGACTCAACTGGTGTCTCTACATTCGCCACCGGTGGGGTAACAGAAGCGGCCTGCTGGTTAGCCATCATGGTGGCAATAACTTGCTGTTGTTCTGCTAACTGTCTCTATAACTGCGCCACCACCTCTAAGAGATTTGGTGGTGTTACTGACTCTATTGCCTCTTGCCCTCTAGGAGCTTGCTCCTCGTTTTGGACCTTTCTAGGACGTCCCCTTGCTATTCTCTTACTATATATCATAAAGAGGATAATGACATTACCCTCTTGCCTACTAGGAGCTCGCTCCTCGTTTTGGGCCTTTCTAGGACATTCTCTTGCCATTCTCTTACTATATATCATAAAGAGGATAATGGCATTACCCTCTTGTCCTCTAGGAGCTCGCTCCTCATTTTGGGCCTTTTTAGGACGTCCTCTTGACATTGTCTTACTTTATATCATCTAGGACGTCCTCTTGACATTCTCTTACTTTATATCATAAAGAGGGTAATGACATTTCTTCAATAAGGATATTCAATAAGGGCATTTCATCAATAAGGGCATTTCATTACTTCACTATCATCCTACTCATATCATCATACTCATAAGGCATATGTCATATCACCATATTATCATCATACTCATCATTATACTCATATAACATATGTCATATCATCATACTGTCATCATACTCATTATAGCATTACTTATCATCATACTTATAATAACATTTACTAATCATGCACATAATAGCATATGTCAAGACTAACAGTCAAATAAAGACATGTATATAAAAATTAAACATATGCACTTTCTTACTTGGTAGGAGGCAGGATTGATGCTTGATGTCAGTGTGGCAGAAGGGCACAACTTGCTCTGATACCAAACCTGTAACGACCCTCTTTTGCTAACTTTGACCTTATAGGGCTGTTACGTTGACTTTACTGTTGGGCCAGCCAAGTTAAAAAAAACTTTAATTTTATTGGCTTTGCTAGGATTTGACTCCTAGACCTCTTAGTTGCAAAACTGAAGCACTAACCATAAACCCTATCAGACTTTTTGTTTTACATTGGCACCAGTCGACTGATATCCTGTCAGTCGACTGGTTCAGTTGACTGCACCTGGGATTCACTCGCCCGAATATTTCTATTCCCTCGACCAGTCGACTGATAACTGCATCAGTTGACTAATACGCCTGGAACTGCAGTTTCCAGGTTTCAGAAACACCGTTCAAGTATATATATACATTCTACTTCAACTACACAACCAGATTATAGACTCACAAACATAATAACCATAATCATACTCCATTTACATGCATTTCAAACTCCAAATTACTACTCAAACTTAAAGTCTTTGCGGAAGTAAACTACTAACATAAACTCAAAAGAAAATACTCATAAAGTTCTATTGTTTAGAGTTTTAAACGCTAAACAAAACTCATCCCGAAGGATCCTACTCCACGGTTCCGCCGCCACTGACATGAATCATCCATCCTTGAGCCTCCTTGCCTTACATCTTCCCTTTACCTTTATCTGCAGTAAAAGGATGCAACTATAAGCAAATAGCTTAGTAAGTAGATACCTATCTCACACAAACATGTAATCGATATCAAACATGCTCTTGGTCAAGAATACTTGCTTTTAAACATATGTATTAAAAATGCTATGCTTAAAATGAATAAGCTCATGAATACACTTGTAACAAATTTTGCATTTGGAAACATTGCTTGAAATGAAAAATGTGTAACATGCTTGAAATGATTTCTTGCTTTTGAAAAACTTGAAACTTATACACTTATACTTCTTATACTTCAAAATAATAAACATCCTCCTTTGGGTCCGGCATAGTACCAATGCGCGCATCCCTAATAGGTTCGGGGTAGCTAGCTGCCGAATCCTAATAGGACATCTTACTAGCTCACCTAGATCGCATGGGCCTCGGCCTAGTACATGCCAAAAAGTCCTCGGTCTATCAAAGTAATATACTTAACTTGTACTCATGCTTGTATTTAAAATGCATAACTTAGCACTTAAAAAGGTAATGTTCCCAAAACTTGTTTTAGGACACAACAAGGCCTCGGTCTTGTTTCTTATCTCATTTCTTAGTCCTAGAACTCGTTCTAGGGCTTAGTAAGACCTTGGTCTTACTCAGAACATTGGTATCGAACACCTTGCGTGCCGAAATCCCAAAACCTCGCGTTTGGGCAAATCAAGACCTTAGTCTTGCTATACTAGGATCATATCATACAAAAGACTTGAAAATCATGTTTAAAACTCATTAGAGAACTACATTTACTGTAGGTGAGAGATCTACTTGCATCCTTATGCTTAGAACTGAATATACCGACGTAGGATCTAGCGTTGTACTCCTCATCCACTTCCTTCACACTATCCGGATCTTGGGCACATGAAAAGAAGAGGAGAAACCCTAGTTCTTTTCTTGTTTTCGGCAAAGAAGAAGATGAATGAGAAAACTCTTGGTTTTCTCTTCTTCCATTCCTTTATATACTAAGTGGAAGTTGAAGCATCACTCATAAAAGATGCTTATTATTACTTTTCTAATATTAATTCCATATTCTAATGAAAAGATCACTAACTTAATGGGTAACTTGAAATTAACCCTAACCAGTGGGTTGTTGGTTCGATCCCTCACTTTGACCATTTAAAATATTATTTTTTTCTTTTTGTTTATTTTGAAAAATTCTGTAAAATTCGGGTGTTACAACCTTAGCCCTATATAAACGGCACGGGATAATGAAACCGGGGTTTAATCCAACATGAAACAATTCTTAGGTTTCTCCCTACCTCTATTCCTCTCTCTCCTAGGGTTGATATGGCCGGCGGCATGAAGGAAGAAGGGAGGCTTTATACCTCTCTTCTCTCCTCTTCTTCTACACCTGAGGCACGGCAGCAGGAAGAAGAAGAGTTTCCTTTTCATCTTCTTGGCTGGAGCGGGATCGGGTGGGTGAAGAATTGGTCGATGGCGGCACATCCAACTCCCTAGAGTTCTGGCGCCATATACCTTCAATGGAAGGTTTCTGGCGGGATTTGGAGAGAAGAAAGCCCTCTTCTCCCCTCTTCTTGGTTGGCAACAGCTAGTGGAAGGAGGACATAGGGTGGTCGTCAGTCGGAGAACAAGGAATTCTCCTTCCGTGTTGGCGCCGGCGGAAGCAAGGGAAGAGAGGGTTGCGGCGGCTAGGTTTTGGTGGAGAGGAAGAGATTTGATCTCCTCTTCTTTAGTTCCTTCATCCTTCTCTTCTTCTCCTCAGTCCCCTTGTGGGCGATGCTCGACGGTGACCGGAGGAGCTGGGCGGCGTTCGGTGGAGAGGAAAGAGGCGTCGACGATAACCCTAGAAGTAGGGTTTTCATAGAGCAAGCAAAGGAGAGGAAGAAGGGATTTTTTGGAGGCCTCGGTGATCTCATTTCTCGACAGACCATCGCCCACATGACATCCGAGAAGGGAGGGACATAAGGTAGAATGCAGCGAGGTGATCGGGAAGGTATAACTCTTCCCCAAGCTCCCTTGTATAATTATGTGCCACATTATGTTTGTCATGTCATTTCATGTTAATTATTTAATTGTTTTGATTTTGTATCATAGCCAATAATTAAATAATTGGACCCCGACCATAAACACAAAAGCTGACGATCAACTCGTCGCCTTGTCCATGGTCGAACGGTCAAGCAAATTACAAGGCCAATTTTTTTAATTGGCCGAGTTGTAATTTGGATCGTTCGATATGGCACGAGATGGTCGTTGGGAGACGGGTCTCCATTCGGATTATTTTTAATCCATAGACATAGAGAGGTCTCTCGGATCGATCGAGTATTCGCTTAGGAAACTCGCCAAGCCATACCCAACAATTGGTATCAGAGTTGAGGATTCCGGCATTGTGTGTTTAAGGATTGGTTAATTTTTGAATTTTCATACATTTTATTTTGCTGGATGATATGTGGATGTGCGTAGGCTAACTTTGTGTTGTAGGCACGAGATTCCAACTTATCATGGCCAAATAATTGATGTGTGTGATGGTTGTGCAATTTTATTGTAATTAATTAATCCTCGGAGTTGACGAGGCTAGGTATTTAATTTTTGTAATTAAATACGGTACATATTTAGCCGAGCTATTTATTTTACTTTCGATCTCATTTTCATGTACACTCCTTTGTGGAGTATAGGATCGATGATGTAAATAATTAGCTAGTCATTTCGGCTCGGAGATCCCTCAAGGTAGCTTATGCACAAGTAAGGGAGGAGCGGACGAAGTGACGACACGACTGGAGGCGCATTAGAGATCAAGGGCCATGAAAGTTGGAAAATCTAGGATTTTCTGTATTTTTCATATGTTGGTTATGTGCTTGTTGAGTGGTTGTGCTAAGTTAAAATTTCTCGAAATAAATTACTAAGTGGGAGAGGGACTCTAAGGGTCCCATGACCTCCATTGCAATCTGATATGTGAAGCGAACAAGCCCGTGCGTTGGCTCTGAGTGCCTTCCACTATAACGGATAGGCTTGTTCTGTGGATCACAAGGTCAGAATAGATTATAGAGGATTATTGAAGAGCGTATGTACTTCCCCAACGGAAGGCACATAATCCTAAATAATTCTATTAGTGTCGTGCAATGATAAACACTTAGATACAATTATTAGTATCCTCCCCAACGGAGTCGCTGCTAATAACTTGTAGGGCCGAAGTTGACCAACTATTAGTCTTACTTGTCAAAAAGTTAGGTTGATAAGATAGTAAGATTAATGGGTAAAACCATCTCTAACGAATATAGGGTTTGTATACGTTCACACTAACGTGGCATGCAAATTCTCGGTGTTTGAGATGTTGGTTGATTTCGAAAATTTATTGTTTTAAGGAATCAATTTATTTTCGATTTCTAAAGTAGTGTATGTTGTGATTCTTAGGATTTTCAAAATAGCCTTTTATCATACTAGCGACTATACTTAAGGAAAATAAACTTACTAGCCCTAACTATATAGACTGGAAAAGAAACCTAGACATTGTCCTTACTGCTGAAGAGTACAAATATGTGTTCTTCGAAGTATGACCTGAAGATGATGACCCACCTCAATGAGATTGAGGTCCTTAGAGGACAAATCAACGAGGAAACCCAGGTTGATATAATACTCCAATCTCTACCTAGGAGTTTTGAGCAGTTCCAGCTCAACTATAACATGAATAAGCATGAGTATACGTTGGGGGAACTCATGGGAAAACTCCAGGCGGCAGAGGGGTTGTTTCGTCAGAGTTTGCAGGCCTTAGTGACTCAAAGGGTTTCTGCTTATGTGTTGAAAGGTTGGGAGAAGAAGAAATAAGGAGGGTTCAAGAAGGCCGCAACATCGCAGGGAGCTCAGACTGGTGTGAAGGAGCCAAAAGGCAAGTGCTTCACGAGCCAGCAGGCTAGACATTGGAAGGCGAACTATCCCCGTCGTCAAGAGAAAGGTATATCTTTTTCTTTTGTCATTGTAACATGTTTAGCGGTGTTATCTACCGGTACCTGGTGTGTAGATACGGATGCCACTAAACATGTCTGCAATTCTTTGCAGGGGTTGCAAGAAGCCCAACGACTAGCTGAAGAAGAGATTACTGTCTACAAGGGATATGCTATGGAGGTGACGACTATTGCAGTGGGAGATATTTATTTATCTTGAGATTGGAAAATAAAGTTTTGGTTTTAAGAAGATTTGTTTCTTATACCTAATTTTTAGAAAGAACTCTAGTTGAGTTTCTGAAATAAAAAGATTTCTTTTGCTTTTATGAAAAATGGAATAGAAAGATTATCAATTTAGGGACATTGATAGGCAATTGGTACACTTTATAACCAAAAGCTTCCACGATGCTAATGATAAATCGAAAACGTCCGCTAGAGGGGGTGAATAGCGATTTGTCGAATACTTCGTTCTCTATAAAGTTGTTAGCCCAGCGGAAATACAAATAAAACAATAAGACAATGCTAGCAAACCGATGTACTTGGTATCCACCCCGGACGGGTGACTAATCCAAGAATCCGTCGGTGGATCAATCCCCGGATAACCTCCGGCTAGCCTTTGTCGCTCCTTGTGGGTGGAGAAATCTCGCCACAAACTCAAACAAAGCACTGAGCACAAAGACTACTATCTTGCCTTTAACCAAGACAAGATTCGTCAAGAATCTCAACCACCACGAAGTCCGCTTTAAATATGACTCGGGCTGAAACGTCGCCACCAGTCGACTGATCCCAGGGCAGTCGACTAGTGCCATTGAAATTCAACAGTTGCACCCCAACGTTCGAATTCTCAGCCAACTTACCAGCCACCTACCAGTCGACTGCCCTGGAGTTGACTGCCCCCAGGGCAGTCGACTGGTCCCAGGGCTGAGGCCCTTCTGTGAGTTTCATCAGTCGACTGCACTACTCACACACCTAGGGTTTCCCTTCCCGAGTACACTTCTCTAAGCACTTGACCCTAACGTTCCCGAGCACAATCACACAACACTCTTACCCTCATGACTCGACTAACTCCTCTTCCGTAGCCTCGACTGTTGCCTTCGCGCCTTCTTCATCTTCGGCTCCCGTCCCTCGGATGCACGCAAGCCTCCAGCTTGCCTCCATGCCATCCTTCATGCATACCTCGAAGTCCGCACCCATCAGCTCATCGTCCCTGCTCTCCAAGGTCCCTCGGGTGCACACAAGTCTCCAGCTTGTCTCCATGCCACCCTTCTCCGTACTGAGGTCGTCCAGCCAAGTCCATATGTGTAACCTGTACAACCTGCACACTCAACATACACATATAAGAACACAAGGGTAAACCTAACTTAAACCCTTTGCCCGAACATCAAAACATTTGGTCACTCCGGACCACAGATTGCCTCAACAATCTCTCTCTTTTTGATGTTTGGCAATACATTTAAGTTAGGGAAAGCAAAATAGTAGTCAATAGCAAAAACAATGCAATGCAAAAATGGATCCTATCCCAAGGCAACCCACACCTAACCCTCCAGGTTAGGATTTTCCATACCTAACTTCCCAAGTTAGGATTTTCCCACACCTAACCCTCCAGGTTAGGATTTTTCACCAAAACGAGCATTTTAAAACTTCTCCCAAGCTCCCCTACATTGGGCTTACAAATGCATTTTAAGAACCTCTCTAAGGTTCCTCTTACGCCAAGAATGGAGCAACCATGCTCCCCCTAAACCTAGGGTTTCTTGCAAAGGAATGTCTGGTTTCCCAACATAAACCCAACACTTCTCCCCCTTTGCCTAACATAAAAAAGAACCCAACAATATCTCAATTATTGGTTCTTCTCATCCCTAATGATCCTAAACACAGTGTACTAACCCCCCCCCATACACTTATTTTTCATCATTTGGACCCCAAACTAGCTGCTGATCCAAAAATCAGCCTTAACCAGTCGATTGCCCCCAGGGCAGTCGACTGAGACTCTGAAAATCAGAATTTTAGCCATTCTGACGAAATTCAGAAATACGCCAAAAATTTCACAAATCTCTTAAAATTCCCAAATTTTGTGGAGACATTTATGACACCCATACCTACTTGGGAAAAAATATATTCCAAAATGTATCTATCACCATTCCCATGTTTGACATAAAATCCAAAACTAACTAAAAAGTTTAATAAACTCATGACCTAATGTCCTAGTTTTGGTTTCCTCTTGATGTTACTGCCAATACGAACCCACAATGCATCCCTAGCATTGATTTACATGGCAATTACACATCAAAAATTTATTTTCATGCAATATGACCCCAATGTCATATTTTCATGCATGAAACTCAAAAATACCGTGCCAAAAGCCAAGAATTGAGACTCAAGTCCGTCTCCAATTCTTTTGGCACACTCCATGGTCCATCTAGACCTCTAGGAGCACCTCCTCCAAGGTCCATTCACCATATATCCCAAAGGCTCCTAGAGCTTCCCCTTGAGCTCTTAGCCCTAGCCACCTCCCTAGGTGACTCAACAAAAACTAGACCACACCGGTGTTCCCCCGGTGACTCTTGGCCTACAAACTCAACCCTCTTAACCTTAGACATCTTGTCCTTGGTTAAGTCATTTCTTTTTCTTTTAAATGGCACCCCAGGCCATTTTTGGACTCCCCCTTCTTGCCATAATCATATGCTACCCTAGCATATTTCTTTCCCTTGGCATGAGAGTTCTTAGACCGGTATCCCAACCCCGATCTATCATTGGTGCGGTTTAAACCACCCAACATCATATCTAAACCCTTAGATCCAATAGTGAATCTCTCTAGAGTTTTCTCTAACCTATCAAGCTTTTCCCTTAATGCTTGATTTTCCCTTTCTAGGATCCTAAACCTAGAATCCATAAGTCCACTTTGGACATTCCTAGACCTACCCTCCTTTCTAGGCGCATCCCTCCCCTTCTTGGGATTTTTGCCTTAATCCTTAGGTCTAGAGGTCTTGAATTTTTTATGATGAATGCTCTTCCTAGGATTTTGATCTACTTTGTTAACTCTACTCCTATCATGATACTTAAATCCATGATTGTGCACAAGTAAGCAATTTCCATTAATCCTAGCATGCATGGATGAGCAATTTACACTATTTTTAGCATGCATAGAGGAACTTGAATTTGAATTACATTTAACTTTAAAATTAGGGATTACCTCCCTTACCCTTATAGTTCCTCCATGATATGGGCTTCTTTTCTACTTTCTTTCTTCTTTCTCCCATCTTCTTAAGTGTCCCATTTTCATGAGCTCTTTCTTCCTTGGACACTTGGTGTGGTAGTGCCCTAGCTCACCACACGTGAAGCATCGAATTCTCCTCTTCTTCTCTTGGGATTCTCCATTCCTACACCTCATGTTAGCATTAAATTGAATTGAAATAGGTTTAGATTTTACCTCCATTTTACCTTTTGGACACTTATCTTTGTAGTGCCCCTTTTCGTTACAACCAAAGCATGTGATATGGTCCTTCGATTTGACTTTGGTTGAGGTACAAGCTTCTTCTTCAACCTTGGATGAAGTGGATGCTTCCTCTTGATCCAGCTTTGAAGTGGGTCTCTCCTCCGCCTCAATCCTTGAGGTGGTGACCTCTTCCCCTTCTTCTCTTGAGGAGGTTGATGATCTTTCGCTTAATTCCTCCTCTTGGTCTTCTTGGACTATTGACCTTACTTCTTCGAGCTCTTCAACTCTTTGAATTGATGTAGGGCTCTCATGATATCTTTTCAACTTATCCCATAACTCATATGCATTTTCGTATTCCCCTACATCACTTAAAATTTTATTTGGCAAAATATCTTTCAAAATACTAATTACCTTCTCATTGGCCCGAAATTGTTCTTGTTGCTCTTTGTCCCAATATCTAGGATGAAGCCTCTTTCCGTGCTAGTCCTTTGGAACTTTGAAGGGCTCTTCAAGTGCAATTCTACATTCCCACTCCGTCGCGAACCACATCTCCATTCTCGACTTCCAATACCTGAAATTTTCATGGTCGTAGGTCGGTGGAGTGTAGATGTCGTCCCCGAATTTGTCTTCCATGTTCTTCTCCTCTAGCATGTGATCCCTCGGCGGTTAGTCCAATCAAGAGCAATCCATCGCTCTGATACCAATTGATAGATCAAAAACGTCCGCTAGAGGGGGGGGGGTGAATAGCGACTAGTCGAATACATCATTCTCTACAAAGTTATTAGCGCAGCGGAAATACAAATAAAATAATAAGACAATGCTAACAAACCTATGTACTTGGTATCCACCCCGGAAGGGTGACTAATCCAAAAATCTGTCGGTGGATCAATCCCCGTATAACCTCCGGCTAGCCTTCGTCGCTCCTTGTGGGTGGAGAAACCTCGCCACAAACTCAAACAAAGCACTGAGCACAAAGACTACTATCTTGCCTTTAACCAAGACAAGATTCGTCAAGAATCTCAACCACCACGAAGTCCGCTTTAAATAGGACTCGGGTTGAAACCTTCGCCACCAGTCGACTGCTCCCAGGGCAGTCAACTGGTGCCACTTGAATTCGACCATTGCACCCCAACGTTCAAATTCTCAGCCAACTTACCAGCCACCTACCAGTCGACTGCCCCCAGGGCAGTCGACTGGTCCTAGGGCTGAGTCCCTTCTGTGAGTTTCATCAGTCGATTGCCCCAATGGCAGTCGACTGCCCTACTCACACACCTAGGGTTTCCCTTCCCGAGTACACTTCTCTCTAACTCGACCCTAGGACTTTCCGGAGGATAATCACACATCACTCGTACCCTCATGACTCGACTGACTCCTCTTCCGGAGCCTCGACTATTGCCTTCGCGCCCTCTTCACCTTCGGCTCCCGTCCCTCAGATGCACGCAAGCCTCCAGCTTGCCTCCATACCATCCTTCACGCATGCCTCGAAGTCCACGCCCATCAGCTCATCGTCCCTGCTCTCCAAGGTCCCTCGGGTGCACACAAGCCTCAAGCATGTCTCCATGCCACCCTTCATCATATTGAGGTCATCCAACCAAGTCCATATGTTAACCTGTACAACCTACACACTCAACATACACATATAAGAACACAAGGGTAAACCTAACTTAAACCCTTTGCCCAAACATCAAAACACTTGGTCACTCCGGACCACAGATTACCTCAACAGCTAATAGTTGTTAATAGCTCATCATCTAACTTAAATAAGAGAAAGGAGCCATCTAAGGTGAATCAGACGTATCATTGACACCTTAGGCTTGGTCATATTAACCTTAGTAGGATTCAGAGGTTGATTCCCGACCTGTGAGTCTTACTTGGAAGGTATGATGACCAAGTGGTCTTTCAAGGCTGAGGGGTATAGAGCCAAAGATATGTTAGAATTGGTTCATTCTGATTTGTGTGGTCCTATGCCTATCCAAGATAGAGGTAGCTTCGAATACTTCGTGAGACGAATATTCAAAGTTATGGATACTTTTACTTGATAACCACAAGCCTGAATGCTTTGATTAGTTCAAAGAATTCTAGGCTGATGAGGAGAAACACCAAAGTGAAAGTATCAAGACACTATGATTGGATTATAGTGATGAGTACCTCTTGGGAGAATTTAGGACTTACTTATCAGAGGTTGGGGGTCAATCTCAATTGACTACACCCGGTATGCCCCAATAGAACGGTGCAGGAAAAGAGAAGGAAAAGGGCTCTTATGGGGATGGTTAGGACAATGATAAGCTGCTCCGAGTTGCCGGATTCGTTCTGGGGATATGCTCTGGAAACGGCAGCGTACATACTTGATACCATCTAGGTCAGTACCTCCTACTCTCGTAGAAGTGTGGATTGGGTGAAAGCCAAGTCTTAGACATATTTGTGTTAGTAATATGAGAGAAGTGTCCTAAGGCAATCGCCTTATGATTGTAATCATTTACTTTAATAAATGAATATTCACTATTTGAGTATACATGTTTGTGTATTTGATTGAGATCTTAAACTCATTCACTGAATGTCCGCAATACAATTCACAGCATGAGAGAATTTGTGATGAATTCACAACTAGTGATTATCTCTACATGTGCAATTGTGAAGTATTGAAATTGTCCCTAGTCGATGAATTGATAAATACAGACACTATCAATTCTATTGAGACTAGCATGAGTTATTCTCTAATCAGCTAATTCTCACTGGCTGGTGACATTGGGATGTCCGGAGATAAACATGAATGCTAGTTAAGGGAACTAGTTCATTGGAGTGACTGGCTGTAAAACTTCATATGGTAATCTACATATAGATATGTCAATGAAGTTCTTACTGCAGCTTAAGTGCGATGTTCCTTTGACTTGCGGTGTTCAAGTCATCTTGGTCATGGAAACTTATACTTTGACATCTTAAGCAAGCATCTCCAAGGAGGTGTGGACCTAGGATGATTGGGTATAAGCCGAAGTGTCCGAAGATGTTTGAACAACCTACAAAGGATTCACCACTCCTTGCGAGGAGATGTATACCCAAGGCCTATCGTCGGATTATTACTCGAAGCCTCTGGCCAGAGCATCACATGATCAGAGTATGAATATCTCAGATACATGAGAGTAATTAGAATCCGTTGGACGAGAAAGACATTGCTTGGGCTAGGTGTGACGTAGTCAGCCTAGTGGGGACTGACACACATAGACCATGTCCTAAACCAAGTGGGTATAAGATGGTGAAGGGAATGAGGCACGAATCATTAAAGCTGCTGAAGGGTTTCAGAATAATTTCTGAGGTCAACCGTTGATCTTACGATTAATTGGGGATCATGATGTATTACTAGGTGCCACTCATGATCATTCTATAATTGGTTAATTATAGACGGCCAACATAAATCGAAAGCCTATTTAGTCACACGCACTACGAGTAATCTGAGGGATTTAAAACGAGTTGAAAATTAGATTTTCCGATCAAGAGAGATATGTCGAATCTGAATTTATCAGAGACGCATCGGAAGCATAAAATGGCTAAGTCTTTTGAAGACTTATTGGACGAATTAAATGAGTTTAATTCGTATGGTTTTTGCTTGGGTTTGGCCGGCCAAAGAGGGTCCACACCCTCTTTGTTTGGCCGGCCACATTGAAAGGGGAGAACCAAATCGTTTGGTTCAAATTATAAAATAAACCGCGCATGGTTTGTTTTATAAAATTATGGATAAAAAAATTTATATAAAGAAATTTATATAAAGAGATTTATTTTTCATGGAAATTAAAGTGAACCATGGATTGGTTTATTTTATTTTATAAAATCAATAATGGATTGATTTACCATGATAAAGATATTTATATAAAGAAATTTATATAAAGAAATTTATATAAAGAGATTTATTTTTCATTGAAATTAAAATGAACCATGGATTGGTTTATTTTATTTTATAAAATCAATAATGGATTGATTTACCATGATAAAAAAATTTATATAAAGAAATTTATATAAAAAAATTTCTTTTCATAAGAAAAGGGAGACATGGTTGTTTTTATTATAAATTAAATTATGATAAAAACTTGGCATGATGGAATAATTCATAGAAAAAATTTATATGATAAATTTCTTATGAAAATTTATTCCATAAAAAGGAGACTTGGCGATTGAGAGGCTACTATATAAAGGAACCAAGACAAGGCTTGGAGATTAATCCAAGAGATCAAGGATTCTTGCCTAGCCTCTCTCCCTCTCCTTCTCCCTCTCCCTCTTCTAGTGCCGCCGGCCCTAGAGCCCTCCCCGTTTGCCGTGAGCTTACACCACCAAGAAGAAGCCAAAGAAGAAGAAGAAGCGGGAGCGACTCCTTCCTTCCTCCCGGAATCTTGATTCCGTTCTTCGTTTGGTGGTTAGTTTTTCATCTCTCTCTTGGTATTCTTGTCGTGCCTTTGGAGAATCTAGTAGTTCTTGTCGGCATGAAACTCGTGGCTTTGCGAAGTCATCCCGAAGAAAACTCGGCGTGGATGCGAATAGAGGCGGAGCTTCTAAGGGACGCTACGGTTGGATGTCGTCCCTTTCTTCAAGTTACGCGAGGTAACAAGTAAATTAGTTTACATTTCTGCAATATTTTAAATATATGATCATGTCCACACAACATAAGGTTGCATGCTAGATGTGTGGTTAAATAATTTGAGAAATTATTTATGCTAAATCTTCTGCTGCACGTAATAAATTTAAAATTACGAACCCACATCCATGTCAACATGTACCCAGTCCCAACAGTGGTATTAGAGCCGGTTAGTGTTCGACGTAATCATATAATTGTTTTGCGGAAAACTTTGTCATGATCTCAATTTTGGAAAAATTTTCAATTATGGAAACTTTCCAATTATGATAAATTTTAGATTTAGGAATTTCAAAGTTTGAAAATCCTCATGAAATTTCGTAAACTTTTGAAATATCCCTGTTTCTGAAATTTAATGATAATTGTGAAAACTTTCCATTTTTGGAAACTTTCCAATTTTGGAAATTTCCTATTTTGGAAAATTTCCAATTTTGGAAATACGTAAGTTTTGTTTGTACCAGAAACTTACAATTATTCTGAAAATTTTATTTTTGGAAACTTTCCATTTATGGAAAGCTCGCAATTTTGGGCACTTTCTTTCGAGAAAGTCTAGACAAATTATGGAATATTAATTGACATTTAAATTCATAATTGAAAATTAAATTATTTACAAAATTCTTTATTTTGGATTGAGCCTCGGGGAGCCGTCCAATTTAAAATTAGTTGTTAAAATTAAATTTCCTAAATTGAATTTAAATTGTCAAATGTTTAATTTGGATTGAGGCTCGGGGAGCCATCCAAATTATATTATCAATAAATTCTTATTTTGGATTGAGCCTCGGGGAGCCGTCCAAATTAAGTTATTTATTGATATTAAATTTCCATAAATAAAATATGTGATCAAATCTTGGAAATTTTTGAGGTGATTCTCAAATGATAATTTTCTTATTTGATTTATGAGGTGATGCTCTTACATATTATTGTCTCCAAAATTAATTAGGAAAATTGTTTTCCTATAGAGTAGTATATTTCCTTAAATAAGTTTTTCATGAAATAATATGTGGTTGAATTAAGGGAATCTGTCTCTTAATTTAATAAGATTTGATTTAGAGANTAGACTCGGTGTCTCTGTAATGTCTATTGGAGTTTCTTGAACTTCATCAAGTTCAATGCCACTCCCACTGTTTTTTGTAAAAGAAATTCTTTTCTAGAAATACAGCATGCCTTGAAACAAACACCTTTTGTTCCAAGGGATGATAGAATTGGTAACCCTTCGTTTCCTTAGGGTATCCAATAAATAGACATTTATCAGACTTAGCATCCAATTTGTCTGATATAGTCCGCTTCACATAAGCAGGACAACCCCATATCTTAAGGTGAGTTAAGTGAGGTTTCTTACTATTCCAAATCTCATATGGAGTAGTAGAGACTACCTTGGTCGGGACTCTGTTTAACAAGTAAACAGCTGTCTTAAGTGCATAACCCCAAAAGGATTTTGGAAGAGTTGCATGATTCATCATAGACCTAACCATGTCCATCAAGGTTCGGTTTCGCCTCACAGATACACCATTATGCTGTGGTGTATACGGCGGAGTCCATTGGGATATATTATCCCATTGTCCCTTAGATAATCTTGAAACTCTTGACTCAAGTATTCATCACCCCGATCGGATTGAAGTATTTTAATACTTTTGCCAAGTTGTTTCTCTACTTCATTTCTGAACTCTATGAACTTTTCAAAAGCTTCAGATTTGTGTTTCATCAAGAACACATACCCGAATCGTGAGTGATCATCGATAAAGGTGATGAAGTAGCTATAGCCTCCTTGTGCTAGAGTTGACATTGGTCCACATACATCGGTATGTATTAGACCAAGCAACTCTCCCACTGGATTACCTTTTCCGGAAAAGGGTAATTTGGTCATTTTGCCTTTTAAGCACGATTCGCATGTATCAAATGAACCGGGTTCAAATGTTTCCAGAATTCCACATCGGTGTAATTCGGTCATGCGTTTCTTACTTATATGGCCAAGACGACAGTGCCACGTGTAGGAATCTATTCGATTATCTATTCGAGCACGTTTATTACTAACTTCGATATTGAAAACGTCACTGGATAAATCTAACGTGTAGATGCTATTGCACAAAGTTCCATTCCCATAAAGAACGCCATTTAAAGTTATGTAACAACAATTGTTACTAAATGTTAAATGGTAACCCTTTTCATTCAAGCATGAAATAGATACAATGTTCTTTATTAACGAAGGTACAAAATAGCAATTATCCAATTCTAAGATGCGTCCAGTCGGGAGCTTTAGCAAATATGTTCCGATGGCAACAGCAGCAATCTTTGCTCCGTTTCCAACTCGTAAATTCGCTTCTCCTTTGACGAGTCTTCTTCTATTCCTTAGCCCCAGTATGTCATTACATATATGTGAGCTACACCCAGTATCAAGTACCCAAGTGTTTGAGGAAATAGAGTGACATTCAATAACGAAGATACTAAAGAGGATGGGGCATCGGATGCCTTCTCTTCAAGGACTCAAGATAAATCTTGCAGTTTCTTCGCAAGTGACCCTCCTTGCCACAGTGATGGCAAGTGCCTTTTAGGGTATTTTCAGTCTTTTTAGCCTTTTTCTTCTTTCCCTTATTCTATTCTTTGACCTTCCTCTTAGAACCTTTCTTCGAGGAACCAACTAATAGAACTGCCTTTTGTTCCTGCTTTATAGAAGGCTCTACAGACTTCAGCAGGTTGACTAACTCAGGAATGGTAGTTTCCAGCTTGTTCATCCGATAGTTCATCACAAATTGCGAATAACTTTTGGGCAAACAACTCAGAATTAAGTCAATACTTAGTTCATGATCCATTGCAAAACTGAGTGTATTTAGTCGCTCAATGTACCCCAACATCTTTAGCACAAACTGCGAGGCAGATGTGTCTTTTTGCATCTTAGTTGTGAAGAGGAGTCTGGAGACTTCGAACCTTTCGGATCTTGCCTGCTCTTCAAACAACTCATTAAGATGGAAGATGATGGTATAAGCATCCATATGCTCATGCTGCTTTTGCAGCTCAGGTACTATAGAGGCTAGCATGATGCAACTTGCAAGTTCAGAATCGGTCACATGTTTCTGATAGGCCACCAATTGGTCTGGAGTTGCATCTGCTGGAGGATTTGAGGGAAGTAGTTCTTCAAGGACATAAGCAATCTTCTCTGCCTTGAGGACTATCCTCAGGTTTCGAAGCCAGTCCATGAAGTTAGGCCCAGTTAATTTGTTGGTGTCCAAGATGGAACGCAAATTCAGAGAAGACATGATCGAGTGATTAACCTAGAAATACAAATTGAGATTATGTGAGAAGATTTATTAAAGAATGTATCAACATACATAAATTAAATCCTATTTATTTTACGAATTGAGTCACCCTTATTATCAATTCGGGAGATCGTAGGAACATCTCCAAATAGGTTGATATCCAACCATAGATAAGATCCACCATGGCTGTGGCCATCAAGTTTTTCTTAGCTCTGAAGGTAGGTAATAATACCGATTACACATCACATATATGTAACTATCACATTATGCTATCAACTAATTGAATGTTTGCATAAATCATTGGGTTGTTAACTCATTAACAAGTATGTATCATTATACATAGCACCCAACTGCACCTCTCTTTACATCGACCTTGGCTGTGGCACAACAAATCGATGCTCCAAGCTTAAGGCTGACCCATTAATCAAGAAATAGTTTTAACATGGTTGGAGCTCATTCAACCGCTTAGTCAGGCTTGGATGTGTCCAACAACCAAAACTAATGATTGACCTCTGACTCGAACTATATTATTCATAAACTAATTCCATGGTTTGAACATGTTGAGCTTCAAGTCGGGCCTGGATGTGTCCATCAACCCAAGCGAGAAACAAAACTCCGATTCTAACCATATTAATGAAAGGTGTTGGCCTTAATATTTTGTAAGGGGTTTTGGGTCTTATTCTTTTAAGCACATTCATGACATAAAATTATGTCATGACTAACGATTTCCTTAATAAAGTATGTATGTGACTTAATTTATCAAGTCTCATGAATTAAATTAGGAACCGGATTTCCTAATCATAATTTCATACTTTATTAAAGGAATTGTTTTGGGAAACAATTTCCTAAATTGTCATAATTAATTTCGGAAATAATATGTTCAAGACTTTGATTTCTCTAAATCAAATCTTATTAAATTAAGAGACAAATCCCTTAATTCAACCACATATTATTTTCATGAAAATCTCATTTAAGAAACTCTATAGGAAACCATTTTCCTAATTAATTTTGGAGACAACAATATGTAAGAGCATCACCTCTTCAAACATATTTTATTCATGGATTTAATTAATTACAATAAATTGTTTTCTAAGGGTGGCTCCCCGAGGCTCAGATACCCAAAGAAAAGTAATGTGTTGTAAATCCAATTGGACGGCTCCCCGAGGCTCAATCCAATCAAACATGACAATTTCAATTAAAATTGGGAAATTAAATTACAACAACTAACTTTAAATTGGACGGCTCCCCGAGGCTCAATCCAAAATAAAGAATTTTGTTGTCAATTTAAAAACCAATTCAAATTTAATTGTCAATTAACTGTCCATGAATTTGTCTAGACTTTCTTAAAAGAAAGTGCCCAAAATTGCGAGATTTCGAAAATTGATTTTCAGAATAATTGTAAGTTTCTGGTACAAAGGAAACTTACATATTTCCAAAATTGGAAAATTTCTAAAATAGAAAAATTTCCAAAATTGGAAAGTTTCCAAAGATGGGAAGATTTCGAAAATATTATAAAATTTCAGAAAATAGAAAATTTCAAACGTTTGCGAAATTTCATGAGGATTTCCAAACTTTGAAATTCCTAAATCTAAAATTTATTATAATTCGAAAGTTTCCGTAATTGAAATTTTTTTTTCGAAATTGAGATCATGACAAAGTTTTCCACAAAACAATTATTTGATTAAGTCGAACACTAACCGGCTCTGATACCTCTGTTGGGACCGGGTGCATGTCGACAAGGATACGAGTTCGTAAAATTTAAAATTTTTACGTGCAGCGGAAGAGTTTGCATAAAATAATTTCCTAAATTATTTTAACTTCGTATCTAGCATGCAACCTTATAGTGTATCGACATAATCATAAAATAAAAGTTTGCGGAAAAGTAAACTAATTTACTTTTATACCTCGCGTAACTTGAAGAAAGGGACGAGATCCAACCGTAGCGTCCCTTGGAAGCTTCGCCTCTATTCGCGTCCACGCCGAGTTCTCTTCGAGATGACTTCGCAAAGTCACGAGTTTTGTGCCGATGAGAACTACTAGATTCTCGGAAGGCACAACTAGAAGGATAAGAGAAAATAATGAAAAACTAACCAACGAAGTAACGGAATCAAATTCCGGGAAGAGAGGAATCGCTATCCGCTTCTTCTTCTTCGTGTTCGGGTTCTCCTTCTTCTTCTTGAAGCTCACGGCCTCCACCACCTTGGATGTAGGTTGGGCGCCAGCCCTAGGGAAGCTAGGGTGGGCGCCGGCCCTAAGGGAAGAGAAGGAGAAGGAGGAGAGGAGGGATTAAGAGAGAGAGGGAGAGAATAATTAATCTCTTAATTATTTTCGTTAGGAATAAGGGCTAGCCTTTGGTTCCTTTATATAGTAGCAACTCCTTTGCTAAGTCTCCCTCTAAACCGAATTAACGGAATTAGTTATAAGAAATTTATCTTATAAATTTTCTTATTGCTTATTCCTTTTAAGCCTAGTCTTATTATAAACAATTTATAATAAAACAAATTAGTTATCATAAGAGATTTATCCTATAAATTCTCTTATGAATTTTATTATAACTAACTTTATAATAAAAATAATTATTTATCGTAAGAAATTTATCCTATAAATTCTTATGAATTAATTCCGTTTAAACCAAGTCTTTATTATAAACTAATTTATAATAAAAACTAATTCTTCTTCTCTTTAAATTATGGAATAAATTTTATAAGAAATTTATAAACTTTCTTATTATGGATAAATCAATTCATAATTGATTTTATAAAATTAAAATGAACCAACTCATGGATTATTTTAATCTTCCATAAAAGAATAAATTTCTATAAATTTTATTTATATAAATTTCTTTATACAAATTTATTTATCCATAATTTATAAAATAAATCGCGCTATATTTATTTTATTAATTAAACCAATTAAATTGGTTTTCTCCTTTTATTTGGTCGGCCACCAAAGAGGGGTTAACACCCTCTTTGGTCGGCTAAACCCAACCCGAACCGTCGCGAATCAAACTCATTTAATTCGCCCGAAAAGCCTTCAAAAGACTTAGCCATTTTTAGCTTCCATTGCGCCTCTGACTAACTCAGATTCGACTTATTTCTCTTGATCGAAAAATCCAATTTTCAACTCGTTTTAAATCCCTCGGATTACTCGTAGTGCGTGTGACTAAATAGGCTTTTGATTTATGTTGGCCGTCTATAATTAACTAATTATAGAACGATCATGAGTGGCACCTAGTAGTACATCATGATCCCCAATTAATCGAATGATCAACGGTTTGACCTCAGAAGAAATTATTCTGAAACCCTTCAGCAGCTCTAATGAATCGTGCCCCATTCCCTTCACCACCTTATACCCACTTGGTTCAGGACATGGTCTATGGTGTCAGTCCCCACTAGGCTGACTACGTCACACCTAGCCCAAGTAATGTCTTACTCGTCCTTTGGATTTCTAATTACTCTCATGTATTTTAGAGACTCTCACTATAAACATGATATGCTCTGGCCAGAGGCTTTGAGTAACAATCCGACGATAAGCCTGGGTATACATCTCCTCGCAAGGAGTGGTGAATCCTTTGTAGGCTGTTCAAACATCTTCGGGCACTTCGGCTTATACCCGATCATCCTGGGTCCACACCTCCTTGGAGATGCTTGCTTAAGATGTCAAAGTATAAGTCTCTATGACCAAGATGACTTGAACACCGCAAGTCAAAGGAACATCGCACTTAAGCCGCAGTAAGATCTTCATTGACATATCTACATGTAGATTCCCATATGAAGTCTTACATCTAGTCACTCCAATGAACTAGTTCCCTTAACTAGCATCCATGTTTATCTCTGGACATCCCAATGTCACCAGCCAGTGAGAATCAGCTGAATAGAGAATAACCCATGCTAGTCTCAACAGAACTGATAATGTCCGTATTTATCAATTAATCGACTAGGGATATTTCCAACACTTCACATTTGCACATTTAGAGATAATCACTAGTTGTGATCCTATCACAAATTCTCTTATGCTGTGAACTGTATGGCGGACATTCAGTAGATGAGTTTAAGATCCCAATCAAATACACAAACATGTATACTCAAATAGTGAATTATCATTTATTGAAATAAATATTTACAATCATAAGGCGATTGCCTTAGGACACTTCTCTCATATCACTAACACACTATTGGTCTCCTTTCCAGAATTTCTGGAGGCGGAGAAAACCTGTCTTACAGTTGATTTACAAGCAAAAAGATAAATAAACTGAATTGCAGAATGTAAATCAAACCAAAACAACTTATGTCAAAGCGTCAGCCGATCTAGACCTCCGAAGTGCCGCGCACTTTCTCCTGGTCATAGAGCCTCGTCTTTAGCGCGTTGTCGTCGATCAGAATGATCAGAATAGTTCTAAGCAGTTGTTTTTGAAGCAGAGGGGCCGAAGCCCCTTTTATAGTGCTTCTGGGGGCGCCCCTATAAACTCGGTCAAACCTTATCCCCGCGCCAACCTCGCCGCAGCTGATAAAACCTTTGACCAGGGCGCCCCGGACCTCCTGGGCGCCCGCGTGAAGGCTTATCTGTGTTTCAAACTCGAAATAGCAAATACAGGTTTCAACTTGGGCGCCCCCAACATCCCGGGTGCCCTGCTTGAAGCCTATTCTGCTTACCACACGAGACTGCTTTTTTTCTTCTTTAGCTTGGGTGCCCCCATCATTGGGGGCGCCCTGGATGCATGGAGGCGCCCCCACTGATGGGGGCACCTGGCTTCAAAGCCTCCAGCCCAGTTTCTTCTTGTTTTGTCTTCCAATCTTGGTACATGCAAGATACACAAACACAAAGCACATATATATTCATTCTTAACCTTAAGGACTTGGTTCTGACTTCAGATTTGCACGAAACCCTCAGTCGAACCGGTGCAAGTTCCCACCCCGAGAACGTGCCTTTCACCTACTCCTCTCAGGAGGTGGTTGCCACCCAGTCCTTCGGGTGGACTTTTGCCCAGCAGCCCTTCGCTAGGTGCCTAGCAGCCCTTCGCCAGGTCTTCAATGCCTAGCAGTCCTTCGCCAGGTGCCTAGCAGCCCTTCGCTAGGTCTTAGGGTTTCTATGTGTTAGTGATATGAGAGAAGTGTCCTAAGGCAATCGCCTTATGGTTGTAAAAACATTTATTTTATAAATGATAATTCACTATTTGAGTATACATGCTTGTGTATTTGATTGGGATCTTAAACTCATCTACTAAAAGTCCACAATACAACTCACAGCATAAGAGAATTTGTGATGGGATCACAACTAGTGATTATCTCTAAATGTGCAAATGTGAAGTATTGAAAATATCCCTAGTCGATGAATTGATAAATACGTACACTATCAATTCTGTTGAGACTAGCATGAGTTATTCTCTAATCAGCTGATTCTCACTGGCTGGTGACATTGGGATGTCCGGAGATAAACATGGATGCTAGTTAAGGGAACTAGTTCATTGGAGTGACTAGCTGTAAGACTTCATATGGAATCTATCTATAGAAATGTCAATGAAGTTCTTACTGCGGCTTAAGTGCGATGTTCCTTAGACTTGCGGTGTTCAAGTCATCTTGGTCATGGAGACTTATACTTTAACATCTTAAGCAAGCATCTCCAAGGAGGTGTGGACCCAGGATGATTGGGGATAAGCCGAAGTGCCCGAAGATGTTTGAACAACCTACAAAGGATTCACCACTCCTTGCGAGGAGATGTATACCCAGGCCTATCGTCGGATTGTTACTCAAAACCTCTGGCCAGAGTATATCATGTTAAGAGTGCAAGTCTCTTAAATACATGAGAGTAATTAGAAATCCAAAGGACGAGAAAGAAACAACTTGGGCTAGGTGTGACGTAGTCAGTCTAGTGGGGACTGACACAAACAGACCATGTCCTGAACCAAGTGGGTATAAGGTGGTGAAGGGAATGAGGCACGATTCATTAGAGCTGCTGAAAGGTTTCAGAATAATTTCTTCTGAGGTCAAACCATTGATCTTTCGATTACTTGAGGATCATGATGTACTACTAGGTGCCACTCATGATCGTTCTATAATTAGTAGATTATAGACGGCCAACATAAATCGAAAGCCTATTTAGTCACACGCACTACGAGTAATCTGAGGGATTTAAAATGAGTTGAAAATTGGATTTTCCGATCAAGAGAAATAAGTCGAATCTGAGTTAATCAGAGGCGCAATGGAAGCTAGAAATGGCTAAGTCTTTTGAAGGCTTTTTGGGCGAATTAAATGAGTTTAATTCGCGATGGTTCGGCTCGGTTTGGGCCGGCCAAAGAGGGTGCCAACCCTCCTTGGTTGGCCGGCCACTTAAAGGGAAGAAAACCAATTAATTTTGGTTTAATTAATAAAATAAATCTAATGCGATTTATTTTATAAATTATGGATAAATAAATTGGTATAAAGAAATTTATATAAATAAATTTATAGAAATTTATTTCTTTTTATGGAAATTAAAATAATCCATGAATTGGTTTATTTTAATTTTGTAAAATCAATTATGAATTGATTTTTCATAATAAGAAAGTTTATAAATTTCTTATAAAACTTTATTTCATAATTTAAAGAGAAGAGAAGAATTTGTTTTATTATAAATTAGTTATAATAAAACTAGGCATAACGGAATAAGTCATAAGAAATTTTATAAGATAAAATTCTTATAACTAATTCCGTTAATTCCGTTAATTCTGTTAAGAGGAGACTTGGCAAGGGAAAAGCAACTATATAAGGAACCAAAGGGAAGCCTTTAATTCCTTATTGAAATAGAGCTAACCTCTCCCTCTCTCTCTTCTATTCTCTTCCCCGCCTCCCTCCTTCCCTTTAGGGCCAGCGCCCATTGAGGCATCCTAGGGCCGGCGCCCTCCTTGTGAGCTAGGGCCGGCGCACCTCCAACTTCAAGTTGCCGTGAGCTTCAAGAAGAAGGAGAAACGAAACAAGAAGAAGAAGAAGTGGATAGCGACTCCTCTCTTCTAGGAATTCGATTCCGTTTCTTTGTTGGTTAGTTTCCTATCTTTTCTCTTATTCTTCTAGTTGTGCCTTCCGAGAATCTAGTAGTTCTCGTCGGCACAAAACTCGTGACTTTGTGAAGTCATCCCGAAGAGAACTCGGCGTGGACGCGAATAGAGGCGAAGCTTCCAAGGGACGCTACAGTTGGATCTCGTCCCTTACTTCGAGTTACGCGAGGTACTTGGTAAATTAGTTTACTATTCCGCAAAGTTTTATTTTATGATTATGTCAACACACCATAAGATTGCATGCTAGATACGAAGTTAAAATAATTTAGGAAATTATTTTATGCAAATTCTTCCGCTGCACGTAAAAATTTAAAATTTTACGAACTCGTATCCTTGTCGACATGCACCCGGTCCCAACACTATGCCTAGCAACCCTTCGCTAGGTGCCCAGCAGCCCATCGCCAGGTTTTAGGGTTTCGATGCCTAGCAGCCCTTCGCTAGGTGCCCAGCAGCCCTTCGCCAGGACATAGGGTTTCCATACCTAGCAGCCCTTCGCTAGGTGCCCAGTAGTCCTTCGCCGGGTCTTAAGGTTTCGATACCTAGCAGCCCTTCACTAGGTGCCCAGCAACCCTTCGCCGGGTCTTAAGGTTTCGATGCCTAGGTTAACTAGGACTTTTCTTCAACTTAGGTTACTTCTCCTTTGCTCCCCTTTGTCTGTTTAATGTATCACTGACTTAAGTGTATTGTCAAACGTTAAAACACTTAGAGGAGAATATCATTGATGCAACTTGCACCAATAATTTCCCCCTTTTTGATGTTTGACAATAACTTAAGTTAGATTGGTTGAAGGGACTAACTTACTATCCTTGGGATCAAACAAAAAATGATATTTGATCCTCTGGGAAAAATAAAAAATTTCTAACTTTCACTCTCTCCCATTTTGAAAAACATTTTGATTAATTGATCCTTTAGTAAGAGAGAAATCGAAAAAATTCTAACTTAAGCACACCTCTCCCCCTTTGTCATACATAAAAAAAAATCACCAGAAATACTTGTGCCAACAATGAGAATATTTGGTTCTTTTTTAAAATACTTAGTATAAATTTTTGAAGGCATAGCATAAAACTAAGTACTTACGTATTTTGATCTTAGAAAACTTAAACAATATTGCATTTTTTTTGAGAAAATACCATATTTTTGAAAGAATACTATGAGTTTTGAAAGGTGCAAGTACTTTTAAAGATATGATGCAATTTTTGAAAGATATTTTGAAAAATATAAGTTTTTCTGAAAAATATTATATATATTTTGCATGTACTAACTATTTTTGAAAAAAATGAGACTTTGAAAAGTATAAGTAATTTTTGAAAAGTATTATGCATTTTGAAAACATAATATTTTACTTGACTAGATTTCTTTTCCAGTCTGACACAATCCTAGAAATCTTGTTAACTACAAGGACATTTTCCTAAGTATCCTGGAAAATTTTCAAACTCAAGTAAATAATTTCATAAGTCACACAACTTCTGAAAATAGAATAATAGGATGTAAGTACATGTATAAATTTTTGAAGTCATAATACTTGATTTGGTTTATCTTCCAGTCTGACACAATCATAGAAAACCTTGTTAACTACAAGGATATTTTCCTAAGTGTCCTGGAAAATTTTCAAACTCAAGATAAACATTATTTTTCAAATTGATCAAAACCAGATGAATTTTTGAAAATACTAGTATTTTTAAGAAAAAAAATGATAGTATTTCGAAAGGATACTTATGTTTTTAGCAAGATTTTGAAGATATTGTTCAAGAAAACATGTTATTAAATAATTCTTTTAATTTGACCTCCCCATAAACTTGACTCAGTCCTAGGAAGCTGTTGACCACAAGTACTCTTCCTCTGAGTCTTAAGGTTTGATTCAAATCAAAAGAATAATCTAATAATTTTCAACATAAATAATGTAAAGCTTATCAGAAGTTTGACTCAGACTCCCCCTAAATCTGACACATCCTAGGAGTCCTTTTAGATCATGAAGTGGACCTTCCTCTGTGTCTTTAGGGTTTATCAAAATCAAATGAACACCAATTTTCAGGAAGATAGATTTTGAAATCACAATTTGGAAAGAGGATAATTTATAAAGTATATGTCTTTTTGAAAACGTATGTGATAGAAATTAAGGCACAGTTTTCGAAAAGTCTTTTCAAAAAAAAATTTAAAAGAGCGAAAACACTCCCCCTGTACCCAATATCGTTTGACTCTGTCTAAGTGCCTTAAGGAACTTTAGTGTTGCCCTAAGAGGCTTGTGTCTAATTGTGTGAGTCAAACAATTTTCAAAAGGATATAATTTTTGAAAACATATATTGTATTGGCAATCAAACAAGCATGAAATCCATACAAACATTATTATGTTGAAGCACTATTTTAAAAATATATTTTTAGAAAAATATTCTAGCAATTTTGAAAAACAATTTTGAAGCATGCTTATCAATTCATTAGTCCTTAACATCTCACCCATTCTAGATGTGTTAATACAGCAAGCATGGTTGCCTTATGGGTGTATTGTGAGATGCTTGAATTATTTTCCTTAAAAATCTAAGATTTTAATTGAAATTTATGTTAGATTCAAATTTGACAAAGAGTAAATTGAATTTGAATTTCAAAAATTAGCTTCCAGGTCTTGGCGAGACACAATGCCTTCTTTGGTCGTAGCCTTATTGGATCATCAACTCTTTCCTTGACAAAGTCTTTTAGTGAAATTTCATTTTCAAAATTATTTTTTGAGAAATTTTGGTCTAACTAGTTTAGATCTTGGATCGGTAGCTTCGGCTAGTTCTACCAGTCTAAACAGACCAAGTAGAGTATACTTGACCTTATTAGAAAAGGCTTCCCTAACGTACTATCATCTCACCTCCACCCAATACTAGGTTTTCAAATTTCAATTATCCTTTTTTTTTTCTTATAACCATTCTAAATCATGCTTAAATTTAAATATGAATGACATGACATATATATATGAAAAATAACAGATGCATGTCATGGCAGTTATGCATGAGTCAAACAAGCCAAATAATTTTATTTAAGTTTCTAAAGATGTATTAAATTTCCGATTTAATACATGTCGTGTGGACCCGCGAATATGTCAACCCACTTTGACATATTTAATTTTCTTAAGTTAATTATTGCGGTTTGGGTAGGATTTTATTTAATTTGAGTTTAAGTTATTTACGAGTTAGAGTAAAAATAAAAATTACTTAACGTTTAAATTAATTAAGGATTACTTAAATTAAGAATTAATTAAGGACTAATTAATTTGTATTTGATTTAATTAAGATTTAATTGAAATAATTTAATTAATTTGAGTTAAGATAATTTAATTTAATTAGGATTTATTTTGAATCAAGTTGAATTTAATTGAAATAATTTGAATTTAATTGAATTAAATTGATTTAATTAAGATTTAATTGATTTAATTAAGATTTAATTGAATTACTTGATTTAATTAGATTTTAATTGAATTAATTTGAGTTGAATTTAATTTAATTAAGATTTGAATTAAATTTAATTTTAATTTAATTTAATTTTATTTTATTTGAATTTAATTTAATTTGAATTAATTAATATTTGAATTTAATTTAATTTGAATTTAATTTAATTTGAATTAATTAAGATTTGAATTTAATTTGATTTGATTTAATTAAGATTTGTATTTAATTTGAATTTAATATGATTTGAATTTAATTTAATTTGAATTTAATTTAATTTGAATTAATTAAGATTTGAATTTAATTTGAATTAATTAAGATTTGAATTTAATTTAATTTGAATTTAATTGAATTTGATTTTAATTGAATTTGAATTTAATTTAATTTGATTTAATTTGAATTAATTAAATTTGAATATAATTGAATTTGAATTTAATTAATTTTAAATTTAATTTAATTTGATTTAATTTGAATTTAATTTAATTTGATTTAATTTAAATTTAATTTAATTTGAATGTAATTTGAATTTGAATAAAATTTGTATTTGAATTTATTAAATTTGAATTAATTTGAATAAATTAAATCTGAATTTAATTGAATTTGAATTTAATATAATTTGAATTAATTACGATTTGAATTTAATTTAATTTAAATTTAATTGAATTAATTAAATTTGAATTTAATTGAATTTGAATTTAATTGAATTTTAATTTAATTTAATTTGAATTAATTAAGATTTTAATAATTAAGATTTGAATAATTAAGGTTGAAATGATTAATTAATAATTATGGGTTTAAATTAATCATTTTCATTATTTCGAAAATTTCTTATTCATCTTTATCTATCTTTTCAAGTTTTTTAATAATTTTGATTTATTTGAATCTTTGTGAACTTTATTAATTATGGCCTTTATCTTAGATAGTTCCATATCCTCCTCATCCTCAAAATTATATCTTTTAGTATCCTCAAAGTAGGAGGAGTAATTTGGGCCACTAATTAAGGTTTTGTAATAATTTTTAAGATTATCTATAATTAAGTTATTATCTAGGGGAATTTCATCTTCATTATCCTCAAGATTTTTAATAAAATCATTTTTATCCTCAAAAATAATTTCAGGATTATCTCCAGAATTATCTTCACTAATTTTAGAGTTATCTTTAGAATTCTTGAATTTGAATTCAGAGTTATACAACGGATTTTCAAATTTGAATTCAAAATTATCTAAAGGATTTTCAAATTTAGAATTATCCTTAAGATTTTTGAATTCAGATTTATCCTTAGGATTTAATTTATCTGAATTAAAATTATCAGAATTAAAGTTACTAGAATTAAAGTTATCAGAATTAAAATTATCAGAATTAAAGTTATGATAATTTATTTTAGAAGTTACTGAATTGATGTTCTGAATTAAATAATTAATTTCTGATACTTTAGTCATATTTGCATTTTCTAATTTGACATGCAAAATGTTAATTCTACTATGCAGTACATCTAATTTATCAGAAAAATTAACTAAATTATCACAAGGCATTGCAGGAATTTGTAAAATCTTTGGAACATAAATCTTATGTACCTTCGCCAGACACTTGTTCTTATAGTGTCCATATTTTTCGCACTTGAAGCATTTGATGTGGTCCTTATTCCTCCGGACTCCTGGTGCTGGTGTCTCCTTTGCCGCCGGTGGTGTAGACCGAATTTTACGAGTAGGGCACCGATTTTTATAGTGCCCTCTCTCCCTGCACGTGAAGCATATAACATGGAATTTAAAATTTGACATTTAAAATTAAATTATACCTGATTCACCCCTGGGCTCCCCCTCAACTCCTGGCGTCGTTGCTCCGTCGGCGGTTAGTCCAGTGAAGACAGGCCTTGCTCTGATACCAATTGTAGGATCTGTGCCGTCGATAGAGGGGGGGGGGGTGAATATCGACCGTGAAAATCTCTCGCGGGAACTTCGTAGAAAACTTGGATCGTTCTAGACTTAGAACGTTAGTAGCACAGCGGAAAAGTAAATACAAAAAAATAACAATAAGACAGGCACGCGGGGATTTATTTACTTGGTTCCCGACCCCCCAGGTTCAGTACGTCCAAGGCCTATGTACTCGGCGTGAGTCCACTATTGGTCTCCTTTCCGAAATTTCTGGAGGCGGAGAAAACCTGTCTTACAGTTGATTTACAAACAAAAGATAAATAAACTGAATTACAGAATGTAAATCAAACCAAAACAACTTATGTCGAAGCGTCAGCCGATCTGGACCTCCGAAGTGCCGCGCACTTCCTCCTGGAGCCTCCTGGTCATAGAGCCTCGTCTTTAGCGCATTGTCGTTGATCAGAATGATCAGAATAGTTCTAAGCAGTTGTTTTTGAAGCAAAGGGGTCGAAGCCCCTTTTATAGTGCTTCTGGGGGCGCCCTGGATGTCGGGGGCGCCCCTATAAACTCGGCAAAACCTTATACCCGCGCCGACCTCGCCGCAGCAGATAAAACCTTTGACCAAGGTGCCCCGGCCCTCCCGGGCGCCTATGTGAAGGCTTATCTATGTTTCGAACTCGAAACAGCAAATACAACTTTCAACTTGGGCGCCCCCAACATCCCGGGCGCCTTGCTTGAAGCCTATTCTGTTTACCACACGAGACTGTTTTTTTTCTTCTTTAGCTTGGGCGCACCCATCATTGGGGGTGCCCTGGATGCATGCGGGCGCCCCCACTGATGGGGGCGCCTGGCTTCAAAGCCTCCATCCCAGTTTCTTCTTGTTTTGTCTTCCAATCTTGGTACCTGCAAGATACACAAACACAAAGCATATATACATACATTCTTAACCTTAAGGACTTGGTTCTGACTTCAGATTTGCATGAAACCCTAGGTTGAACCGGCGCAAGTTCCCACCCTCGAGAACGTGCCTTTCACCTACTCCTCTCAGGAGGCGGTTGCTACCCAGTCCTTCGAGTGGACATTTGCCCAGCAGCCCTTCGCCAGGTGCCTAGCAGCCCTTTGACAGGTCTTCAATGCCTAGCAGTCCATCGCCAGGTGCCTAGCAGCCCTTCGCCAGGTTTTAGGGTTTCTATGCCTAGCAGCCCCTTCGCTAGGTGCCCAGCAGCCCTTCGCCAGGTCTTAGGGTTTCCATGCCTAGCAGCCCTTCGCTAGGTGCCCAGCAGTCCTTCGCCGGGTCTTAAGGTTTCGATGCCTAGCAGCCCTTCGCTAGGTGCCCAGCAGCCCTTCGCCGGGTCTTAAGGTTTCGATGCCTAGGTTAACTAGGACTTTTCTTCAACTTAGGTTACTTCTCCTTTGCTCCCCTTTGTCTGTTTAATGCATCACTGACTTAA
The DNA here is from genome assembly GCA_024364735.1 of Boesenbergia rotunda. Classification (NCBI taxonomy): domain Eukaryota; kingdom Viridiplantae; phylum Streptophyta; class Magnoliopsida; order Zingiberales; family Zingiberaceae; genus Boesenbergia; species Boesenbergia rotunda. The sequence continues at coordinate 60,891 of JAGFNQ010002902.1, read as the reverse complement.
GTGTATTGTCAAACATTAAAATACTTAGAGGAGAATATCATTGATGCAACTTGCACCAACAAATAGCACTTTTTCTCGAACTTTCTCTACAAGATGGTTAGCACAGTACAATGAATATAATGACAAACATGAAATCCAATGCTAACTCAGAGAATTTACTTGGTATCCACCCCGAAAGGTGACTAATCCAAGGATCCACGCACGAGCACACTCTCCACTATGAAACACCTCCTTCAAGGTGGAGAAAACCTTTACAAGGTTGTCATCTTCCTCTTTACAAGATAGAATAGAAAGCGAGAGGAAGAACTGATCACTTTTGGCACAAGAAGCACGTTGGTACACTTAAGAATCGTACCTTCCTCATGCCCAAAAGTCACCCTTTAAATAAGAGTAAAGGACAACTCTACGAGTTGTCTAGCCCGATACCAGTCGACTGCCCCTGGGGCAGTCGACTGGTTCAGGGTTAGAAATATTCTGAGTTTCCTTTCTCGCTGGCAGTTGACTGCCTTTCTACCAGTCGACTGCTCAGCTTATACAATCACTCACTTTCACTCCGAAGATCCTTCTTCACATGTGCCTTCAGTACAGTCCCTTGGATTGCCCCTTGAAGTCCTCTTCTACCGGCTATTGTCCCTCAGATGCGCACACAAGCCTTCCCTTGGCTTGCCTCCATGCCACCCTTCACGTGTGCCCTTTGAAGTCCACTTCTCGGCTTGTTGATAACCATTATTTTTGTTGATTATTTTAGGCTCTAAAATCCATGTTTGATCCATAATTTATATGCTTAAGTTTGCAATTATATTAGGTTTCATGTATTCCCTCTATTTTGGCTTTTAATTCAAATCTTTATATATTTGGGATATTTTTGACACTAAATTTGAATATCATTTTGTAGGCATCAATTGATCATGGACATAGATCAAATCGGGTCAGACTTGAGTCAGCATTGTATCCAGATCAAAGGGATCAAGCATCGGATTATTAGGAGCCGTCCATTCCAGAGAACGGCTAGATCTGAGCCATCGGTCAACTTCTGGTCAATCCGAGTTCAAGATAAAATCAATCATGACCATAGATCAAGATCTGAAAATTTCAGCCAAATCAGAAGTGATCTGACCGTTGGATCAAGCTCAAGATGTTCTAGACCATCCATTCAAGAAAAGGGAAGATCTGGACCATCCGCCACTAATCTGGTTAATCCGAGCTGGGGATAGGTAGATCAGGGCCATTGATTAGGATCTGTGGAGTTTGGTTCAGATCTGAAGAGATCCGACCGTTGGATGAAGTCAGATTAATCTCAGCCGTCCGTTGCTAATTCTCTTCTGAGCTGTGAGCTCTGGCTTGGCTGATCGAATCCAAGGCTGAACTAAGTGCTGAGCTGAAGCTGGCTTGGTTTGACTGAACCGGACTGGCTGGGTTGAACTCAACTGACTGACTGAACCCAGGGATGAACCAAGAGCTGGCTTGGCTGAATCAAACACGAGTTGAATCAAACACGATGCGGGGAACTGTCTGAATCGAACCACGCGCAGCCAGGGATCAAAAGAGGGGAGGCGACGCAAAGCTAGGGCATCGACTTCATCTTCTCCACGGAGAGGCGATTGAGACGAGGGGTTCCCGTCTCAACACATCCACTCCACCTTCACCGCCGGCGGTTCTCCTCACCACTTCATCGCCGCCGACTGGAGCTTCGATCGATCAGTTTGAGGGGTTCCCGACTCAATCAGATCTACTCCATCCGCTCCCATTTCATCGCCGCCGCCAGACGAGCTAGGGCTCTGGGGGTTCCGAACCCTAGTCGACTCCACCGCCGACCATCTTCATCCACCGCATTCCATCAGTTCTTCACAGATTTTCGGCACTTTCCATTATTTCGATTTCATTTCATCAATTTCGATCCAGCAGTGGCTTCAATTTCTTCGCAGCATTTATAGCAGTTCTCCTTCATCAGATTTAGCGGCACTTTTTCTCCAATTTACAGCAATTCTTCCTTCATAGCAGTATCTTCCCAGCAGCTTAATCTCATCACGGCATTTCCACAGATCCAGTAGCTATAGCTCTCCACAGCCGAAATTCATAGCAGCTCCTTCATCTAGCCTTCATCAGTTTCGGCAGAACCCATATTGCAGCAATTGTTCCTCACAACATAGCATCCTTGAGCTAATTTGCATGTTTCAATTGATTCGACTATTGATTGTTTGCTAGTGAATGTTTGTGTTAATTTTTGAATGGTTGTAGTTGATGGATCCCCTATGTTTCAACTTGCATGTACTTCTGTCAATTTTCTTCATGCTCATTACGTGTTTGATGGAATTCCAAAATCATTCGTGTTACTTGGATTGTTGCAATTAAGTTCGTTGAATTCTTGCAATGTTTTGTTAATTGAATGCTTCATGTTTTCCTTACGTTCTTGCACTTAATTTGGATGCAATAGGTTAGGTTAGATTAGATTTCTTTAATGCTGTAGGTTTTGTTCCGTGTTTAGTTTAATTGATGCTTAATTTCAAGTTATCATTTTCTTTGCTGCAATTGTAGTTAGGTTAAACTAGATTTCCTTACCTGTATTGTCTTTCTTTAATTATAACTAGATTTCATACCTGCTTTGCTATTTCTTTTCATAGTCATAACGTTCGAAAATCCAAACCCCAGTTTAATATCAAAAACACAAAAGCAATAACATACGATCCTGAGAATTATCATGTACCAACTACATTCGTTGGGAGACGACTCGAGTTACTCTATGCTACATTAGTTTAGAGGAATTCGATACTTAAATTGTATTTGAAACCATGACACGACTGAAACGGTTATCACTTGCCCTTGGAGTTCTCCTCCCTCAGCTCTCGTCCCTCCGATAAGTCCTCCATGTGTGATTCTCCAAGTCCTGCAAACTCAATCACACATATCAAATAACAAGATAACACCCTAACCTTAACCATGTTGACACACACATCAAAACCATGATCTTCCCGATCATCCTTGGGTCGATTGGCCCAACAGATATGATCTAATTAATACTAAATTCTTTTATCTTGTTTAATACTTATGCTAACTATGTTTTGCAGGATATATTTTATTTTTAGACTAACACATTTTTGTAGGTCAAAAGGTCAAAAATCAGCCTCAGATGAATAATGCCTGAGGCGCCTTAGGTGGGACCTAAGGTGCCTCAGTTGGGACTGGAGGCACCCTCGTTGGCTGAGGGCACCTCCGTGCAGTTGCCGTTGAAGATGAATTTTCAGCATATGAGGTGCCTTAGGTTGGATCCAAAGCGTCCCAGTTGGGAACTAAGGGGCCTCGACGTGGATCTAAGGCATCTTCCAGAGGATAAGTTGTGCAGGCTTCAGATCTGAGCTGCCTCAGTTTTAGATCTGAGGCACCTCAGTTGGGAACTGAGGTGCCTCAAATGGGAACTGAAAGGCACCTCAGATGTCCTATATAAGGGCAGTTTAAGGAGGCTTTCAAACACAACTATTATTCAAGCTCAAATGCTCTATCTTCAACTTTGTCTTTGTGCTATGGCCATGTGACTACTAAACTATGATTGATCGCTACTGGAAGACCAACACCAACACTCGAGCCCGACCGAGATTCTTCTAAGTGTTGGTAACTTTTATTTTATTGCACTTACTATATTATACTTGAAATGGAAAGTGTAGGGTGTTACACTTTCCTAGCTTTTGTACTTGACCACTCTATCAAGAGTTTACCTATAGAGAAATTATTGGATTGCCCATCAGAAAGGTCCAACAGACCTGTGCCTTAGAGTAGGAATCGTCAAAGGCTCTGAACCAAGTAAAACCCTTGGTGTTTGCATGTATTTTTTCGCTTATGTTTTTCTCGTACTTGTCAAATTTATTTTCGCTGTGCACTCAAGTTTTATAAATTTGAAAATACATATGTTTAAATTACATATGATTCACCTCCCTCTCATGTGCCACTAGTAGAAAAATACTTATTAACCACGGGCGTTCATCGTTGTCGTAGGCTAAAAACACTGTTGTTAAAGGTCATGTTGTTAAAAGGGGTGTTCAACATCAACAGTTACAAACCGTTATCGTTTATAGTCAATAATAACAGTGTAGCAATGGGTTTTCACCGTTGTCTTTTAATGTGATCGACAACAGGTTAACAATAGTATTAAACCATTATTTGTGTGTGATTTAAACAATAGTTTGACAATAAATAAAAATCGTTGTCTTTTGGTTGAGGCAGCCAACAATTTATAACAAATACCATTTAAAAATTAAATTATTTAAATAATTAAACAATAATGAGCAAACACACTTCAAACTATCATATATACATCAAAATATCACAAATATTATACATCATACTCCGCAAATATCATATACACCAGTATTAGTCCAAATTGAGATAACATCATCAAAATATCTTATACATCAAGAACCAAAAACTAAGATAAACATCATCAAAATATCCCCAGCAGCTATCTTCATCCAAGTGCAGTCAACCAAATGAAGACAGTCGCGCCCCTTGTCATCTGAAATTGGTCTGAAACAAAACAAGCAACCATAAGAGTTCTTTTGTAAAACACTTACAGCAAGTGATACCTTATCGACAGCATTCAGATATGCATTGAGATAAAACACTTACAACAAGTTTCAAATCCTTACAGCAAGTTTTAAATCCTTATAGCTAGCTTCAGATATGAATTGATTCAGCAAGTGAGATAAGCTAAATTGATAAGCATTGAGATATGCATTGAGATAAAACACTTACAGTAAGTGTTGTCCTTTTGTAAAACACTTACAGCTGAATTGACAATCATTGATATAAGCATTGAGATAAAACCTTACAGCAATCATGTTGGATTGAGATAAAACCTTACAGCAATCATGTTGGATTGAGATAAAACCTTACTAACTTGCATTGAGATAAGCTGTCAATCATTTTTGCTCACAGCAATCATGTTGGAAATAGTAACAGAATTTAAGTTTTTATCAACTTACGTTTTTACTCACAACAATCATGTTCGAAAGAGTAACATCCTTTTTGCTCACAACAATCATTTTTGCTCATAACAAATTAACTTAACTTTCTATTAAGAGATCAACTGATTAAATATAAAACAAAATTTAAGCCTATAAATGATATCAAAACTCAGAAAAGGGTTATCTACATATAAACACAGAAACAGAATATTAAACAAATTAGATTAATACAACTCCAAGTAATAGTCATGCACAAAATAAAATATTTGGCTCAAATTTGTTGGAAATAGTAGAAAAATAATAATAAGAAAAGGGAACTTATACATACCTATTCATAAATATAATCTTGTATGCATTCGGCTACCTCAGAGCGCACTTCATCAATTTCTTGTTGAGAGTACTCCACTTGTGTGAACTGCGTGTTGGATCGAGTAAACACGATAGAGGGGGGGGGGTGAATATCGTGAAAGCGTTTCGGATTAGAAAAGAGAATGCGCAGTGGAAATTTAAACAAAACACACGGAACACAAGTATTTTTACTTGGTTCGGAGTCACGGTCGGCTCCTACTCCAAGGCCCACGGTCCTTGACCGTTTACTGTGGGCAATTCAATAATGCACAAAGATTTACAAAGATTGTTACAATAGTAGTGCAATAAAGAAAATTATATTCTTCGTTACCGACGCCCGGTGTGGATCGTACTTCGAAGCAGAGGGTCGTCGTCGGCGCTAGAATCTCGAGATCGGAGGTTTCCGGAGTAGAGCGCTTGAACGAAGAGCGTAAAGGCGTTGGAAAATTGATGTGTTGAAGCCTTGGGGTCGAGCCCCTTTTATAGCACTCCTGGGGGCGCCCTGGACGCTGGGGGTGCTTGACACGTGCCTTCGGATCCGAGAACCCTCATCCGAAGCTCGGTCAGCGCTTATCCCTCCAGAATCAGCCTCGGAGCTGACGAGGGCACCCGGGACACTAGGGGCGCCCTCCTTGACTTGGTCTGCTGGCTTTTGGTTACTTTGCTTCGATTGCTTTGACCTTGGGCGCCCGGGGCCTCCAGGGCGCCCTGCTTATTGCAGTTTCGAAGCAACTCTTGCTTCCATGTTTTATCTTGACCATGGGGGTGTTAGTAGGAGCCCTAGAGCCAATTATGTGATGATTGACTAGGGACATTTTGTATCGTATTTTATTATTAATAAAGACATGTTTGGTTATTATACTTACTTTGTATTCTGTGCCGAATAACTAAGTATAATAATGTCCTTGTGTAATAGGTTCCTATCTGCATTATATCGATTGGTTGAATCGATAGTGAGATAATATAGAGAATACTACACTAAATTATTCCTAGTCAAGCATCAATTATTCAGGGACAATATTGATGCATAGAGACTAGCATGTAGGCCAACTGATGACTTGAGCTCACAAGTCATGGATATGTGATATCGAGTTGACATATGGGTATACATTGGAGAATGTGTACTGAATGACCCGCCATGAGAAAGTTTCATAGATTGCCATATGAGTGTCATAGACTTTCTCATGTGACTATTAGTATGAATAGTCCTTAGACCTGAAGTCACTACAATTCCCTACATAAGGAGTTATGTACTTTGGTATTGTCAAATGTCATCCGTAACAGGGTGGACTATAAAGGCAATCACTGGGTATGTAATGAATTATGCAGAGGGATGTGAGTGATGTAGATGGGATCTATCCCTCCCATATGACGGGAGTGATATCTGTGGGCCCCTTGATCGAGTAGGACTACTGAAACGCATGACCATGCTCAAATGAGTCAATATGAGATATTGAGATCATTTGTTTGAGTGAGTCTAATCGGGGATCAAGAAACACAAGATTGATTGAGGTTGACACGGTCTATACCTCATTGGTCAATCTGGATATCAAGGATTGAAGGACAAGGTCATACACTATCATAGTCACGGAGGTTTAGTCGGATCTCAACTTTTTCTTGTTACTTGGGTAGCAATGATGCATTGCTAGATGCTGCTTATTGCTTATGTGTCTAAAGTGTTTAGGCGCATTGCCAACGTCACGAGAACCTATTGGGTCACACACAAAGGACACAATACTTCGGGAAAGTTGATCGGCAGATCTGAGCCTGAGTTGGGAACTCGGGAGATCTGAGCCCGAGTTGGGAACACGGGAAATCTGAGCCCGAGTTGGGAACTCGGGATACCTGAGCCCGAGTTGGGAACTCGGGAGACCTGAGCCCGAGTTGGGAACTCGGGAGGTCAGTTCGGGGGATTCTAGTTGGGAACTCGAGAGAGACCGAGTCGGAGCTCGGGGGGCCGAGTCGGAGCTTGGCGGGCCGAGTCGGAGCTCGGCAGATTGAGTCGGAGCTCGACAGGCCGAGTCGGAGCTCGACGGATCAGGTCGGCACTCGGCAGACTGGGTCGGAGCTCGGCAGATTGGGTCGGGAGCTCGCCACTCGGGAGACTTGGTCGGGAGACCGAGTCAGAAGCCTGAGAGGCCCGGCCGGAGTTGCATAGAGGAAAGAGAAAAGTCTCTTTTCATTAGATGAAAAAGATTCTTTTCTTGCATGGGAAAAGATGAAGAGCCACATGACAAGATGTGCTCTTTATTGGGAAGCCAAAGAGACACAAACCTCTTCATATTCATGGGATGATTATAAAAGAGGGTCTCGTGACTTTGGATGGGGTCTTCTTCTTGCCTTAGCTTTTCCCCTTCCCTTCCTCTCTTCTTCCTCTCCTCCACTCTTGGCCGAAACCTTATTGTAAGGTTCTTGGTGTTTTCGTGCTACCTCAAGTTGCTAGCACAACTAAGGTAGTTATCCCGAAGTTGAGAGATTGTGTCCGTGTGGATACGAATAGAGGCACGGACGCTTGAACGTGCAAGAGATCCGACGCATCTTGGACAAGCGGGATAACCGAAGGGCACACTTCAAAGGTATAAACAGTAGATAAATCTATTAGATAGATAGCTTTGTACGAGTTTTTCTTTCACATGGATCGCTCGTGGGTTCTTGTTTCTGCTGCGTTTTTATTGTTTTGTGCCGAGAGAACCCAACAGGGGGCGCCCTGCCCAGCTGTCTGCCCCTCTCCTTGGGGCGTTCTGAGCTGCAGAAACACATTCCTTCGGTCCTGCATTCAAGGTTAGTTCCTAAACACAAAGCAAGAGTATTAGATAATTTTTTACATCAGTAGCTGTCTTGGTTCTGACTTCGGGTCTCCCAAATGGGACCCTAGGTCGAACCGATGCCTACTGTTCCCTCAACGGGGAACGCGTCCTCACCTACTCCTTTTAGGAGAGTTTACCTTTTGCCAACCGGCTCCTCTGGTTGGACTTTTTCCCAACAGTCCTTCGCCAGGTGCCTAGCAGCCCTTTGCCAGGTCTTCGGTACCAAGCAGTCCTTCGCCAGGTGCCTAACAGCCCTTCATCAGGTCTTAGATTCCCAGCAGCCCTTCGCCAGGTTCCTAGCAGTCCTTCGCCAGGTCTTAGACTCCTAGCAGCCATTCGCCAGGTTCCCAGCAACCCTTCGCCAGGTTTTAGAGTTTCAATACCTAGCAATCCTTCGCTAGGTGCCCAGCAGCCCTTCGCCAGGACTTCTTTCTTCACACTCAGTGAACACATTAGGCCAAAATAATATCTTAACTTTTGAACCCTTTGACATTATCAAAACCCAGGTTCGACTTAGGTGCTGCCTGCACCAACAATCTCCCTCTTTTTGATTTATGGTAACCCGGTTCAAAAAGTTAAGTTTAAGCAAAAATAGGTAAAATGCCTATTTAATTTCCTCCCCCTGGAAGGAATCTCCCCTAGATTTTTCAAAGGCTCACGAGGTTTGAAAAAAAATTCTAAGTTTTAAGAAAAGGAATGATTTTTCAATACTTAGAACATTTTAGAAAAATGTAAGTTAGAAAATATTTTCCAAAAACAATTTTTGGGTTGGGCACTTGGAAAATTTGCACTTAGAGAATTTACACTTAGAAAATTTTTGGGTAAATACTTAGTTTTCGCACTTTAGAAAATTTTCTAAACTTCTTCTGAAGTTTTTAATACAAAAAGAATTTTTTACCATATTTTTGAGTTGTGAAAAAATTTTCCAACCTCTTTAGCACTTTAGAATGTTTTCAAGAAAAATTTGAAATTAAAACTTAGAAATTAGTGAAATTTAAATTAAGTACTTAGAGAAATTTTGAAAATAGCTTAAGTCAAGTACTTAGAAATAATTTTGAAAATAATTTAATGCAATTGACTTAAGGGATTTTACTTTTTGAAATTTTACTTTTTGAAAAAGGAGATAAGTAAAGTTTTGAAATTCAAAAAAATTTTGAACCTTCTTGTTAGTAATATGAGAGAAGTATCCTAAGGCAATCGCCTTATGATTGTAAACATTTGTTTTAATAAATGAAAATTCACTATTTGAGTATACATGTTTGTGTATTTGATTGGGATCTTAAACTCATTTACTGAATGTCCGCAATACAATTCACATCATGAGAGAATTTGTGATGAATTCACAACTAGTGATTATCTCTACATGTGCAATTGTGAAGTATTGAAATTGTCCCTAGTCGATGAATTGATAAATACGGACACTATCAATTCTGTTGAGACTAGCATGGGTTATTCTCTAATCAGCTGATTCTCACTGGCTGGTGACATTGGGATGTCCGGAGATAAACATGAATGCTAGTTAAGGGAACTAGTTCGTTGGAGTGACTGGCTGTAAAACTTCACATGGTAGTCTATATATAGACATGTCAGCGAAGTTCTTACCGCAGCTTAAGTGCGATGTTCCTTTGACTTGCGGTGTTCAAGTCATCTTGGTCATGGAGACTTATACTTTAACATCTTAAGCAAGCATCTCCAAGGAGGTGTGGACCCAGGATGGTTGGGTATAAGCCGAAGTGCCCGAAGATGTTTGAACAGCCTACAAAGGATTCACCACTCCTTGCGAGGAGATGTATACCCAAGGCTTATCGTCGGATTGTTACTCAAAGCCTCTGGCCAGAGCATGACATGTTTAGAGTTTGAGTCTCTTAAATACATGAGAGTAATTAGAAATCCAAAGGACGAGAGAATGTTACTTGGGCTAGGTGTGACGTAGTCAGCCTAGTGGGGACTGACACACACAGACCATGTCCTGAACCAAGTGGGTATAAGATGGTGAAGGGAATGAGGCACGATTCATTAGAGCTGCTGAAGGGTTTCAGAATTATTTCTGAGGTCAACCGTTGATCTTTCGATTAATTGGGGGGTCATGATGTACTACTAGGTGCCACTCATGATCGTTCTATAATTGGTTGATTATAGACGGCCAACATAAATCAAAAGCCTATTTAGTCACACGCACTACGAGTAATCCGAGGGATTTAAAACGAGTTGAAAATTAGATTTTCCAATCAAGAGAAATAAGTCGAATATGAATTTAACAGAGGCGCATCGGAAGCTTAAAATGGCTAAGTCTTTTGAAGGCTTATTGGACGAATTAAATGAGTTTAATTCGCGAGGAGGTGGTTTGGTGTGGCCGGCCAAAGAGGGTGCCCACCCTCTTTGGTTTGGCCGACCACAATAAAGGAGGGAAACCAATTTATTTGGTTTAAATTATAAAATAAATCAAGCGCGATTTGTTTTATAAAATTATGGATAAATAAATTTATTTTCATGGAAATTAAAATAAACTTTAAATGGTTTATTTTATTTTATAAAATCAATTATGAATTGATTTTTCCATGATAAGAAAAATTTATATAATAAATTTATTCTTTTCATGGAGATTAAAATAAACTTTAAATGGTTTAATTTTAATTTATAAAATCAATTATGAATTGATTTTTCCATGATAAGAAAAATTTATACAAATTTTATTCCATAATTAAAAGGAGAGATGTATTTGTTTTATTATAAAGTTAGTTATAATAAAACTTGGCATAACGGAATAATTCATAAGAAAATTTATAAGATAAATTTCTTATGAAAATTTATTCCGTTAATTCCGTTAAAAGGGAGACTTGGCAATGGAGAGACTACTATATAAAGGAACCAAAGGCAAGCCTTGAATTCCAATTAATCAAGAGATTAAGAAGCTCTCTCTCTCTCCCTTATTCTCTCTCTCTCTCTAGGGTCGGCACCCCTTCTCTCTCTAGGGCCGGCGCCCCTTCTCTCTCTAGGGCCGGCGCCACTTTCTCCCTCTAGGGCCGGCGCCACCTTCCCTAGCCGTGAGCCACCACCAAGACGAAGCGGGTCGCGTCTCCTTCCTCCCTTCGCGGAATCTTGATTCCGTTACTTGGTGGTTAGTTTCCATATCTCTCTCTTGATATTCTAGTTGTGTCTTTGGAGAATCTAGTAGTTCTCGTCGACGCAAAACTCGTGGCTTTGCGAAGTCATCCCGAAGAGAACTCGGCGTGGACGCGAATAGAGGCGGAGCTTCCAAGGGACGCTACAGTTGGATCTCGTCCCTTACTTCGAGTTACGCAAGGTACTAAGTAAATTAGTTTACTTTTCCGTAAAATTTTAATTTATGATCATGTCCACACATCATAAGGTCGCATGCTAGATACATGGTTAAAAATAATTTGAGAAATTATTTATGCTAATTCTTCCGCTGCACGTAAATATTTTAAAATTTACGAACCCGTATCCTTGTCAACATGCACCTGGTCCCAACACTTCTCTCCTTTCCAATCTCTCCCCCTTTTCCATATATCAAAAAAAAATAATATAGTAAAACAATATAGCAAAAGAAGTAAGGTGCTGTACTGAACCAATTCATGGTTTAAACTGGACCAAATCAATTTGAATTATCTCTTTCGGGTCCTGTCTAACCCAATTAGCTACTTACTAACTGTTATAAACAATAGTTTTCGCTAGGGTTAGTCAAGTTAAGTGTTCTGTTCAAGTTAGATTTTCTAAGCTTGACACTTAACCTGATTACTGTTTAATTTGTATTTAGTGCCCCATTTACTGCAGATGCACTGACTTAAAGCATCTTGAATTAAGACAAAGACCTAAGCATCTCAACCCATTCTAGGTTATCAATTAAAAGTACCCTAAGGTGCTTGTGAGATGCTGACTTCTAGATCTATAGGTGCATGCAGTTCTAGGGTTAGGGCCTAAACTAAGTCCATTTGCGAAAGAGCCCTAGTTTTGAAAGGGGTAATTTTTCTTAAGAAAAACTAAGTCGAAAGAAAAAAAAATCATTTAAAAAAATGCATAAAGAAAATGATTTTTCAAAATTAAGTAGGAACTGATTTTAAAATCAAGTAATAAAGCAGTTTAAAAAAAACAGAAGTAGAGCAAACCTATTCTACCAAGCATAACCCTAACTGATAAAGATCAGATAATCAACAAAAACAACTAGTCAACTGGTCAAAGCGAGAACCAGCATAGTCACACCATAGTCAAATACAAGTCAACCCTACTGAGTAGGGGTAGTTAACCAGTCAATAGTACAATATCAATCTGAACTAAAAGGAAGGACCGGGATGATCAGATGAGCTAGGCTGCCAGGATAGAAATAACGACATCATTTCATTATACCGTGCATCACTAATCTCTCGATCGGCTCTGCGAGCATCCATATACTCTGCGTGATTGGCTTCTACTTCCTCCCTGAGACTGTGTACCTCTGTCTGAAGTAGAGCTAGCCTCTTGGCAGTCGTCGGAGGTGGGGGCTCGTCCATCTGCTCTTGAATCTCGACTGCCAGATCTGCGACATCGACCTCTATCTCCTCATCAGAGTCGATCTGGGGTCCGGCTCGCTGATGTCTCCATGATAAAACCCCGGTACCTGAGACCTCTATGCCCGCCAGGGAAAAGTTTCTAAAACCTATTTCATCAAATTCGGTCATTGTGCTCATCTCTCCATCGGTGATATTATGACCGTGATGATGAAGAATGGAGGTGATGATGTGGCAGTAAGGGGTGCGTACCTGCCCCTGAGTAGTAACACTGGACGCATATAGAATCGTGTGAAACATGTTGAGTCCAATGTCGATATCTAGGTGATGGATCAATGCGTATAGTAAGAAGGTGTGGAAATGTCGCATGGTCGCGACGTCCCTAGTGGACAAAGATAAAATGCAACGGACTAGGACTCTATAAAGAGCGTAGTCTTGATCCTGAAGATCTACAGAGTGAAATCGCCTAGCCAAAGGGTTTCGAGCATCTCTATAAAAATAGGAATATAGGGTGTCCAGGTCAATGTGAGAGTAGGGAGCATCAAAGGGAGGATCTCTAGGAGGATAACAGCAAAAAGTGGACTGAGATAGTCGTAGTCCAAGAAATATGTTGAGCAACGAGGGTGTTATTGTCAAGGGCATCCCATGAACTGTGGTGACAAACATAAGGTCATTTCGTCTGTCTATATTGTTGTAGAATTCTGCACATAGGGTTGTGTTAACGGGATGAGTGTAGAAGACAAGGTTATCAAGCTGATAGAAGTTTATGACATTCATAGCTAACGGACAGGATTGAGTAAAAAACTGTCTATTTAGGAAACTCGTTTTAATGGGTTTATATGTTGTCCTAGCAAATTTATTGCAAAGTTCTAAGGTCGGGAACCTAGGGTCGGGGCTAGGTTTGGTCCCGGGGTTTGGTTGATTTGCATGACGTTTTCTAAGATAATAATAAACATGCGTTTAAGAGAAAAGATGATAAGGAAATTAATTCTACATGCAAAAGAAATGATACCAAGTCGCCATCCGGGGAGGCATGGTTGAGGTGGAGTGGTTGAGGGCACGAGAGGGTTGTTCGGTCACCTTGGAAGGAGAAGAGTTAGAGAGGAGAAGTGTTTTGGGTGTGGCAAAAGAAGGGAGTTTCGGGTGGTTTATATAGAGGTGGTAGGTCGGGCGCCCGGGAGGTCCCAGGCGCCCGGGTTAGAGGGTAGCTGCCTTTGGCAGTTTTTTGCCCTGACCTGGTGCTGGATGGGGGCGCCCGTGATGGCCTGGGCACCCGGAGTCAGGTCAAAAACTACCATATGCAGCTTTTTAAGTTTTGACTTGTGCTTGGGGGCGCCCGTGAGGACCCGGGCGCCCAGCCTAGACAGCTTTTCTGTCTTGATCGAAGATAAAGGAAGGGGGGTGCCCGAGGGGTCATGGGCGCCCGATTTGACAGTTTTGACTGTTTAACCAGGTTTGACTGTTACAATCAAGACAATTCAAGTCTAAATTCATCAATATCAGATTTTATATTAACTTAATTCCTAACTATCTCACTCGGAATCTAGTTATCAATCACATTAACCTTATGGGTTTTTTGTGAGACATGTTTTAGTAGAAAGTTTTATTTTGAAAAATCACGATTAATTTTGAGAAAGTTAAATTAATTTTTTTAAACACAATTTAAATTTATTTTGAAAAGAATGTTTGAATCTACGATTAATTGAAAATTTGTGTTAGATTCGAATTTGACAAAGAGTAAATTGAATTTGAATTTCAAATATTGGCTTCCAGGTCTTGGCGAGGCATTAGGCTTTCTTTGGTCGTAGCCTTATTGGATCATCAACCCTTTCCTAGACAAAGCCTTTTAGTGAAATTTCATTTTCAAAATTACTTTTTGAGAAATTCTGGTCTAACTAGTTTGGGTCTTGGATCGGTAGCTTCGGCTAGTTCCACCAGTCTAAAGGGACCAAGTAGTGTATACTTGACCTTATTAGAAAAGGTTTCCCTAACGTACTATCATCTCACCGCCACCCAATACTATGTTGTTCAAATTTCAGTTAATTGGTTTAGTCCTTAGTCTAACCAGTCCTAAGTCTAAGCATGGTAAATGATAGAAAATAAATAGACAAGCAATAATGCAATTTAAAACAAGAAAAGAGATTCATTTAATTATAAAAATTATTTTTAAGTTGGCTCCCCCTGAACTAAAGCCACGGTAATGATTAGGAAAGATATGAATCTTGTCCATGGGGATCCAATATCGATTTGGCCCAGCTTGGTTGTTCAGGCATAGTTTGGGTGCCCATGCTTGAACTTTGGGTCTAGACTGATTCAATACAACATAGTAAGATCTTTGTCTCGCCTTTGTTCGATAACCTAACCCGGATCGATTTAGAACGAACTTCTGTTTTCCAAGGATCATATCAAGACCCTTGGAACCAGAAGTGAATCATTCCAAAGCTGCTCTAAGGTCCTTGACTTGAGTTTTCAAGGAGGAGTTCTCTTTCTCAAGTTTTTCAACTTGAGTAGAGGCTCCTTCTTGAACCTTCTCAGTTAAGGATCTAGAGTCAGCTCCCTTTTTTAGGAGTTTTACTTCCTGTCAGAGGGGCTTGACTCGGATTTTAGCATTCGCCAAGTCGCGAGAAAGGTAAGCAATTAATTCAGTTAATTGAATTTTAGAAAATCTACTTACAGTGATTTCACCATCCTCTGAAAATGTGAGCTTTTCGTCGTCTGGATCCGATTCTGAATCGGTCTCGATTTCTTCTGAAGCAGTCAGGGCGAGCAGGTTCGACTGTGGGGCCTCTTCTTCTTCTTTAGAGGAAGACTCATCCCACGTTGCTTGAAGGGCCTTCTTCCTTCTTGTTTTCTTTGTCTCCTTCAGATTGGGGCATTCCGTCTTGTAGTGACCCTTCTTTTTGCATTCGTAATAGGTCACATTTGGTTTGGTCTTTTCATTTGAAGGTTCAGCTGGCTCTTCCTTTCTTCGGCTGGATTTCCTTCTGTTGGTATGGTTTTTCAGTTCCTTGTAGTAGTCCCGGGCTAGTCGAACCAGCTTGGGTCGATTTCCTTCGCTGTCTTCTGAGTCTGAATCTGAGTCAGACTTGGGTGCAGGTTGGGGCTTCTTCTTGGTCATCTTTCCAGTTTTACCTACAACAAAGGCAATGCCTTTCTCGGCCACGGTGCAGTTAGTCTGCTCATGCAATTCAAGTTCTGAAAACAACTCATCTAATTTAATTCTAGACAGATCCCTTGAAACTTTGTATGCATCTACCATAGATGCCCACAAAGTGTTTCTCGGGAAAGCGTTAAGGGTGTACCTGATCAAGTCACAGTTTTCTACCTTGTGACCGATTGAATGTAGACCGTTCATCAGCTCCTGGATTCTGGCGTGGAGCTGGGTTGCAGATTCGTTGTCGTTCATCTTAATTGTGTACAACTTGTTTAGCAGTAGGTCCCTCTTGCTGATTCGGGTGTCAGAGGTTCCTTCGTGCAACTCAATTAACTTACCCCAAAGTTCCTTTGCACTATTGAATGGTCCCACCCGGTTCAGCTCTTCTTTGGTTAGGCTGCATTGGAGTGTTTGAGTCGCTTTAGCATTATCCTCGATCTTTCTTTTTAGTGCGGTATCCCATTCGGTGTAAGATTGTGGCACTCCTTCAGCGTTTTTCAGGATTTCCAGTCCAGATTGGATAATTATCCACATGTCCACCGGAGTTTTCAGGTGGACTTCCATCCGACTCTTCCAGTAGGAGAAATCCTCCCCACTAATGAGTAGTGGTCTGACTGTACTGAACCCTTCTTGCATGGCCATTTAGATGTTCTGAAAAAATGAAAGAACTGTCCCAAGACTTAGTCTTAGATTAGCAGTGCGGGAAGAAGATATATATATATATATATATATATATATATATATATATATATATATATATATATATATATATATATATATATATATATATAAATTTCGAGTAGTGTTGCACCAACCTCGATTAACAATAAAAATTCGATTGGAAAAAGAAATTGGTGGTTGCACCAAATTTGAGCTTCTCCGCTCTGATACCACTTGTTGGATCGATTAAACACGATAGAGGGGGGGGTGAATATCGTGACAGCATTTCGAGTTAGAAAAGAGAATGCACAACGGAAATTTAAACAAAACACACGGAACACAAGTATTTTTTACTTGGTTCGGAGTCGCGGTCGGCTCATACTCCAAGGCCAACGGTCCTTGACCGTTTACTGCGGACAATTCTATAATGCGTAATGATTTACAAAGATTGTTACAATAGTAGTGCAATAAAGAAAATTATACTCTTCGTTATCGACGCCCGGTGTGGATCGTACTTTGGAGCAGAGGGTCGTCGTCGGCGCTAGAATCTCGAGATCGGAGGTTTCCGGAGTAGAGCACTTAAACGAAGAGCGTAAAGGTGTTGGAAAATTGATGTGTTGAAGCCTTGGGGTTGAGCCCCTTTTATAGCACTCCTGGGGGTGCCTTGGATGTTGGGGGCGCCTGACACGTGCCTTCGGATCCGAGAACCCTCATCCGAAGCTCGGTCAGTGCTTATCCCTCCAGAATCGGCCTTAGAGCTGACGGGGGCGCCCGGGACACTGGGGGTGTGTAACGACCCGGAAAATTCTCTTAATATTTTCTTAAAATATTGAGCATGTCTAGATAATTTTCCGAGGGGCCCAGAAATAATTATGTAAAATTAGGCCTAGAAATCCATGTTTTCTCATTTAAATTGAGAAAAACTAGGTACTAATGAGCTTTAAAAGGGCTCCAAAAGTGGGTATTAATTAGGTAAAATTAATATAAATTAGGTAAAATTAATATAAATATAAAAGAATTTTATTTAGGAATATTGGCATAATTATGGGTGATTTTAGGGGTGATTTTCGGAATTTAAGAAAATAAAGTAATAAAATAAATGAAATGAAAATCAAAATAAAAATAAATGTGCATGAGCCAAGGATTGAACCTTGGACCTCTTGTACAACCATGTAAGCCTTAACCAACTCACCTAGCAAAAGATTCTTATGAGGAAATAAAGTGGATGGTGGTTAAGGAGTAGAAGAAGATGAAGAGTCATGGAGAGACTCTTCATTTACCCTCTTAATGGGCTATTAAAGGGGGGGTTTTTGGAGTTACTTCTTCTCCTCATCCCTTGCATTTTCGAAACTCATTCTCCCCTCATCCTAGCCGAACACCCAAGGGAAGGTTCTCCCTTGGAAAAGCTTCTACCAAGGTTCCATCTCCTAGATCTAAAGTCTCTTCCAAGGATACAAGGACAAGGGTGTTCAAGGGTCCAAAGATCTTACCATTTTCTTCTCTTCCAAGGTTCAAAAAATCAAGAAACCCAAGGTAAGACTCCCTCACCTATGGTATAATAGTTCCCTATGGTTTCCATGATTTTTAGCATGATATATGGGTTAGTTTTTGGATATGATGTTGAAAGGAAAGAAAAACCAAGGTCCTTAAGTTTATGGATTTCGGCCAGCATGATTTAAATATCTATAAATATGTTAAAAATCATGATAATGTTATTTGATGTTCCCTTATGATGTGTAGAAGTTAAGTATAATTTTTGGGAATTTTTGGAGTACCCTAGGACACTCTAGGGTTTCGGCCAACATGAAAGGGACAAAATCCAAGGTCCCTATGTTTATGGGTTTCGGCCACCATGATTTAAATGTCTATAAATATGTTAAAAATCATGATAATGTTATTTGATGTTCCCTTATGATGTTTAGAGGTTAAGTATAATTTTTGGGAATTTTTGGAGTATCCTAGGACACTCTAGGGTTTCGGCCAACATGAAAGGGACAAAACCAAGGTCCCTATGTTTATGGGTTTCGGCCACCATGATTTAAATGTCTATAAATATTTTAAAAATCATGATAATGTTATTTGATGTTCCCTTATGATGTTTAGAAGTTAAGTATAAATTTTGGGAATTTTTGGAGCACCCTAGAGGCCCATATGGTTCGGCCAACCCCAAGGACCCAAGGGTTAGGGTTGAGTCTTTAACTTCAAGCATATGTTTATGTGTTGCCATGATATAAGGATGAAGGATGGTGATTATGTGAATTTTCACATGGCCTTGAGACTCCACAAGTTTCAGCCAATAAGGGTTAATAGGATAAAAGTTAAGATTTATTTCAAGTAAGGGTCCCAATGGCCCTATGGTAAGATGTGATTTATGTTTAAGAATGATATGCCATGTTTATGAATGATATGTCATGTTTACGAATGATATGCCATGTTTATGAATGATATGCCATGTTTATGAATGATATGCCATGTTTATGAATGATATGCCATGTTTATGAATGATATGCCATGTTTACGAATGATATGCCATGTTTATGAATGATATGCCATGTTCACGAATGATATGGCATGTTTACGAATGATATGGCATGTTTATGAATGATATGCCATGTTTATGAATGAAAATGATGAATGAAGTTTAAGTATGATGAATGAATGAAAGATGAGGATGTCATGAATGGCTTATGAATAATGAAGCATGAAAAGTATTTTTACTTTATGTATGGGCTTGTACCGGACCGAAGTATGGGTCCAAGGGATGGGTACCTTAAGAACGCCCCGGTTTTGGACTACCGAAGCTGTCCACGGTTCTGGCACTACCGGAGCTGTGCAACAGGGATGGGCTCCTTGAGAACGCCTCGGTTCGGGGACTACCGACTATGCTGTCCTTACCCTAGTAGGTTGGGGCTCGCGACCTCGGACTTGCTAGGGATGCGCGCTATGATGTATGTATGTGGTACAAGCCGAGGACCCCAAATGATGTTATGATGATTATGTTTAAGAAATGAAAAGTATGTTTTTAAAGATTAAGCATCCTTATGATATATATGCATTGCCCATGCATTCATTATGAAAAAGTATGTTTATGAAAAGTATGTTCATGAAAAGTATGATTTTAAACTAAGCATCCATATATGTATATGCATTCCACTCAAGCCTCCATTCATGTTATGCATTATGCTATGTTGATAAGATTTTATGCTTACGTTTCATGTTAAGAAGTATGCATGAGAATGAATGATCTATGCCATGATTATGTTAGGAAGATGTTCATATGCCATGATAGGTATTATGCCATGCTACCATGTTTATGTTTATGCCATGAAAGATGCCATGCTACCATGTTTATGGTTATGCCATATAGGTTGGTTTATATCTTATGTTTATATTTATGCCATGTCTCATGCCATGCTAGGAAAGTTTATTAAGTTATGCTATGCCGTGTATCATGCCATGCTTAGAATGTTTACGATGTCTATGCTTGATACGCTAAAAAGTATGCCTATGGTTGATTTACATCTTATGCTTATGTTCATGCCATATATGATGCCATGCTTAGAATGTTTAAATATGTTTATGCCTATGTTTATACTTTATGCCATGATAAGAATGTTTAATTAGATTTATGCCTATGTTTACGCTTTATGCTATGATAGAAATGTTTATGATGCTTATGTTCCATATGATTATGAATGAATGACGAATGATTTTAGTGAGTAGGAAAGAGTCTTACTAAGCCTGTGTGCTTATAGTCTTTTTCCTTATACCGCAGATCATTCAAGGGGACAATGATGGAAGCAGCAGGAGGGTAAGATTATATGTGTGTGATAGTGACTTGGCCCATGAAATCAAATGTTTGCCGTTATGATAAGAACTTTACTTTTGTTAAGTATATGCTCGATTAGTGACTTATGGAAACTTATGACATGATGTTATGCATGATATGAAATGAACCTCATGATATGATGTTAAGCTTGTTATGACATGATGTTTAAGTATGAAGTCTACATGTCTAGTGTCCATGTCACTATGTTAGAAATGGTAGTAGGGGCATGTAAAGTTTAAGTTATTCCACTGCAGTATGATGTTACATGCCTTAAGTATGTTAGCGTAACGCCGCTTTAGGAAAAAAAAAGAAAAAAAAAGCGGGTGTTACAGGGTGCCCTCCTTGACTTGGTCTGTTGGCTTCTGGATACTTTGCTTCGATTGCTTTGACCTTGGGCGCCTGGGGCCTCCGGGGCGCCCTGCTTACTGCAGTTTCGAAGCAACTCTTGCTTCCATGTTTTGCGTTGACCTTGGGGGCGCCCGGGACACTGGGGGTGCCCTGCCCAGCTGTCTGCCCCTCTCCTTTGGGGCGTTCTGAGCTGCAGAAACACATTCCTTCGGTCCTGCATTCAAGGTTAGTTCCCAAACAGCAAAGTAAGATTATTAGATAATTTTTTACAGCCGTAGCTGTCTTGGTTCTTACTTCGGGTCTCCCAAATGGAACCCTAGGTCGAACCGATGCCTACTGTTCCCTCGACGGGGAACGCGTCCTCACCTACTCCTCTCAAAAGAGTTTACCTTTTGCCAATCGGCTCTTCCCGTTGGACTTTTGCCCAGCAGTCCTTCGCCAGGTGCCTAGCAGCCCTTTGCTAGGTCTTCGGTACCAAGCAGTCCTTCGCCAGGTGCCTAGCAGCCCTTCGCCAGGTCTTAGATTCCCAACAACCCTTCGCCAGGTCTTAGACTCCTAGCAGCCCTTCGCCAGGTTCCCAGCAGCCCTTCGCCAGGTTTTAGGGTTTCGATGCCTAGCAGTTCTTCGCTAGGTGCCCAGCAACCCTTCGCCAGGACTTCTTTCTGCACACTCAGTGAACACATTAGACCAAAATAACATCTTAACTTTTGAACCCTTTGCCATTATCAAAACCCAGGTTCGACTTAGGTGCTGCCTGCACCAACACTGCGAACACACATAAATTATATAATCTTAAAGAATAAAACATAATTAATTGAAAAAATGATAACAAAATAACTTCTAATTATTTGAGATAATAAAGATAATATTACTATCGATCGCAATGCATCCCCCTCAATTGTTGCAATTTATTCGGTAATTTGTCTCATAAATCTCATTACATAATAACCACATTGTTTAGCATCTGGCTGCCTAGGAACCTACGTTAAAGACAATTCATATGGTTAATGACCAATATACATATTAAAATATTTGATCCCATTGTACATTTTTTCTTCCTTTCCTTCCTTTGTTCGAATTAAACAATTTTAACGCCCTTTATGTATACATACAATATAGTTGATATATGATTGTTTTATGACTAAATTAATTGCATAATAAAAACAATATATGAACTCACATTTCCACAACATATTTCCAATCTTGATCGCGAATGCGATAACTTAGGGAATCCAAGAAGTAAACAATCTCCTTATGAGGTTCAATAACAGTTAGATTCCAATGGAAACTATACACAAACACATAATCAGTGCAATTCACTAAAAAAATAATTGAAAATGATATTATGGATTTGGTGCAAGGTTAAACTCTTGCTTCCCATTAAATGCCTTCTTTTGCCTTCTATATGGATGACTTATTTTCCTACTATGCTTCAACCTTGTCGAGTAAGTATTTTCTGCACAAATAGGACAAGCATGATATCCCTTCACAACACATCCTGACATATTCCTATATGCAGGAAAATCATTGATTGTCCATTACAAAACAGCTTTAAGAGAGAAACTTTGTTTTCGATATGCATCATATGCTTCGACACCTTTATCCCATAAACATTTTAAGTGGTCAATGAGAGGTGCTAAGTAAACATCAATCTCATTTCCTGGTTGTCTAGGACCAAATATCAATAAAGTGAGCATAACAAATTTTCTCTTCATACACAATCATGGTGGAAGATTGTATTTGATCATTAAAATTGGCCAACAACTATATACAGAAATCATCAAACTATGGGGATTGATCCCATCTGCTAATATAGACAATCTCAAATTTCTTGGCTCAGAAGAAAAATTTGGCCACATGCGATCAACTAATTTCCAAGAAGGTGCATTAGCTGGATGACATAAGTATCCATCATGAATTCTTTTATCAACATGCCATGTTAAATCCTTGGATATCGCCTTATTCCGAAACATTCTTTGAAATCTTGGAATAGGTGGGAAATACCACAAGACCTTTGCAGGAACTCCTTTTACGTTAGATTTGTCACTCAACTTCCACCTTGATGTCCCACAAATAGGGCAATTGGCAAAATCGTCGTACTCTTTCCGATACAAGATACAATCATTAGAACAAGCATGAATTTTGACATAATCCATCCCTAATGCATGTAAGATTTTCTTTGCATCATACATAGATAAAGGCAATTCATTGTCATCTGGAAGTATTTCTCCAAACAAACTAAGTATATCGGTGAAACTTTTATCACTCCAACTATATTTTGCCTTCAAGTTAAATAATTTCACAACTGCAGATTACTTTGTAAATTTTGTACATCTTGGATATAAGCATTTCTCAGCATCTTCAAGTAGCTTATTGAACTGGCTTGGATTCTCAACATAACTATTATATATTGCCTGCACCATGTCTATAGACTCTTCAGCAAAAGATTTGTCTTCATCTTGCCCTACTCAATCATTACCATTCACTATGTTCCCTGTTAACGATCTTTCCCCATGCCATATCCATGTATGATATGTTAAATCCATACCATTACAATACAAATGCACCCTTATAGTTTGAAGATTTTTCTTCTTTATATTACCACATCTTGCACATGGGCAAGGTATTGCATTAGGATCGTTAGCATTCTTCAGTGCAAATTGTAAGAAAGATTCTACTCCAATATCAAATTCACGTGATAATCTATCCTTTGACATCCATTCTTTGTCCATTTTTGTTACAAGTACTAATCAGCTAGGAATGAGCCAACACCTACCTTCAAAATAATTGTACATTATATAACTAGATCTTTACATAACGAACAATTAGAAACATCACATATTCATAGCATACAATATATACAATCAATCTTGAAGCAAAAATAAGTAAATAAGGGAGAAAAATTGAAAGATAAATTAATTGATGGGTTTGCATATATCAACACTCATTAACGAGTTAGTAAGAAAAAATTAAATTTTTTCCACAACCCCACAAATAACCTTTAGAAGTAAATAAAAACATAGGATTGTTTCATTGAAGGATTTCTGATAATAGGATTTAAATGGATTAGGGTATTTGATAATAGGATTTCTGATTTCAACTATACAATCTTCATTAAATATCAATTTGTGTCTAGTTTTTAATATTTTAAAACAAACTTTATACAAGAAACATAGAAGATGACAGATTAGAAATCTGAATTGGATGTCCCAACTGAAACCAATAAACTGAAACTAGAGAAGGGATTCATCACCTTGAAGAGTGGTAGAAGAGAGGCAGAGACGTCAGGTACCGTCGATCGTTCTCCAACAAACACTCGCAAGAGAGAACGACACCCAAAATGCTGAAATGTTCGACTCAAACCTACTATCCAAAACTTGAAGATGCTTGAAATGTTAGACTCAAACCTACTGTACAAAACCCAACAAGAGCAAGCATTACCTTGATATCTCTCCAATTCGGCAACTCAGCTCAAGAGGAGAAAGAAGAAGGGGTGTGGTGGCGGCTAGTTCGCGCGAGGAGAAGTTTGAGGTGTCTTGTTTGTGTGCGGTGAAGAGGAAGAAGAAGAAGAAGAACGAGAAGAAGGAAAATATGTCAAGGAAGTTTGAGGTGTGTTAGGGTTCGGCGTTGTCGCTCGTGGCGAAGAGGAAGGAGAAGAAGAACGAGAAGAAGGAAAAGATGGTTGAGGTGTGTTAGGGTTCGACGACTGCGGCGAATGCAGAGAATGAACTAAGGGGAGGTCGCGTGGCGACTGAAGAGAACAACTAAAGCGGGTGTTTTCGTTTTCGCGCTCGCTCGCTGTTGTGTATTATCATTTTGTTAATCATTTAGGCTCTCAAATCCATGTTTTGATCCACTTTTATATGCTTAAGTTTGCATTTACATTAGGTTTCATGAATTACATCTATTTTAGCTTTTGATTTAAATCTTTGTATATTTGAGATATTTTGGGTATTAAATTTGAATCTAATTTTGTAGGCTTCAAATGATCATGGACCTAGATCAGATTGGATCAAACTTGAGTCAGAATTGGATCCGGATCAAGATGATCAAGCATCGGATTAATATGGGTCGTCCGATCAAGAAACAGCTAGATCTGAGCCATCCATCAACTTCTGATCAATCCAAGCTCAAGATAGAGGCAAATCAGAGTCCATCTGGCTGTTGGATCAAGTTTAAGAGAGTCTAAGCTGTCCATTCAATGATCAGGGCAATCTGAGCCACCCGTTACAGATTTGATTGATCCAAGCAAAGGAGGAGCAGATCCTGACCCTTGATTGAGATCTGGAAGGTTTGTGCTTGATCCGAGTTAATCCGACCGTTGGATGAGGCCAGAACGATCACAACCGTTCATTGCTAACTAATAAAACAGAACCTCTTCTCCCAAGATCGCGTCGTCGCAGATCGTGAGTTCTCTGCTCCAGTTCTTTCAGTTCATCGTTTCTTCGTCTATTTTCTTCTCTGATCGCGTGGCCAACATCAAGTCCTAGTTTGTTCTCAAGGTTTCAGATCAATGAGGTAGATTTTCAGTTTAGTTTGTTTCAATCTCGTCACTGAGAGGAGTTAAGGAGAGGGTTTCGCCGGAGCTCCGATCCACTGATCGCTTCCATCAGTTCGCGGTTGTCTTCATCGAGCGGAGAAATCAGAGCAGAAGGAGGGGTTCTCCGGAGGTTACTGATAGTATCTGAGCGAGATCGACACTCGATGTACCAAGATGGAGGAGATCGCGAAGTTTCTCAGCTTCTGATCAATCACCGCGACTGGACAGAGATGCCTTTGATCGGTCTCCAATCCGATCAGAAGAAGACCTGATTGGTCCAGTGACCGATCAGGAAGACCAATATGCGCAAGTCAATAGCAAACAGATCTTGGGAGTTCTTCTTCATTGGTTTTTGAGCTAGGGGGTTCATAGCTCATCTTTTGTGTGACAACAAAGGGAAGTCTTGACGATAAACTAATTTGGTGTTCAAATTTAGGATAATTTTAGTTCCAAGTACTTACTTTCTTCAAATTGCTCTAGCTTGTTCCAACTACACTTCAAGTTAATTTCTTAAGTAAAGTTTTGATCTAGCTTTTATCAGCTTGCAATTAATTTCCTGCAATTAGTTTTCTAAAATTAGTTTTCTGCAATTAATTTCATGCATTTAAGTTTAGTTCTTAAGTTTCAATTCAACAGTTTGAAATCGAATTGCTTAGTTTTTCCAATAGGTTAAGAGTAGTTCTTACAATTTCCTAATTCGTTCCATGCTTTAGTTAAGTTTATTCTATTTCATACTGTCATTTCATTCTTATCGCAAAAATCCCCATTTTCTTAGAAAACCCAAATAATGAAATGACAACAATTTCAAGCTTGAATTAAACATCCTTAACTAGTCCTTGGAAAAATATGACTTGAGGCCCCTGTACTACATTTTATTTTGCGAGCTAAGGGTTTTCAATTTATAAATATCGAAATTTGAGACTCATTCGTGACACTAGTTATTGGGTCCATCAAGGTCGCGCGACGATTGAAGAGAACAACTAAAGCGGGCATTTTCGTTTTCGCGCTCACTCGCTGTTGTGTATTACCACGTAAGCAACACAAATAGACAACAGTTATTTAAAAAACTATTGTCGTAACCAACCCAATAGACATCGATTTTTAAAAAACCGTTGTCTTTGACATACATAAGACAACGGTTTTTTAACAACTGTTGTCTTTTTCCACAAAAAATTTTTCAACATCGACGGTTTTGGAAAAAACTGTTGTTAAATAAAAAAAGACAATGGGCTTTTCAAAAAACCGTTGTCTATTGGGTGTTGTTGAATCCAAAAATTCTTGTAGTGTGCATTCAATCCTACAGAAAATACACAGTGGAGATAATTTTTGGGGAACGAAGGTGGATGAAGATTCTCTTCTTTATTAGGGTTGTTTCGTCCATAAGGGGAGCTAGTCAATCGCCTTAAGGCCCAACCTTCCTAAGGGCCTATTTTTTAATTATATCCAAAAAAAATGAAAGATATAGACCGACTAAATCCTATTCTCATGGCTTGAAGGTACGCACCAATGCATGACTCTTCTTTGCACGTGATTTCTTTTTTGGCGTTCTTTCCACCAAAGCACAGATCCACTGAATAAGAGGTAATTCTAATATTCTTTTCCAACTTTCTTCTTCATCTTGTAATGTGCGACATTAGGGATGAATCCACTGAATAAGAGGTAATCTTAATATTCTTCCGAGACTTTTTTCTTCATCCTATAACATGTGATACTGGTTGCATCCTAATCGCTCAACGATGACTATTTGTGCGACCTAATCGTGTTGATTTGCATGGTGGCTATCACACGTGACAATGCCTGGTGGTTGGCTTTCGCTCACATAACCTAATCACTTGATGCGGTGTATTTAGTGTATTTGCAAACTAAACTTTATAGTTATTCATCGCAATAAAAGGGTCATTTTTTTATTATTGGCTTGAGGCCCTATCGTACACAAGTACGACTCTATTCTTTGCTTATATCCTCTTTTCTCAAAATTTCACCTTCTTATATAGGAGTGTTTAACTTTCTACGTTAAATGGTTGATTAAAGGTCATTTACTGCCATTACTATTCGGATCGAAAGGTAGTCATTTCACTCGAGAGGTTTTGGATAATGCCATCCGTTATTCATTTGAGCAAGTACTAAAAAATATTTCAAGTGGCAAAATGTTGATTGTTACACTTGGGCAAATTTTGCCCTGATCGATCTAGTCCAACATTCGATGGAGCAAGTTATGCTCGCACACGAGTCAATTTGGTTCTATACAAATTCAAGCCCTAGATTTACACCTCCTGCACAACCACATAAAAGAGAGAGTCTATCCCTATGTATTTGTTCACATCATATATCCATATCAAATTGTAAAGATCTTGTGCGTAAAACAAACAAATCACGCAGCGGAAAAACAAAATCCTCTTGAGCAATCCATGAAAAATCCGTACAATGTTCTATCTAAAGGAATTATACCTTCGATGTGTGCCCTTAGCGTATCCTGTAAGTCTTTGGTTCACTGGATCTCTACACGTTCAAAATGCTCGTGTCTCTAATATTATACACATGTACACAATCACGATCTTGGAAATGACTCACCTTAGTTGTGCTAGCAACTTGGGATGGTTCACACAAAATCACCAAAAACCTCAAGTAGAGGTTTCAGCCAAGAAGATAGAGAGGAGGAAGAAGAGATGAAAATGACTTCTTTTTATCGAAAATGAGCAAGAGAGCTTTTATATTCATCCAATGAATACCAAGGGTTTTTACCCCTTGAGCTTCTCTTGATTTTAATGCCAATAAAATGTAGGACCGGTGCCGTCGATAGAGGGCGGGGGGGGGGGGGGGGGGGGAGGGGGTGAATATCGACTGTTGAAAATCTTTCGGTAAACTTCGTAAATCTTTCGAACATTCTAAGATCAGAGTTAGTAGCACAGCGGAAAAAGTAAAATAGAAAATGAACTAAGGACACTGCGGGATTTATTTACTTGGTTCCCAACCCCCCAGGGTTAGTACGTCCAAGGTCTATGTACTCAGTGTGAGTCCACTATTGGTCTCCTTTTCGAAATTTCGGAGGCGGAGAAAACCCGTCTTACGGTGTAGAGTTACAAGCAAGAATATTGAAAGTTAAGTAAGGAACAAATAAAAGCAAACTGAATAAGAATCTGAAACTCGGCCGATCTGGACCTCCGAAGTGCCGCGCACTTCCTCCTGGAGCCTCCCGATCATAGAGCCTCATTTCTAGCGCGTTGTCATCGGTTAGAATGCTCAGAATCACTCACAGTAGTTGTTTTGTCTGAAGCAGAGGGGTCGAGGCCCCTTATATAGTACACCTGGGGGCGCCCTCCACGTGTCTCTCGATCCGCAAACCTTCATCCGGAACTCGGTCAGCCCTTATCCCTCCAGGATCGGGCTCGAGGTTAGATGGGGGCGCCCAGGACACAGAGGGCGCCCTGCTTGACTTGGTCTTGCTGGCTTCTCGGCTAACTTCAATCCAATTGCTTCGTTGGCTTGGACCCAGGGCACCTGAGGCATCTGGGGCGCCCGGGACCATGGGGGCGCCCGACAGCTTGGGGGCGCCTGGCCCAATGAGCTTCCGAAGCGTTTTCTTGCTCAAATCATGTTTGGCTTTGGCCTTGGGCGCCCGGGACCTCCCGGGCGCCCGACCCAGTTGCTGCCCCTCTCCTTTGGGGCGTTCTGAGCTGTAGAAACTCGTTCCATCGGTCCTGCATCCAGGGTTAGTACCAAACAAAACAAAGCAAGAATGTTAGTGAATTTTACAGCCGTAGCTGTCTTGGTTCTGACTTTGGGTCTCCTAAATAAAACCCTAGGTCGAACCAACGCCTACTGTTCCCTCGACGGGGAACGCGTCCTCACCTACTCCTCTCAGGAGAATTTACCTATTGACAACTGGCTCCTCCGGTTGGACTTTTGCCCAGCAGTCCTTCGCCAGGTGCCTAGTAGTCCTTCGCTAGGTCTTCGTTACCAAGCAGTCCTTCGCCTGGTGCCTAGCAGTCCTTCGCTAGGTCTTCGTTACCAAGCAGTCCTTCGTCTGGTGCCTAGCAGTCCTTCGCTAGGTCTTTGTTATCAAGCAGTCCTTCGCCTAGTGCCTAGCATTCCTTCGCTAGGGCTTTGTTACCAAGCAGTCATTCACCTGGTGCCTAGCATTCCTTTGCTAGGGCTTTGTTACCAAGCAGTCCTTCGCCTGGTGCCCAGCAATCCTTCGCTAGGTCTTCGACTCCTAGTAGCCCTTCGCTAGGTGCCCAGCAGTCCTTCGCCAGGTCTTAGGGATTCGATGCTTAGCGGTCCTTCGCTAGGTGCCCAGTAGTCTTTCGCCAGGTCTTAGGGTTTCTATGCCTAGCAACCCTTCGCTAGGTACCCAGCAGCCCTTCGCCAGGTCTTAGGGTTTCGATGCCTAGCAGCCATTCGCTAGGACTTTTCTTCCACTTAGGTTACTTCTCCTTTGCTCCCCTTTGTCTGTTCAATGTATCACTGACTTAAGTGTATTGTCAAACATTAAAACACTTAGAGGAGAACATCATTGATGCAACTTGCACCAACAATCTCCCCCTTTTTGATGTTTGACAATATCTTAAGTTAGATTGGTTGAAAGGGCTAACTTACTATCCTTGGGATAGAAAACAAAAAAAAATGATATAAGTTTTGAAACTACATTTTTGATCTTTGGGAGAAAAAAAATATTTCTAACTTAAGCGCACCTCTCCCCCTTTGTCATACATCAAAAATCACCAGAAATACTTGCACCAATAATGAGAACATTTGGTTCTTTTTGAAAATACTTAGTATAAGTTTTTGAAAACATAGCATAAAACTAAGTACTTGAACTCAAAATTTTTTGAGAAAATACCGTATTTTTGAAAGAATACTATGAGTTTTGAAAGGTATAAATACTTTGAAAAATAATCTTTGAAACATGCAAGTATTTTTTAAAAAAAAACTGGATTGAGCCATTTTGGAAAATCTAAGTATTTTTGAAACATATTATACAATTTCTGACAATAAAAAATTATTATGCATTTTTGAAAATCTAAGTATAGGCACTTAGAAAAATATTAGAATTTTTGAAAAACACAAGTACTTTGAAATTATTATGAATTTTGAGACGCATAAGTACTTGACATGGTTACTTTTTCAGTCTGACACAATCCTAGGAAACCTTGTTGACTACAAGGACAGTTTCTTAATTGTCCTGGAAAATTCTCCAAATTCAAGTAAGTATTATTTCTGAGCAAAATTTTGAAAAAAAATGATAGTATTTTGAAAATATATGTAAGTACATTTTGAAAAATGTATGAATTTTTGAAGGCACAATATTTTACTTAACTTGGTTTACCTTCCAGTCTGACACAATCCTAGGAACCCTTGTTGGCTACAAGGTTATTTCCTAAGTGTCCTGGAGATTCTCCAACCCAAGTAAATATTATTTCAAAATTAATTTCATAAGCCACAAAAATTCTGAAAAATAGAATAATAGTATTTTGAAAGACCTATATTTTTAGCAATATTTTGAAGATATGAAAACATGTTATTAAATAATTCTTTTAATTTGACCTCCCCTAAACTTGACCCAGTCCTGGGAAGCTTGTTGACCACAAGTACTCTTCCTCTGAGTCTTTAGGATTTGGTTCATATTAGAAGGAACTTACTTAAGATTACCAAAAAAATCTTTTTCGAAATTCTTCTTTTTGACTCAGACTCCCCTTAAAATTGACACATCCTAGGAATCCTTTTAGATCATGAAGTGGGTCTTCCTCTGTGTCTTTAGGGTTTATCAAAATCAAATTAACACCAATTTTTAGGAAGATAGATTTTGAAATCACAATTTGGAAAGAAGATAATTTTTAAAGTATAAGCCCTTTTTGAAAACATATGTGATAGAAATTAAGGCGCAGTTTTCGAAAAGTCTTTTCAAAAACAAATTAAAAAAAAAGCGAAAACACTCCCCCTGTACCCAACATCATTTGACTCTATCTAAGTGCCTCAATGAACTTTAGTGTTGTCCTAAGAGGCTTGTGTCTAATTGTGTGAGTCAAACAATTTTCAAAAGGATATAATTTTTGAAAACATATACTGTATTGGCAATCAAACAAGCATGAAATCCATACAAACATTATTATGTTGAAGCACTATTTTGAAAATATATTTTTAGAAAAATATTCTAGCAATTTTGAAAAACAATTTTGAAACATGCTTATCAATTCATTAGTCCTTAACATCTCACCCATTCTAGATGTGTCAATACAGCAAGCATGGTTGCCTTATGGGTGTATTGTGAGATGCTTGAATTATTTTCCTTAATTTATTATTAAATCTAAGATTTAATTGAAATTTGTGTTAGATTCAAATTTGACAAAGAGTAAATTGAATTTGAATTTCAAAAATTGGCTTCCAGGTCTTGGCGAGGCATAAGGCCTTCTTTGGCCGTAGCCTTATTGGATCATCAACCTTTTCCTTGACAAAGCCTTTTAGTGAAATTTCATTTTCAAAATTACTTTTTGAGAAATTTTAGTCTAACTAATTTGGATCTTGGATCGGTAGCTTCGGCTAGTTCCACCAGTCTAAACAGACCAAGTAGAGTATACTTGACCTTATTAGAAAAGGCTTCCCTAATGTACTATCATCTCACATCCACCCAATACTAGGTTCTCAAATTTCAATTATCTTTTTTCTATAACTATTCTAAATCATGTGCAAATTTAAATATGAATGACATGACATATATATATGAAAAATCGCAGATGCATGTCATGGCAGTTATGCATGAGTCAAACAAGTCAAATAATTTTATTTAAGTTTCTAAAGATGTATCAAATTCCCGATTTGATACATGTCATGTGAACCCGCGAATATGTCAACCCACTTTGACATATTTAATTTTCTTAAATTAATTATTGTGGTTTGGGTAGGATTTTATTTAATTTGAGTTTAAGTTATTTACGAGTTAGAGTTAAATTAAAAAGAATTACTTAAAGTTAAATTAATTAAGGATTACTTAAATTAAGAATTAATTAAGGACTAATTAATTTGTATTTGATTTAATTAAGATTTAATTGAATTAATTTGAATTAATTGAATTAAGATAATTTAATTTAATTAGGATTTAATTTTGAATTAAGATAATTTAATTTAATTAGGATTTAATTTGAATTGAATTTAATTTAAATAATTTGAATTTAATTGAATTAAATTGATTTAATTATGATTTAATTGATTTAATTAAGATTTAATTGAATTTAATAGATTTAATTAATTTAATTGATTTAATTAATATTTAATTAAGATTTAATTGAATTTAATTGATTTAATTAAGATTTAATTAATTTGAAAATTTAATTAATTTGAATTTAACTAAGATTTGAATAATTAAGGTTATAATGATTAATTAACAGTTGTGGGTTTAAGTTCATCATTTTTATTATTTCGAAAATTTCTTCTTCATCTTTATCTATCTTTTCAAGTTTTTCTAATAATTCAGATTTATTTAAACCTTTGTGAATTTTATTACCTATGGTCTTTATCTTAGATAGTTCCATATCTTCCTCAAGATTAGATCTTTCAATATCCTCAAAGTAGGTGGAGTAAAATGGGCCACTAGTTAAAGTTTTGTAATCACTTTCAAGATTATCTATAATTAAGTTATTATCTAGGAGAATTTTATTTTCAAAATTATCCTCAGACACATCTTCAATATTTTCAAGAAATTCAAAATTAATCTCTAGATTATCCTTAAGATTTTCGTAATTAATTTCTAGATTATCCTTAAGATTTTCAGAATTAATTTCTAGATTATCCTTAGGATTAAATTTATCTGAATTAAAATTATCAGAATTAACATTATCAGAATCAGAATTAAAATTATCAGAATTAACATTATCATAATTTATTTTAGAAATTACTAAATTGATGTTCTGGATTAAATAGTTAATTTATGATATTTTAGTCATATCTGTATTTTCTAATTTGACATGCAAAAAATTAATTTTACTATGTAGTAAATCTAATTTATCAGAAAAATTAACTAAGTTATCAATAGACAGTGCAGGAATTTGTATTATTTTTGGAACATAAATTTTACGTACCTTTGCCGGACACTTGTTTTTGTAGTGTCTATATTTCTCGCATTTGAAGCATCGTACGTGATCCTTGTTTTTCCGGACTCCTGGTGCTAGTGTCTCCTTTGCCTCCGGTGGTGTAGACCGAGTCTTACGAGTAGAGCACTGATTTTTATAGTGCCCTCTCTCCCTCCATGTGAAACAAATAATATGCAATTTAAAATTAGACATAAAAAAGTACCTGATTCACCCCTGGGCTCCCCCTCAACTCCGGGCGTCGTTGCTCCGTCGGCGATTAGTCCGGTGAAGAGCGGCCTAGCTCTGATACCAATTGTAGGATCGGTGCCGTCGATAGAGGGGGGGGGGGCGAATATCGACCGTTGAAAATCTTTCGGTAAACTTCGTAAATCTTTCGAATGTTCTAAGATCAGAGTTAGTAGCACAGCGGAAAAAGTAAAATAGAAAATGAACTAAGGACACAATGGGATTTATTTAGTTGGTTCCCAACCCCCAGGGTCAGTACGTCCAAGGCCTATGTACTCGGTGTGAGTCCACTATTGGTCTCCTTTCCGGAATTTCCAGAGACAGAGAAAACCCGTCTTACAGTGTAGAGTTACAAGCAACAATATTGAAAGTTAAGTACGGAACAAATAAAAGCAAACCGAACAAGAATCTAAAACTCGACCGATCTGGACCTTCGAAGTGCCGCGCACTTCCTCCTGGAGCCTCGCGGTCGTAGAGCCTCATTTCTAGCGCGTTGTCGTCTGTCAGAATGCTTAGAATCACTCACAACAGTTGTTTTATCTGAAGCAGAGGGGTCGAGGCCCCTTATATAGTACACCTGGGGGCGCCAGGGATGCTGGGGGCTCCCTCCATGCGTCTCTCGATCCGCAAACCTTCATCCGGAACTTGGTCAGCCCTTATCCCTCCAGGATTGGGCTCGAGGTTTGACGGGGGTGCCCGGGACACAGAGGGCGCCCTGCTTGACTTGGTCTTGCTGGCTTCTGGGCTAACTTCAATCCAATTGCTTCGTTGGCTTGGGCCTAGGGCGCCCGAGGCATCCGGGGCGCCCGACCCAGTGAGCTTCTGAAGCGTTTTCTTGCTCAAATCATGTTTGGCTTTGGCCTTGGGCGCCCGGGACCTCCTGGGCGACTGACCCAGCTGCCGCCCCTCTCCTTTGGGGCGTTCTGAGCTGCAGAAACTTGTTCCTTCGGTCCTGCATCCAGGGCTAGTACCAAACAAAACAAAGCAAGAATGTTAGTGAATTTTACAGCCGTAGCTGTCTTATTTCTGACTTTGGGTCTCCTAAATGGAACCCTAGGTCGAACCGACGCCTACTGTTCCCTCGACGGGGAACACGTCCTCACCTACTCCTCTCAGGAGAATTTACCTGTTACCAACTGGCTCCTCCGGTTGGACTTTTGCCCAGCAGTCCTTCGCTAGGTGCCTAGCAGTCCTTCACCAGGTCTTCGTTACCAAGAAGTCCTTCGCCTGGTGCCTAGCAGTCCTTGCTAGGTCTTCGTTACCAAGCAGTCCTTCGCTAGGTCTTCGTTACCAAGCAGTCCTTCGCCTGGTGCCTAGCATTCCTTCGCTATGGCTTTGTTACCAAGTAGTCCTTCGCCTGGTGCCTTGCATTCCTTTGCTAGGGCTTTGTTACCAAGCAGCCCTTCGCCTGGTGCCTAGCAATCCTTCGCTAGGTCTTCGACTCCTAGCAGCCCTTCGCCAGGTCTTAGGGTTTCGATGCCTAGCGGTCCTTCGCTAGGTGCCCAGTAGTCCTTCGCCAGGTCTTAGGGTTTCTATGCCTAGCATCCCTTCGCTAGGTGCCCAGCAGCCCTTCGCCAGGTCTTAGGGTTTCGATGCCTAGCAGCCCTTCGCTAGGACTTTTCTTCCACTTAGGTTACTTCTCCTTTGCTCCCCTTTGTCTGTTCAATGTATCACTGACTTAAGTGTATTATCAAACATTAAAACACTTAGAGGAGAATATCATTGAAGCAACTTGCACCAACATAAAACTCAATGAATACAAAAAACTCTTAATATTTATTTTGGTTTTTCATCTTCTCTTCATTCAATGAAGAGAATAACTATAAGTATTCATCTTTAATAAATTAATTAAATCTTTTAATGAATTATTAACCCATCATAAGTTGTTGAGTCTAATCTAAATAAATCTAACTCAGATTAAAATCAATCTCATAATCTAATTGGATTCACTTGAGTCTAACTCAATTAATCTAATTTCGGATCACATTTTAGTTAAATTAAAATCAACTTATCTCGAAAACATCGTGTGCTTTGTGTATGACCCAATATGTTCTCGTAACGTAGGTAATGTATCTAAACTACTTTCGATACATAAATAATGAGCTATATCTAGCAATGCAACATTGCTATTCTAGTGACGAGAATGTCAAGATTCAACATAACCTTTCTATGTCTACCATATCTATTATAATGTATGACTTTGTCCTTCTATCCTCGATATCTAGAATGATCAATGAGGCATAGACCGTGTCATCTTCTAATCAATTTTTGTATTTATTAATCGCCAAGTAGACTCACTTAATTAAATGAACTCAATTTCTCTTATTGATTCATTTGAGCATGACCATGCAATTTAGTAATCCTACTCAATTAAAGGTCTCATACATATCACTCCTATCATATAGAAGGGATAGATCCCATCTATATCACTCATATTCCTTCACATAATTTATTGCATACCTAGTGATCAACTTTATAGTCCACCCTGTTACGGGTGACATTTGACGATATCAAAGTATATAACTCTTTATGTAAGAAACCGTAGTAACTTCAAATCTAAGGACTATTCATACCAATAGTTATTATGAGAAAGTTTATGACACTCATATAAGGATCTATGAAACTTTCTCATTGCGGATCATTTAGTACATATTTCTAATATATACTCATATGTTAACTTGATAACCCATATTCATGACTTGTGTGATCAAGTCATCAATTGACCTACATGCTAGTCTCAATGCATTAATATTATCGTTGAATATTAATGCTTGACTAGGTCATCTCACTATCAATTTAACTAATTGATATGAAATATATTAGAACCTACTACCCAAGGATATTATTATATTTATTCATTTGGCACAAACATGAAGTAATATAATAACTAAACTTTGCCTTTATTAATAAAAATTATACAAAATGTTCACTAGTCAGCCATCTCATAATTAGCTCTAGGGCTAATACTAACACAAACAATATAAACCAACTAACTAATCTTGAAACTATGAGATCAGTCGCGTCGATAGAGGGGGGAGGTGGATATCAACTTCCGTTAACTTTTGTCTTTGAGTCGTTCATTCGTTCAACTTCGTAACAAAGTCGTTAGTAGCACAGGGGAATAAAACAAATAAATAGAAAGCAAACACAAGTGGCACGGGAGATTTATTTACTTAGTTTCCAACCCCCCAGGGTCAGTAATGTTGGATCGAGAGAATACGATAGAGGGGGGAGGTGAATATCGTAAAAGTGTTTCGAATTAGAAAAGAGAATGTGCAGTAGAAATTTAAAACAAACACACGGAACCCAAGCGTTTTTACTTGGTTCGGAGTCACGGCCGGCTCCTACTCCAAGGCCCACGGTCCTTGCCCGTTTACTACGGGCAATTCTATAATGGCGCAAAGATTTACAAAGATTGTTACAGTATTAGTGCA
The DNA here is from genome assembly GCA_024364735.1 of Boesenbergia rotunda. Classification (NCBI taxonomy): domain Eukaryota; kingdom Viridiplantae; phylum Streptophyta; class Magnoliopsida; order Zingiberales; family Zingiberaceae; genus Boesenbergia; species Boesenbergia rotunda. The sequence goes on along the minus strand of JAGFNQ010002902.1, from coordinate 24,002 downwards.
GTAAAGAAAGTTATACTCTTCGTTACCGACACCCGGTGTGGATCGTTCTTCGGAGCAAAGGGTCATAGGCGGCGCTAGAATCTCGAGATCGGAGGTTTCCGGAGCAGAGCGCTTGAACTAAGAGCGTAGATGCGTTGGAGAATTGATGTATTGAAGCCTTAGGGTAGAGCCCCTTTTATAGCACTCTTGGGGGTGCCCTGGATGCTGGGGGCGCTTGACACGTGCCTATGGATCCGAGTAACCTCATCCGCAGCTCGGTCAGCGCTTATCCCTCCAGAATCGGCCTCGAAGCTGAAGGGGCGCCCGAGACACTGGAGGTGCCCCGGTTGACTTGGTCTGCTTGGCTTCGCGGCTGTGTTTGCTTCGTTGGCTGGTTGGCTTGGACATAGGGTGCCCGAGACACTGGGGGCACCCGGGACCATCAGGGCGCCTGGGACCGTCAGGGCGCCTGGCTCAGTAAGTCTTCGAAGCGATTCTTGCTCAACTGCTCATTTTGCATTGACCTTGGGCGCCCGGGACCTCCCGGGCGCCTAGCCCAGCTGCTACCCCTCTCCTTTGGGGCATTCTGAGCTGCAGAAACACGTTCCTTTAGTCCCTACATCCAAGGTTAGTTCCAACAACAAACAAGGCAAGAATGTTAGTTAGTTTTTACAGCCGTAGCTGTCTTGGTTCTGACTTTGGGTCTCCTAAATTGAACCCTAGGTCGAACCGACGCCTAATGTTCCCTCGGCGGGGAACGCGTCCTCACCTACTCCTCTCAGGAGAATTTACCTTTTGCCAACCGGCTCCTCCGGTTGGACTTTTGCCCAGCTTCACTCACCAGGTCTTCGTGCCCAATCCGCGACCAGGTCTTAGTGCCCACCTTCCGAGCAGGTCTTCGGTGCCCAGCCCTCGGCCAGGTCTTAATGCCCAATTCCTCGAACGAGATCTTAGTGCCTACCTTCCGAGTAGGTCTTCGGTGCCCAGCCCTCGGCCAGGACTTAGTGGCCAATTCTTAGAACCAGGACTTCGTGCCTAGTGCTCCTAGGACTTTTCCTGCACACTTGAGTAACATCGTTAGATCACAAATAGTACTTAACTTTGAATCCTTTGCCAATATCAAAACAAGGTTCGATATGGTGCTTCCTGCACCAACAATCTCCCCCTTTTTGATTTATGGCAACACAATTCAAAGTTAAGGAAAAACTTATAACCATTTAAACAAGAAGGTTAAGACAAATGAAATATTACAGTAACAGTTTAAGCAAGAAGGTTAAGACCAACGAAATATATCAATTTTGAACAGAAAATAAATTTTTTTCTCATACTCCCCCTAAATAATTGTGTTATAACACACTTAACTTTGACCTTTCCTTCCCCTTTGACATATATCAAAAAATTATCCATGGGTGAACAAAATATCTAATGGGGAGTTTTGAGTTTTTGTAAAACTTCTACGTTTTTTGACAAAGTGTTTTTCAAAAATAGAGAAAAAGCATTTGCATGTACAAAAGGAACAATTTTTCACATAAGAAATTGTAAGCCCAAATTTTAAAGAAACCTTTATTTATCAAAGGCTTAGCAAAGCAAAAATAATTTTTGTTTAAACCAATTTTTGAAAGAACAACAATTTCTTTAGCCATAAATTTCAATTTGAAGAAAAAATTTTCAAAGAACATTTTACTTAGCCAAACAACTTTCCTTTAAAAAAGTTCAACTTTTGAATATTTAGAACATTTGCTTGGAAAATATTTTGAGCAAATAAATATTAAAAATTTAACAGATTTTTAGACAAGTTTTTGCAAAAAGAAATTGTTCACTAAGAGAAATTTTACTTAGAAATATTTGCCAAAAAAAATTCCAACTGATTTTTGCTCAAACAAACTTTGTTTACTAAGGAAAATTTTACTTAGAAATATTTTCAAAAATATGCTCTTAGAAATTTTTGAAAGCACACTTAGAAATTCAACATTGCTTTTTGAATAAGAGAGAGCTTTTGAAAAAACTTTTGATTTTGAACAATTTAAGCTTTCCTTTCTCTCCTTAAAACTCAACATTGCTTTTTGCACTAAGCTCCCCTATGATAGTAAATTTTCCCTTTGTAAAAACATGCAAATTAACCTTTCGAAATAATCATAAGTTCATTTTTTCATAATATTTTGAAACAAAATTTTCTGAGTATCACAAAGGACATTCTAAGTTAACACAAAGTTCGGTTAAAGTGAAAATATTTTGAGAGCTTCTTAGATAAACATTCTTTGAAAAAAAAGAAAAAAGTTTAAGGGAGAATTTAATTTCTAAGTTCACACTTTTTCTACTCTCCCCCTTGGCTATATATATATCAATAAAGAAATATATTTTGAAAGAAGTTTTAAGAAAAAAAATTATGTATCAGAGCTTATGAGTTTTGAGAACATAAAAATACTTAGTATAACTTTTGAAAGCATTGCATCAACAAAACTCCATTTTGAAAGGTATTGTGCAATTCTTAAAAAATTTTGTATTTGTAGACATTTTCACTTTGAACAAGATTGAACAAATTGATCTTTGAAACATGTTAGTATTGTACAAAAATATTCGTATTTTGTAAACATTAGTGCCTTGAAAAGTATTAGTACTTTTGAAAACATTATATTTTAAAAAATATAAGTACTTTTTGTTGGATCGAGAGAATACGATAGAGGGGGGGGGGGTGAATATCGTAAATCGTTCGGATTTAGAGATAGAGAAATTGCACAGCCGAAATTAAAACACAACACACGAACACAGGTAGTTTTACTTGGTTCGGAGCCTAGGTCGACTCCTACACCAAGACCCATGGTCGTTGACCGTTTACTTTGGGCAATTCTATATGAGGCGAAAAAACAGTTTACAAAGATTGATTACAATAGAAGTATAGTAAACTGAAAGAAAATAGTTCTTCGTTATCGACGTCCGGTGTAAAAAATTTATCTCGGAGAAGAGGGACGTCGTCGGCGCTTTCGTGTCGAGTTGGAAGGTTTCTGGGGCAAAGCGCAGGAGCAGAAGAACGTAACAGCGTTGGAAGAAGTTGTTTTGAAGCTTGGGGGGTCGAGGGCCTTTTATAGGGTTCTGAGGGCGCCCTGGAACATGGGGGCGCCCTCCACGTGGCTTGTGATCCCCTCTTCTCGCTGTCAGCGAGTTATCCCTTCAAAGTCGGGATAATGCTTTGACGGGGGCGCCTGAGAAGCCGAGGGCGCCCTGGCTGACCTGTTCAGCGGAAGTTTCGGCTGGATAATATTATCCTCTTCGCTGGCTTTAAGTGCGGGGCGCCCTGGTGGCTGGGGGCGCCCTGGGTGCTGGGGGCGCCCTGACTGCTGAGGGCGCCCCGGCCAATATTCAGCCGAAGCTCCTTTTGCTTCATTTGTTTTGTGTTCACCTTGGGGGTGCCCGGGACACTCAGGGCGCCCTACTCAGCTGCTGCCTCACTCCTTTGAGGCTCTCTAAGCTGCAGACACTCGTTCCTTTAGTCCTGCATCCAGGGTTAGTCCGAAAACAACATAAAGCAGTAAGTTGTTAGTTTTATACAGCCATAGCTGTCTTGGTTCTGACTTTGGGTTTCCAAAATGGAACCCTAGGTCGAACCGACACCTACTATTCCCTCAACGGAGAACGCGTCCTCACCTACTCCTCTCAGGAGAGTTTACTTGTTGCCAACCGGCTCCTCTAGTTGGACTTTTGCCCAGCAGTCCTTCGCCAGGACTTCAGTACCAAGCTGTCCTTCGCCTGGTGCCTAGCATTCCTTCGCTAGGTCTTGATGACTAGCAGCCCTTCGCTAGTTGCCTAGTAGTCCTTCACTAGGACTTGGTGACTAGCAGCCCTTCGCTAGTTGCCTAGCAGTCCTTCGCTAGGGCTTTGTCTCCTGGCATTCCTTCGCCGGTGCCTAGCAGTCCTTCGCTAGGACTTTTTACCCTGACATTCCTTCGCCAGCGCCTAGCAGTCCTTCGCTAGGACTTTTTACCCTGCATACTAGAGTAGTATGTTAGATAACAAGTAAGACTTAACTTTTGAATCCTTTGCCATTTATCAAAACACAGGTTTGATTTGGGTGCTGTCTGCACCAATACTTTTAAACATAATATGCATTTTTGAAAAATATAAGTACTTTTGAAAGATAAAAAAAATATTTAATTTTGAAAACATAATACTTGACTTAGTTTCTTTTCCAGTCTAACACAATCCAAGGAAACCTTGTTAACTACAAGGATATTTCCCTAAGTGTCCTGGAAAAATTTTCAAAGTCAAGTAAGTATTTCAAAAGTATTCTAAAAATATTTTAAATGTATTCCAAAGTAAAGTAAAATTTTGAAAGTGATGGTATATATACAAGCAAAATGATTTAAAAGGATATTATTTTGAAGGAAAAATTATTTGTGTTTTCAAAAGGATTTTAAGAGTGCAGTTCATGAAAGCATATAATTTTGAAAATGCTCAATAATTCTTTTAATTTAATCTCCCCCTAAGCTTGACCCAGTCCTAGGAAGCTTATTGACTACAAGCGATCTTCCTCTGAGTCTTAAGGTTTGATTTAAATTATAGGAATTATCTAATAATTTTGGAAAAAAATAGTCATAAATAATTTCATTCAATTTAGACTCCTCCTAAATTTGACACTTCCTAGGAGTCCTTGTACATCATGAAGTAGACTTCCTTTGTGTCTTTAGGGTTTGTCAAAATCAAAAGGGAATCAAGCATAATTCTTAAAATGAATTTTGTAGAATTAGCATTTCGAAAAAACTGAGTATTTGAGAGACATATTTTGAAATGATAGCATAGTTTTCGAAAAACATGAGTGATAGATAGTGATTTTTGTAAAGCACAATTTTCGAAAACCATAGTGATTATTTGAAAATATAGTATTTTAAAATTTCTTCTTTTACTTGGAACTCCCCCTAAACCTGACACGGTCCTAGGAGGCTTGTTGACCACAAGTTAATCCTCCTTTCAGTCTTAGGGTTTGATTCAAACAAAAAGAGAAGAAAACAAAAAAATGTGTTTTAATGATTTGAAACATAATTTCTTTCTCCCTTTTGAAAAGGTTAACAAAAAAATGATTTCCAAGAAAAAAATAGAAGGTTTTAAAAAAACTTAAGTTCGAAACACTATACATATCAGAATCTGTACAGCAGACATTTTCCTTAAAAATATCCTAAGTAATCCCCAAGGTGACTTTTTGCCATGCTTATTTTTCTAGAATTTGTATAATGGCAAAGGAAAAAAGTAACTGTTAAGAAATAAATTTCCTAATTTTAAGTACAATGGTTTGAAACATTAACTCTTAGTTTAACAAGTTAAATTTTATTTTTGAGGATTTCAAAATTAATTTAGAGGGTTAAATTTGAATTTTAAAGTTGTTCAGTTGAATTAAATTTGAATTTTAAAAGTATTTAGTTGAATTAAATTTGAATTTTAAAAGTATTTAGTAAAGTTTGAATTTTGAAGTTTGAAATTGATTCAGTTTGTAAGGTTGGTTGGGTTGGACTAAACTTTTAGGTCCTAAGCATCTCATCCATTTCTAAGTGACAAAACACGATATCCTTAACTGTTTTGTAAGATACAATAATTTTATCTTTGATTTTATGTTAACACTATGATTTAATTGAAGCTTGTGTTAGATTCGAGTTTAACAAATAATAATTTAAAAGTGAGTTTTGATAATTGGCTTCCAGGTCTTGGCGAGGCACAGAGGCCTTCTTTGGCCGTAGCCTTATTGGATCAACAACCCTTTCCTAGACAAAGCCTTTTAAAGAAAGATCATTTTCAAATTATTGTTTGAGATACTCTGGTCTAACTAGCTTAGGATTCGGAGAGGTAGCTTCGGCTAGTCCACCGGACTAAAAAGACCAAATAGAGTACTCCTTACCCTACTTGATTCCTTAGTCAGGCTTCCCTAACGTACTATCATCAAACCTTGTCCTAATACTAGGTTGTTCAAGTTTCAATTAATCAGGTCCTTATCTAACCATTTCTAGTCGTATGAATAGAAAAAAAACTTTAAGTAAAGTCATAGTGAGGAGAAATTTCTAGATTTTCTAAGTTAGCAAAATTATTAATTAGTTATTCTAGTATATCACTTTTAATTTTCAAAGTCTCATTTTTGTGTCTTAATTTTTTGAAGTTTGAATTAATTAATTTGTATGAATTAATTATGTTATTTAAGCATGCATCCATATTAAATGAACTATCAACATTCATTGTAAAAACTGGATTTTCATATAAATTATAGTTACCCATCTTGGTTGGTTGCCCTGGATCTTTGGCTCTTCTATCTGTGCATTCACCTTTGTAATGCCCAAACTCCTGGCACTTGAAGCATTGGATCAGACTTTTGTCTTTTCTTGCTCTTGGAACTGATTCCTTTGACGCCTTCGGTGGTGTCGTTTGTATCTTACGAGTAGGACACCTACTTTTGTAGTGCCCTCTCTCCCTACATGTGTAACAAATTACATGATCTTTCAAATTTGAATTTACAAATTTACCTTTTGATTCCTTATTGGGAATCTCCCCCTTGATTCTTGCCGTCTCGGATCTAGACTCATCTTCTGATTCCGTGTCTGAGTCAGACTCGGGTACTGGTTGAAGCTCCTTTGGTGGTTCTTTTGGAGTTTTCCCTGCAATAGAATTTACACCTTCCTCGACCATTACAGTATCTGTTTGATTATTTAATTCTAATTTTGAAAAGAATTTGAAATCGGTTACCTTCTCAGTCAATTCGTCGTCTGATTCTGGTTCGATTTCGACTTTGGATTCGGGTTCAGACTCTGACTTGGTTGTCTGTGCTTGGACCGAAAGTGCGAGATAACTTACCCGATCTTCTTCTTCATCTGAGATCTCTTGATGAAGGTTGATCAATTTTTCCCAAATCTCACTAGCACATCTGAATTGACCTACTAGTTTGAGTTGCTCCTTGGTTAGGCCACATTGTAGGATTGCAGTTGCCCTTGCATCGGTCTCGATTTGGTTGAGGGTTTGTTCATCCAGTTTGTCCCACTCGATTGCTAACTCATCTTCTACGGGGAAAGAGAATCCCGTTTGGATGATCTGCCATAAGTTCATGTGGGCCTTCAGAAGGGACTCCATTTGATTTCTCCAAATATTGAAGTTCTCGCCGGAGAATAGCGGTGGACGGGCACTGTTCCACTCTTGGTTGGTCATCTAGTTTAAATCTTGCACACAAAAAGAAGAAATAGAAATGTACCAAGACTTGGTCTTGGATTAGTAGTGTGGGAGAGAGAAAAAATAGCTTAAGATAAATATTGCATGAATTTCGAGGCATAATAAAAATAATAATAATAAAAAGTTTGTGACAAATTTTTTTTGGAAAATAATATTTTTTAAAATCTGATTAAGAGTTAACAAAATGCTTGAATTAAGATAGCACGAACTTCGAGAAAAAAATATTAAAATAATAAAAAAAATTATGATAAATTTTCAAAAATTGATTGTTTTAAACTCACCCACAGATATTATTTATTTGAAATAAGGGTCGAGTGGTGTTGCACCAACCTCGATTAACAAGAAAGATTAAAAAAAATAAAATAATTTCGAAAATCCGAAAAACTCTCAAATTGGTGGTTGCACCAAATTTGAGCTTCTCCGCTCTGATACCACTTATTGGATCGAGAGAATACGATAGAGGGGGGGGTGAGTATCGTAAAAGCGTTTCGGATTAGAAAAAAGAATGTGTAGCGGAAATTTAAAACAAACACACGGAACCCAAGCGTTTTTACTTGGTTCGGAGTCACGGTCGGCTCCTACTCCAAGGCCCATGGTCCTTGACCATTTACTGTGGGCAATTCTATAATGGCGCAAAGATTTACAAAGATTGTTACAGTATTAGTGCAGTAAAGAAAATTATACTCTTCGTTACTGACGTCCGGTGTGGATCGTTCTTCGGAGCAGAGGGTCGTCGTCGGCGCTAGAATCTCGAGATCGGAGGTTTCTGGAGCAGAGCGCTTGAACGAAGAGCGTAGATGCGTTGGAGAATTGATGTAATGAAGCCTTGGGGTCGAGCCCCTTTTATAGCACTCCTAGGGGCACCCTGGACGCTGGGGGCGCCTGACACGTGCCTACAGATCCGAGAAACCTCATCTGCAGCTCGGCCAGTGCTTATCCCTCCAGAATCGGCCTCGATGCTGAAGGGGAGCCCCGGTTGACTTAGTCTGCTTGGCTTCGCTGCTGAGTTTGCTTCGCTGGCTGGTTGGCTTGAACCTAGGGCGCCCGAGCCACTGGGGGTGCCCGGGACCATCAGGGCACCCGGGACCGTCAGGGCGCCTGACCTAGTAAGTCTTCGAAGCGATTCTTGCTTAACTGCTCGTTTGGCTTTGACCTTGGGCGCCCCGGACCTCCCGGGAGCCTAGGCCAGCTGCTGCCCCTCTCCTTTGGGGCGTTCTAAGCTGCAGAAACGCGTTCCATTGGTCCCTACATCCAAGGTTAGTTCCAACAACAAACAAGGCAAGAATGTTAGTTAGTTTTGACAGCCGTAGCTGTTTTGGTTCTGACTTTGGGTCTCCCAAATAGAACCCTAGGTCGAACCGACGCCTAATGTTCCCTCGACGGGGAACGCGTCCTCACCTACTCCTCTCAAGAGAATTTACCTTTTGCCAACTGGCTCCTCCGGTTGGACTTTTGCCCAGCTTTACTCACCAGGTCTTCGTGCCCAATCCGCGGCCAGATCTTAGTGCCCAATTCTTAGAGCAGGTCTTCGGTGCCTAGCCCTCGGCCAGGTCTTAGTGCCCAATTCCTCGAATCAGGTCTTAGTGCCCACCTTCCGAGCAGGTCTTTGGTGCCCAGCCCTCGGCCAGGACTTAGTGCCCAATTCTTAGAACTAAGACTTCGTGCCTAGTATTCCTAGGACTTTTCCTGCACACTTGAGTAATATCGTTAGATCACAAATAGTACTTAACTTTGAATCCACTAATATCAAAATAAGGTTCGATATGGTGCTTCCTGCACCAACAAGTAAGTCCAAGGCTTATGTACTCGGTGTGAGTTCACTAATGGTATCCTTTCTAAAATTTTCGAAGATGGAGAAAATCTGTCTTACAGTTCAATATTACAAGCAAAAAAACTGAAATTAAGTACAACTTGTAACTATAAAAGCAAACCAAAATGGATTGAAGATCCCGACCAATCCGGAAGTCCGAAGCACAGTGAATTTCCTCCTGGAGCCTCCTTGGCCATAGAACTTCGCCTTAGCAGTTTTGCTTTGTAGTGAATGAGTAGCAGGATGAAGAATTTGATGTTTTGTAACCACGGATCGAACCCCTTAATATATGGGACACTCGGGCGCCCGTGTGTCTATAGGGGTGCCCTCCATGTTACCTAAATTTGATCCACTCGACGCACGCATCACAAGGATAAAAATATTGTTGAGGGCGCCCCCATGACTTTGAGGGCACCTGGGTCATGGGGGTGCTTGAGAGCCTTAGGGGCGCCTGGGTTACTCGGGTGCCCAAGTTCAATAGGGGCACCCGGAAGCCCTTGACCCAGAGTTTGTTCATTCGCTTACGTTTGCCCCATCTTGCTTCCAACTCGAGGTTCCTGTAAGACAAACAAACACAAGACTAACAAACAATCCTAAGCCTTAGTTCTGTAAGTTTACCTGACCTACTAGGCTTTGCTTGGAGTCAACTCTCCAAGACTTTACTACGTAAGGTCAACTCCTTAGGGTTTCCCAATGCTTAGCCTCACTTACTAGGACTTTACCTTGCCTGGCTTCACTCACCAGGACTTTTACCTAGCTTCACTCACTAGGATTTAGTGCCCAATTCGTGGTTAGGTCTTCATGCCCAACTTCACTCACCAATACTTCGTCCACCTAGCTTCACTCATTAGGACCCAAATTCACTCACCAAGATTTTGTGCCCGATCCTCGACTAGGACTTCAGTGTCCAACCTCTGCTAGGACTTCGTGCTTAATTCCTTGAACCAGGACTTCAGTGCCCAACCTTTGGCCAGGTCTTCACCCCCAATTCCTCGAACCAGGACTTCGTGCCCAGCTTCATTCACCAGGTCTTCAGTGCCTTAAGAAGGACTTGTTTTCTAGTCATCTGATATTGACTAGACTTTTCTCTGTCAAACATCAAGTACCGTTTGGCTTAATCTTTGGTCTAACCGATCAGATCTAGGTTTTGCTACTCTGCCAAACATCAAGTCCTATTTGGCTTAACCCTTGGTCAAACTGACTAACCCTGGGTGCTAATCACTCTACCAAACATCAGGTCTTGTTTGTCTAACCCCTTGGTCAAATTGATCAATCCTGGGGTTACCCTACCAAACATCAAGTTCTGTTTGGTTTAACCCTTAATTACTCTGCCAAATATCAGGTCTTGTTTAACTAACCCTTTGGTCAAATTGAGAAAACCTAGAGTTTTCCCTATCAAATATCAAATTCTATTTGGCTTAACCCTTGATCAGACTGACTGGAACTTGGTATATTGTCAAATATCGAAACACTAGAGATTGACTGTTCTTGTCTGATACTTTTTGCATCAACAGAAACTTTCAATGTGGATCTAAAAATTTTATTCATAATAAAAATGTTTTCTTCTCCATCTCTTTTTCATTGACTTATATCCAATTATTTTTATGTTTTTAAACGAAAGAATGTACATGTGCAAGAAATAAAAAAGGTACTTCTAAATTTTTCTCAAAAGATTTTTCTTTTCTAAAAACAATTCAACAAATTATATTTTTCATATAATTTTTTTTTCTCATTTCAATGATATTATAGCTTAAAGTTTTTTAGTTCAAGTTAATTAAAATTATATATATATTTATATATTACTTTTATATAATTTTTTATCTGTTAAAATTATTTAATCTTATTAAAATTATTTTTGAATAATAAAAATACTATAAAACTATTTAATAGCATAATCCTTACAATAGTTCTACAGTAATTTTAATTATTGTATAATGATTTTAATACGTTTTAAATAATTTAAATAAAACTCATATTTTTTTAATATAAAAGTGGTTATAGTGATTTTGATTAATTAAAGAATAATTATTGTAATTGTGCTGAAATACAAATAAAAAAAATATAATGAAATGCCGTTTTATTTTAATTTTTTAAAAAATATCTTATTGGACAATTATATAAGAGGCCCTTTTAATATTTGCACATATAAAGTTTGCCATATATATTTTTCCTTAAAATTAATGGATTATTTGATCTAACTCCATTTGTCCTATCATATCATTAATGTATATAAAGTTAAGTATGAGTAACTTCTCAATAAATGTTTTATTATTTTATTTATTTAGAAAATTTTCTTAGAAAAATCTCAAATTTCGTGTCTAATGTTGTCCAGACAAGTCTGAGATAAGTCTGGGATGACCGGTCCGATCCTATAAAAATTTTCCACATGATAAAATAGATCGCTAATAGGGGAGTTATTTACCATAAACAATTTTTTAAAAAAATACCATTATTATATAAGTTTATTTTATAATTTACAACTTTTATAATTTATATCTATTATTGTAGTGCTTTTGCAATAATTATATTCAGTGGAAATAATAATTGTTTTCGTTATTATTAATTTGAATCCTTCTTTTGTATTATAGATTAAAATAATAAGTCTTTCCCTCTAGGGTGTTATTGCTTTATTTTAAATTATCTCCTGATTTGCTGAGGTCTCAGTTTATTTTCTGATTATTTTTTTTCAGTTTTAATTGGATTAATAATAAGCAAAAAAAAATCAACATTTAATAATAAGATGCTCCTTTTACATTTTACCTCTCATTATATATACATATATGAAATGATTATTAAATTTAGCACAACATTTAATATTTAATAAATACAAATACAAACATTGAAACTAAAAACAAATTAAGGTACCAGTTTTAAGTCTTTGTTAAATAATTATTGCGTTGCTGACATGTAACTGCCAAATGGGTATTAATTAATTTTCCATAAGCAATTATTGTGGCGACACTTAAATGTAGTTAGGTGATGGGAAAATGATATCTGTTTGACATGGATGATAATTTCTTTCAATCCTGATAGATGGTCCGATATGAAAGAAAGAGGATATAAAAGAATTTTTTATCTCAATTAAATAATTCGAAAATTAGATATGGATATTTAGGTAATCAAGTAGGAAGACGGGTCTAATAAAATTCTACTAATTGAGAATATAATCAAAGTTTTACATTAATTTAATTGGATTTTATTAGATTGTTAGGTTAATCTAATTGAATCTTGAACTTATTAATTAATAATTAATCTAATATTTATTTAAAAATTTCAAATAAATATAAACCAAATAAAACTCATGTTATTAATTAGATAATATTTTAATAGATATAAGATTTGACCACGTTATTAGATAAAGTCTTATTAGATAAGACTTGGTCATATTTTATTCAAGTCTTAATAGATAAAATTTGGTCTCATATTAGATAAAATTTAGTGGTTACGAATTTGTTTTATCTGATAAGATAATCCTAAAAGTTAGTATTTGATCAAAACTTATATATATATGCATGGTAACTTGTTAAATATGATACTTCATATGCGGTCTAGAAAATCTTCAAAAAGGCTTCCGGAAAAGGATTTGGCTTACATACCTAAGTTGTGAATGGGAGGAGTGGATTATTCTAACCGTAAGTTTGGAAGGCTAAATATAAAGGTTTTAAGCCAAACTTGAAGGGGCTAGAAGGAGTAAGAACATAAATTAGGGGGGAAGGTGATAATAAACCGGATGGCATGGGTTTAAATGAAAAAGTGGATCCCCTAAAATCCCTTCTGCCTTCTTCACTTCCCGATTGAAGCAAAGCCACCCACTGCCCTTCTCCACCCGACTCCTTCTCCTTCCATCTCGATCGACACCTGCGACGATCTCCATCACTCCCACCTCCACGCGGTTTCTATCTTCTAGAATCGAGTGAGATGCCCCTCGATCGTACCCCTTCTGCATCGAAGCTCATCTTCATTGGTCGTATCACTGTGGATGTCGGCAATCCAGCTCTTCCCCTTTACTGGTTCGGATCTGATCGAAGAAGGTATTCCTAGTATCGGTCAGAGGCAACGAGATTGGGGAGGAGATCTCTGTGTGTCTATTAACTGATATACTAGACATGGGCAGTGGAGTTTCTGCGAAGCTATCAGAGGTAAGAAGATCACCAGATTAATCTAAGTAGCTAGATTTCGATCTGTGTATGCTTAAATTGTTCTGTTTCCTACTGTGGACCTGAAGGATTGGATCTGAGGATTTGAATACGAATTGATTTTCGTGTGTGATGGCATATCTAATTCGAAATTGGACTTTGATTCCATTGATTCACCCCTTACTCCACCTTACTGTGTCGGTTAGAATTGGCTGCCGTGGAGAGCTGTTCAGGCTCAGGTAAGGACTGTATTGTGGATTGTGTGAATTGGGATCTTGTTTTGAATCTAATGCAGTAGCCTAGATTATCCACCGGTAGCTTGTTTGTACAGATTTGAGTTCTGGGATTAAAAACTTGAACTGAATTGGAGTTTGGATTTAGATCGTTGATGTTTTAATCTTGATGTTACCTCTGTTTGGAATTTGATTCTTGATTTATGTTGATGAAATCTGGACTTGAGAGGGTGGTGGGTGTACCTGTTGATCTGTGGAGCTATCGAGAGCCAATTTTGAGCATTGAGGAAGTGGTGTTTGGGCCTGTTTTTGATTTGAATCAGAATAGCGAATTGTCCTATGTAGAATCATGTTAGCTATGGCTTAAGTTGTGTAATATGGGTGTTGTAAACGTGTGGGTTAACCTATGGTGGAGCAAGAGTTATTGTTATTGGAGCTTGAGGATCTATGCCTATTTAAAATGTTCATGGTGAAGTCAAATCCTCAGTTGGATTAGATTTAGTCACACATCATGATTTATGTTTCTCCTACCTCAGTTGGGTTAGGATATATAGGGATGATATGGGGTAATTAGGATCTTTCATTTAATTAGAGGTAATTAAATGAAAAGTGTGGCTAGGTTAATCCTAACATTGTTTATGGATTTATTAGCTAGTTACCATTTCTTTGTGATAGCTATCTAAATATGTCCTTTGATACAGGGCTTGATTTGGATTTATTATTATTGATTATTGGCGGATGGCTCTCTTCGCATACAATTCTTCCATTAGGCGGATACTTCTTCCTTGTTTCTTTATATCCACTTTACATTGATGCATGACTATTTATTTATGAGCAGTAGGTGTACTTACCATAAATTTGCTACCGTTGTTATCTTGTTTGATACTTGTTGCATGATCACTTGTATCACCACCCGTCTCAATATTATTGTTCAGTTGATATCGTCGGAGCCAGTTGCTAGTCCAGGTCCATGACCTAGTATGTGTGCTTCTGCATTTTTTGTTTCTTTACAGCATACTCTTTGATTTGTATTCATTTTATGTCATGACTTGAATCAGTGCATTTACTGCGTAATATATTTGAGTCCTCTGTATTATGGTTGTATTTGTGTGCACTGACAAGAGCTCATGAGTTTATCATTTAATTTGCTGAGATGCATTTATTATCCGCTATTATATCTTGCTTTGATGTTTGAGGCCAACTATTATATTGCATGTGTTGTGTGTATGTCTAAATTGTCTGTCATACAAGGGTGGTGATGCTGTCCGATTTTATATTAGATCAGCGACTCCTTTGCTCTTGGTGCGTGACATAACTAGCACTAGGGGCATGACATTGTTGGGACCGGGTGCATGTCGACAAGGATACGAGTTCGTAAAATTTTAAATTTTTACGTGCAGCGAAAGAATTTACATAAAATAATTTCCTAAATTATTTTAACTTCGTATCTAGCATGCAATCTTATGGTGTGTTGACATAATCATAAAATAAAACTTTACGGAATAGTAAACTAATTTACCAAGTACCTCGCGTAACTCGAAGAAAGGGACGAGATCCAACCGTAGCGTCCCTTGGAAGCTTCGCCTCTATTCACGTCCACGCCGAGTTCTCTTCGGGATGACTTCGCAAAGTCACGAGTTTTGTGCCGACGAGAACTACTAGATTCTCTATAGGCACAACAAAGAAGATCAAGAGAAGAAAAGGAAACTAACCACCAAGAAAACGGAATCGAATTCCGAGAAGAGAGGAGTCGCTATCCGCTTCTTCTTCTTCTTGCTTCGTTTCTTCTTCTTCTTGAAGCTCACGGCAACCACCTTCTATGGGAGGAGTTGCGCCGGCCCTAGCTTGTGGAAGGGGCGCCGGCCCTAATTGGTGAAGAGGGCGCCGACCCTAAGGTAGGGGAGAAGAGAAAGGAGAAGAGAAAGAGAGGGAGAGAGGGAGCTACTTCTCTTGACAACTCAATTGGAATTAAGGGCTTGCCTTTGGTTCCTTTATATAGTAGCATCTCCCTTGCCAAGTCTCCTCTTAACAGAATTAACGGAATTAACGGAATTAGTTATCATAAGAAATTTATCCTATAAATTCTCTTATGAATTATTCCGTTTAAACCAAGTTTTATTATAACTAACTTTATAATAAAACCAATTAGTTATCATAAGAAATTTATCCTATAAATTCTCTTATGAATTTTATCATAACTAACTTTATAATAAAACTAATTAATTATCATAAGAAATTTATCCTATAAATTCTCTTATGAATTATTCCGTTTAAACCAAGTTTTATTATAACTAACTTTATAATAAAACTAATTAGTTATCATAAGAAATTTATCCTATAAATTCTCTTATGAATTATTCCGTTTAAACCAAGTTTTATTATAACTAACTTTATAATAAAACTAATTAGTTTATCATAAGAAATTTATCCTATAAATTCTCTTATGAATTACCAAGTTTTATTATAACTAACTTTATAATAAAACTAATTAATCTCTCCTTTTATTATGGAATAAATTTTATAAGAAATTTATAAACTTTCTTATTATGGAAAAATCAATTCATAATTGATTTTATAAAATTAAAATAAACCATTTCATGGATTATTTTAACTTCCATAAAAAGAATAAATTTCTATAAATTTATTTATATAAATTTCTTTATACAAATTTATTTATCCATAATTTATAAAATAAATCGCGCTAGATCTATTTTATTAATTAAACCAAAATTAATTGGTTTTCTCCCTCTATTGTGGCCGGCCAACCAAGGAGGGTTGGCACCCTCTTTGGCCGGCCCAAACCGAGCCGAACCAACGCGAATTAAACTCATTTAATTCGCCCAAAAAGCCTTCAAAAAGACTTAGCCATTTTTAGCTTCCATTGCGCCTCTGATTAACTCAGATTCGACTTATTTCTCTTGATCGGAAAATCCAATTTTCAACTCGTTTTAAATCCCTCGGATTACTCGTAGTGCGTGTGACTAAATAGGCTTTCGATTTATGTTGGCCGTCTATAATCAACAAATTATAGAACGATCATGAGTGGCACCTAGTAGTACATCATGATCCCCAATTAATCGAAAGATCAACGGTTTGACCCCAGAAGAAATTATTCTGAAACCCTTCAGCAGCTCTAATGAATCGTGCCCCATTCCCTTCACCACCTTATACCCACTTGGTTCAGGACACGGTCTATGGTGTCAGTCCCCACTAGGCTGACTACGTCACACCTAGCCCAAGTAGTGTCTTTCTCGTCCTTTGGATTTCTAATTACTCTCATGTATTTTAGAGACTCGCACTCTAAACATGATATACTCTGGCCAGAGGTTTTTGAGTAACAATCCGACGATAGGCCTGGGTATACATCTCCTCGCAAGGAGTGGTGAATCCTTTGTAGGCTGTTCAAACGTCTTCGGGCACTTCGGCTTATACCCAATCATCCTGGGTCCACACCTCCTTGGAGATGCTTGCTTAAGATGTTAAAGTATAAGTCTCCATGACCAAGACGACTTGAACACCGCAAGTCAAAGGAACATCGCACTTAAGCCGCAGTAAGAACTTCATTGACATTTCTATAGATAGATTCCATATGAAGTCTTACAGCTAGTCACTCCAATGAACTAGTTCCCATAACTAGCATCCATGTTTATCTCCGGACATCCCAATGTCACCAGCCAGTGAGAATCAGCTGATTAGAGAATAACCCATGCTAGTCTCAACAGAATTGATAGTGTCCGTATTTATCAATTCATCGACTAGGGATATTTTCAATACTTCACATTTGCACATTTAGAGATAATCACTAGTTGTGATCCCATCACAAATTCTCTTATGCTGTGAGTTGTATTGCGGACATTCAGTAGATGAGTTTAAGATCACAATCAAATACACAAGCATGTATACTCAAATAGTGAATTATCATTTATTTAAGATAAATGTTTACAATCATAAGGCGATTGCCTTAGGACACTTCTCTCATATCACTAACAAACTCCCACTTGGCCTAATGCCAATCGCTACGGTATCCAATACCACAGGCTCTAACATGACCCTCAAACTTGCTCTGAGGTAAGGCCTTAGTTAAAGGATCCGCTAAATTCCTTTCAGTGGGAATTTTCTCAATTTGTATGTCATTCCTACTTATAATCTCTCTGATCAGATGATAGCGGCGAAGCACGTGTTTGGATCGCTGATGAGACCTTGGTTCCTTTGCTTGTGCAATAGCTCCATTGTTGTCGCAGTAAACCGGCACTGCATCATCAATGGTTGGAACCTCACAAGTTTCGAGACAAACTTCTTGATCCAAACTGCTTCCGCTGGTATATCCCGCTACGGTGTCTTGTTTGGAACTTTTCCAACTTATGCGCCTCCATTCAAAGTAAATACGTATCCAGACTGCGATTTGGAGTCATCCTTATCTGTCTGGAAACTGGCATCTGTATACCCACGTATTACCATATCTCCTTCTCCATATATTAGGAACACATCCTTAGTTCTTCTTAAGTACTTAAGGATTGTCTTAACAGCCGCCCAATGATCCATTCCTGGATCCGACTGGTATCTGCTTGTGACGCTCAAAGCATACGATACATCGGCCTAGTACATAACATAGCATACATGATAGATCCTATCGCGGATGCATAGGAATCTTATTCATGCAAATCCTCTCGTCTTTTGTGCGCGGACACATAGACTTTGAAAGGTTGATCCCATGCCTGATGGGAAGGTAACCTTTCTTGGATTCCGACATGCTAAACCTTTTTAGCACTCGGTCTATATATGTAGACTGCGAAAGACCAAGCAACCTTTTCGATCTATCTCTATAGATTCTAATCCCAAGGATATAGGTTGCTTCTCCCAGGTCTTTCATGGAGAAAGTTTTGGACAACCAAATTTTAACTGTCTGTAAGACTGATATATCGTTTCCTATAAGTAAGATGTCGTCGACATATAATACTAGGAATACGACTGCACTCCCACTAACCTTCTTGTACACACAAGGTTCGTCAGGATTTTGTGAGAAATCAAACTCTTTGATTGTCTCATCAAAACGGATGTTCCAGCTCCTAGATGCTTGCTTCAGTCCATATATGGATCGTCGAAGCTTGCATACTTTGGTTTTATCAACCGATGTGAAACCTTCAGGTTGTATCATGTATACATCCTCAAGCAGGTTTCCGTTAAGGAAAGCTGTTTTCACATCCATTTGCCATATCTCATAATCATAATGAGCTGCTATGGCTAGGAGCATCCGAATGGATTTAAGCATAGCTACTGGCGAATAGGTTTCGTCATAATCAATTCCTTACTTCTGACGATATCCTTTTGCCACTAATCTAGCCTTAAAGGTAACAACATTACCTTCCATGTCGGTTTTCTTCTTGAAAACCCACTTGCATGCTATGGGCTTAATCCCTTCAGGTGGTTTAACCAAGTCCCATACTTGGTTTTCGTACATGGAATCCATTTTCGACTTCATGGCCTCAAGCCATTTGTCCCTTTCTGAACATTTCAGAACATCTTCATAACTGATAGGTTCGTCATCGCTTATGAGCAACACGTCGTTCGATTCACTTACGAGAAATCCGTATCTCTCTGGAATATTGTGTGTCCTATCAGATCTACGAAGAGGTGGTGTAGTTTTAGGTTCAACTGATAGCTCATCATTATGAGTTATTGGTTGTGGGTCTAGAC
Source organism: Boesenbergia rotunda (assembly GCA_024364735.1). Taxonomy (NCBI): domain Eukaryota; kingdom Viridiplantae; phylum Streptophyta; class Magnoliopsida; order Zingiberales; family Zingiberaceae; genus Boesenbergia; species Boesenbergia rotunda. The sequence continues at coordinate 4,956 of JAGFNQ010002902.1, read as the reverse complement.
TAGGTGTCTCCGTAATGTCTATTGGAGTTTCTTGAACTTCATCAAGCTCAATGCCACTCCCACTGTTTTCTTGTAAAAGAAATTCTTTTTCTAGAAATACAGCATGCCTTGAAACAAACACCTTTTGTTCCAAGGGATGATAGAATTGGTAACCCCTCGTTTCCTTAGGGTATCTAATAAATAGACATTTATCAGACTTAGCATCCAATTTGTCTGATACAGTCCGCTTCACATAAGCAGGACAACCCCATATCTTAAGGTGAGTTAAGTGAGGTTTCTTACTATTCCACGTCTCATATGGAGTAGTTGAGACTACCTTGGTCGAGACTCTGTTTAGCAAGTAAACAGCTGTCTTAAGTGCATAGCCCCAAAAGGATTTTGGAAGAGTTGCATGATTCATCATCGACCTAACCATGTCCATCAAGGTTCGGTTGCGCCTCTCAGATACACCATTATGCTGTGGTGTATACGGCGGAGTCCATTGGGATAATATCCCATTGTCCCTAAGATAATCTTGAAACTCTTGACTAAGTATTCACCACCCCGATCGGATCGAAGTATCTTAATACTTTTGCCAAGCTGTTTCTCTACTTCATTTCTGAACTCTTTGAATTTCTCAAAGGCTTCAGATTTGTGTTTCATCAAGAACACTACCCGAATCGTGAGTGATCATCGATAAAGGTGATGAAGTAGCTATAGCCTCCTTGTGCAAGAGTTGACATTGGTCCACATACATCAGTATGTATTAGACCAAGCAATTCTCCCACTGGATTACCTTTTCCGGAAAAGGGTAATTTGGTCATCTTGCCTTTTAAGCATGATTCGCATGTATCAAATGAACCGGGTTCAAATGATTCCAAAATTCCACATCGGTGTAATTCGGTCATGCGTTTCTTACTTACATGGCCAAGACGACAATGCCAAGTGTAGGAGTCTATTCGATTATCTATTCGAGCACGTTTGTTGCTAACTTCGATATTGAAAACGTCACTGGATAAATCTAACGTGTAGATGCCATTGCACAAAGTTCCATTCCCATAAAGAACGCCATTTAAAGTTATGTAACAACAATTGTTACTAAAAGTTAAATGATAACCCTTTTCATTCAAACATGAAATAGATACAATGTTCTTTATTAACGAAGGAACGAAATAACAATTATCCAGTTCTAAGACACGTCCAGTGGGGAGCTTTAGCAAATATGTTCCGATGGCAACAGCAGCAATCTTTGCTCCGTTTCCAACTCGCAAATTCGCTTCTCCTTTGACGAGTCTTCTTCTATTCCTTAGCCCCAGTATGTCATTACATATATGTGAGCTACACCCAGTATCAAGTACCCAAGTGTTTGAGGAAATAGAGTGACATTCAATAACGAAGATACTTGAAGAGGATGGGGCATCGGATGCCTTCTCTTTCAAGGACTCAAGATAAATCTTGCAGTTTCTTCGCAAGTGACCCTCCTTGCCACAGTGATGGCAAGTGTCTTTTAGGGTATTTTCAGTCTTTTTGGCCTTTTTCTTCTTTCCCTTATTCTGTTCTTTGGCCTTCCTCTTAGAACCTTTCATCGAGGAACCAACTAACAGCACCGTCTTCTGTTCCTGCTTCACAAAAGGCTCTACAGTCTTCAGCAGGTTAAGCAACTCAGGAAACTGGTCTGGAGTTGCATCTTTAGGAGGACGGTTGGGAAGTAGATCTTCAAGGACATAAGCAAGCTTCTCTGCCTTGAGGACTATCCTCAGGTTTCGAAGCCAGTCCATGAAGTTTGGCCTAGTCAGTTTATTGGTGTCCAAAATGGAACGCAAGTTTAGGGAAGACATGATCGAGTGATTATCCTAGAAATACAAATTGAGCTTATGTGAGAAGAATGATTAAAGAATGTATCATTATACATAAATTAAATCCTATTTATTTTACGAATTGAGTCACCCTTATTATCAATTCGGGAGATCGTAGGAACATCTCCAAATAGGTTGATATCCAACCATAGATAAGAACAACCATGACTGTGGCCATCAAGTTATTCTTAGCTATGAAGGTAGGTAATTATACCGATTACACATCACATATATGTAACTATCACATTATGCTATCAACTAATTGAATGTTTGCATAAAACATTGGGTTGTTAACTCATTAACAAGTATGCAACAATATACATAGCACCCAACTGCACCTCTCTTTACATCGACCTTGGCTGTGGCACAACAAATCGATGCTCCAAGCTTAAGGCTGACCCATTAATCAAGAAATAGTTTTAATATGGTTGGAGCTCATTCAACCGCTTAGTCAGGCTTGGATGTGTCCAACAACCAAAACTAATGATTGACCTCTGACTCCAACTATATTATTCATAAACTAATTCCATGGTTTGAACATGTTGAGGTTCAAGTCGGGCATGGATGTGTCCATCAACCCAAACGAGAAACAAAACTCCGATTCTAACCATATTAATGGAAGGTGTTGGCCTTAATATTTTGTAAGGGGTTTTGGGTCTCATCCTTTCTTTTCTAAGCACATTCATGACATAGAATTATGTCATGACTAACGATTTCCTTAATTAAGTATGTATGTGACTTAAGTTATCAAGTCTCATTAATTGAATTAGGAACCGGATTTCCTAATTCCATTTCATACTTAATTAAAGGGATTGTTTTGGGAAACAATTTCCTAAATTGTCATAATTAATTTCGGAAATAATATGTTCAAGACTTTGATTTCTCTAAATCAAATCTTATTAAATTAAGAGACAAATCCCTTAATTCAACTACATATTATTTTCATGAAAATCTCATTTAAGAAACTCTATAGGAAACCATTTTCCTAATTAATTTTGGAGACAACAATATGTAAGAGCATCACCTCTTAAACATATTTTATTCATGGATTTAATTAATTACAACAAATCATTTTCTAAGGGTGGCTCCCCGAGGCTCAGATACCCAAAGAAAAGTAATGTGTTGTAAATCCAATTGGACGGCTCCCCGAGGCTCAATCCAAATCAAACATGACAATTTCAATTAAAAATTGGGAAATTAAATTACAACAACTAACTTTAAATTGGACGGCTCCCCGAGGCTCAATCCAAAATAAAGAATTTTGTTGTCAATTTAAAAACCAATTCAAATTTAATTGTCAATTAACTGTCCATGAATTTGTCTAGACTTTCTTAAAAGAAAGTGCCCAAAATTGCGAGATTTCAAAAATAGGTTTTCAGAATAATTGTAAGTTTCTGGTACTAAAGAAACTTACATATTTCCAAAATTGGAAATTTTCTAAAATAGAAAAATTTCCAAAATTGGAAAGTTTCCAAAGATGGGAAGTTTTCACAATTATTATAAAATTTCAGAAACTAGAAAATTTCAAACGTTTGAGAAATTTCATGACGATTTCCAAACTTTGAAATTCCTAAATCTTAAATTTATTATAATTCGAAAGTTTCCATAATTGAAAAATTTTTCGAAATTGAGATCATGACAAAGTTTTCCACAAAACAATTATATGATTAAGTCGAACACTAACCGGCTCTGATACCACTGTTGGGACCGGGTGCATGTCGACAAGGATACGAGTTCGTAAAATTTTAAATTTTTACGTGCAGCGGAAGAATTTGCATAAAATAATTTCCTAAATTATTTTAACTTCGTATCTAGCATGCAATCTTATGGTGTGTTGACATAATCATAAAATAAAACTTTGCGGAATAGTAAACTAATTTACCAAGTACCTCGCGTAACTCGAAGAAAGGGACGAGATCCAACCGTAGCGTCCCTTGGAAGCTTCGCCTCTATTCGCGTCCACGCCGAGTTCTCTTCGGGATGACTTCGCAAAGTCACGAGTTTTTGTGCCGACGAGAACTACTAGATTCTCTATAGGCACAACAAAGAAGATCAAGAGAAGAAAAGGAAACTAACCACCAAGAAAACGGAATCGAATTCCGAGAAGAGAGGAGTCGCTATCCGCTTCTTCTTCTTCTTGCTTCGTTTCTTCTTCTTCTTGAAGCTCACGGCAACCACCTTCTATGGAGGAGTTGCGCCGGCCCTAGCTTGTGGAAGGGGCGCCGGCCCCTAATTGGTGAAGAGGGCGCCGGCCCTAAGGTAGGGGAGAAGAGAAAGGAGAAGAGAAAGAGAGGGAGAGAGGGAGCTACTTCTCTTGACAACTCAATTGGAATTAAGGCTTGCCTTTGTTCCTTTATATAGTAGCATCTCCCTTGCCAAGTCTCCTCTTAACAGAATTAACGGAATTAACGGAATTATTATCATAAGAAATTTATCCTATAAATTCTCTTATGAATTATTCCGTTTAAACCAAGTTTTATTATAACTAACTTTATAATAAACAATTAGTTATCATAAGAAATTTATCCTATAAATTCTCTTTATGAATTTTATATAACTAACTTTATAATAAAACTAATTAATTATCATAAGAATTTATCCTATAAATTCTCTTATGATTATTCCGTTTAACCAATTATTATAACTAACTTTATAATAAAACTAATTAGTTATCATAAGAATTTATCCTATAAATTCTTATGAATTATTCCGTTTAAACCAAGTTTATTATAACTAACTTTATAATAAACTAATTAGTTATCATAAGAAATTTATCCTATAATTCTCTTATGATTACCAAGTTTTATTTAACTAACTTTATAATAAAACTAATTAATCTCTCTTTTATTATGGAATAAATTTTATAAGAATTTTATAAACTTTCTTATTATGGAAAAATCAATTTCATAATTGATTTTATAAAATTAAATAAACCATTTCATGGAATTATTTTAACTTCCAATAAAAGAATAAATTTCTATAAATTTATTTATATAAATTTCTTTATACAAATTTATTTATCCATAATTTATAAAATAAATCGCGCTAGATCTATTTTATTAATTAAACCAAATTAATTGGTTCTCCCTCTATTGTGGCGGCCAACCAAGGAGGGTTTGGC
>JAGFNQ010002901.1:0-36507 GCA_024364735.1 Boesenbergia rotunda | reverse complement strand
GTCTATGCACAGACGCATAGACCCATCCTTCTTCTTGACGAAAAGTACAGGAGCTCCCCAGGGTGAATGACTCGGGCGAATGAAGCCCTTGTCTAGTAGCTCCTGGAGTTGCTCTTGTAATTCCTTCAACTCTGCTGGAGACATACGATATGGGGCCTTCGAGACCGGACCGGTACCTGGTACTAGCTCGATCTCGAATTCCACTTCTCTGTTGGGAGGTAGTCCAGGTAGTTCTTCTGGAAATACTTCTGGATACTCACAGACTACCCGTACATCCTCCTGCTTGCGCTCTTCCTTTGCTTCTATGTCCACTATGCGTGCAAGAAAACCAGCACACCCTTGTTCTAGCATCTGGTGGGCTGCCAAGGCTGAGAGGAATTTCTGAGTCTTCCTCCTTCGGGCTCCTTGAAATTCGAACGGTGGTTCTCCTTCTGGACTGAAAACCACCTTCCTCCGCGACAGTCCACTGAAGCGCTGTACTTACTGAGGAAATCCATGCCTAGTATGACGTCGAAGTCTTGCATCGCATGGACTATTAGATCGACATATAGCTCTCGGTCTGAAATCTTGATTGACACAGCCCGGAGCCACTGGGTGGATTCCATGATTTCCCCTGAAGGGAGAGTTGTCAGGAATCTGGACTCCCAACTCTCTGTAGGCACCTGTAACTTACTAGCAAAAGGTACTGATACGAAAGAATGGGTCGCCCCAGTGTCAAACAGTGTAGTAGCTAAATGCTGAAAATAACTATTTGACCTGTTACGACCGTGGAGGCGCTGGCAGTTTCTTCCTTCGTGAGGGAAAAGACTCTGGCATTGATTGAAACTGGTGCTGCTTCCCAACCTTCCCTGACTGATCTGAGTTCCCTCCAGTATAAGTAGGCATGTAATGTAAACTGAGGCTTGCCTCCATACTGTACGGACTGCTGAGGAAGTACCCTTTAAACTTGTTTGGGCAGTCTTTGGATCTGTGTCCCTCTGTCCACATGAGTAGCATCCAGTTACACCCAAAAGGCATGCTCCTGGATGGGTCCTCCCACACTTAGGACAAGGTGGATACCTAGCTGCTTGTTCTCTGGGTTTCCTTTTTGGCTGCCAGGCCACTGCTTCCTTTTGTGGTTCTTGTTCTTCAAGTTCTGGTTATTTGGCTGAGGCTTCTGGCCTCCTGTTGTCTTGTTCTCAATCAGGACTGGCTTCTGCTGTGGTGTTGTTTGTTGCCTTGATGCTATTCAGATAGTGCTCTGAGATTAGAGCACTACTGACCAACTCCTCGCTGGTCTGGGGTCGGTGCGTCCCGCTGTTCACGTTGAGTGCTATTTCAGGGTTCAGCATGCGGAGCATCAGTCTGACTCGCTCCTTCTCTGTGCTGACTAGCTCTGGGCAGAGGCGAGCAGTCTGTTGAACTTCGCGACTGCTTCCCCCACTGGTAGGTTACCTTGTCTGAACTCCATGAAGTCCTCGTAGTGCTTGTTGGTAACCCGCATGTGGAAGAACTCCTCATAGAACTCTTGCTCGAAATCTGTCCAGCTCATCTGGTTGACTATCCTCTTACTCATGACCCGCTCCCACCACATACGAGCATCTCCAGTTAGGCAGAAGGAGGCACATTTGACCTTCTCGACTTCTGGCCAGTCAAGAAGCTCCATTGTGCTCTCTAAAGTCTTGAACCATGCCTGGGCATCCCAGGGCTCAGTCGTGCCTGAGAAGCTTTCAGGTTTCAGCCTCTGCCACTGGACGAGGTATGCTTCTTGTCTTCGGTTCACGGCAGGGGTCTCCTGTGTGACTGGTGGAACTTCAGCCACCACTAGAGTTTCCACTCCTACTGTCGGTGGTGTAGGGGGCACTGGGTGCTGATTTGCCATCAGTGTGGCGATGGTCTTCTGTTGCTCTGAAATCTGAGCTTGCATTTGAGCAATGACTGCCATCAGGTTTGGCTGTTCCGTGCCAGGCTCATTGTTATCTTGAACTGGAGTTCTGTTCCTTGCATTAGGAGCTCGGCCTCTTCTTGCCATCTAATAATGCATAAGGGAACAAGAAATCACTACTACATCTCTAGGTATAAACTTGTCTTCTTACTTAGTAACCTAATATCCATTCTAGGGATTAAACATGATTCCGTGATACTAAGGTATTAAACATGCTTCCTTGTTCTATGCACATATGAGTAAGTACTTAAGCATTTCTCTATAATGCAATTAAATAAAGGAGCAATAGAAAAACTAAACTTAAAACTTTCTTACTTGAAGACGGCAAGGTTGATGCTGATGTGTGTGTGATGCTGGAGAATGGGAACTGCTCTGATACCAACTGTAGCGACCTGCCTTCTCTACCTTAGACGGACCGTTACTTGTCTACTTCTTGACTCTAATGCACGACTAAAAATGCGGAACTTTCTTTTTTTTATATTTAAATCTATCTAAGAATGATATTCTAACTTTAATAGTCATGCATGACACAATGGCACACTTCCTTTCTCTAAAATTCGTAAAGAAAATACTTATTGGAACTTGCCCTGCCCAGTCGACCTAGCTGCCCCAGTCGACCTGGCCAGGTCGACCTGGCAGCTCCAGTCGACCTGGCAGAAGGGTCGTCTTGCTTCCGGGGCTACTGTCCAGTCGACCTACCGTGCCCAGGTCGACTGGCACGCCAGGGCGGTGAGTCTCCAACACCATTACAAGCAATTCTAACCATTTAAACTCATCACACAAGATTCTATAACATTACTAGAGCATTATGGAATATGAATGCAACTTTTCTAAGCATATTTAAAGCAATAAAAACTTAATTCAAAAGGAGACTAACAACATCTTGGCACATGCATCAAATAGCTCCATCAAAGTATCGATATTCAAAACTACTCATGCTCATACTCATCCAATGTAATCATAAGGATATATATACTGAATAGAATGACATGGAATCTTTACTCGTGGTTTTAAGACATGCAAAATATCTAAAACGCAAATACTTGGATAAATTCTATGTGATCTAACTTAAACTAAGAATCTGTAACAAATGCACTTTAATGATAGAGATTCTAGGCGCAAAAACCGCTTTTTGCGTTGCGGAAACCCCAGAATTTCGGCCACGGATCCGTGCGAACTTATAAAATATAATACGAGTACAAGTTTAATTACTAGATCTTCACTAGATCTACATGATAGGGTAGTTACCTTTGTAGCGTAGCCCTTCGCTTTCCCGCTCATCCAAATGATGCCGGATCTCGTAGAGTATCAAAATAGATACTCCTCTAGAAGTATCCACACAGGACCTTGGAGAATAGGTTGTGCTAGCAACCTTATTGCAACCCCTTGTTGCGAGAAGAAAGAGCAAAACGGAAGAGGAAAGCACACCACAAAAGAAGTTGCTTGCACACCCAAAAGACCTCACGCACAAGAGGCCTTCATCATCTATTTCTTCTCCACGCAACAACACCCAAATAGCCTCCAATTAATGCATGATTAATTCACCAATTAATCATCATTAATCCTTGCCATAACAAGCCTCCAATTAATGCATGATTAATTCACCAATTAATCATCATTAATCCTTGCCATAACCACATTGTTGCCGTTTACATCATGCATGCTTGCATGTGTCTAGCTAAATTCAAGTTCAACTTGAGTCTAACTCAAGTGCATGTAACTTGAGTCCATCTCGCATGTGGTTAGATTAATCCAAGTTCAACTTGAGTCTAACTCAAGTAGATACAACTTGAGTCCAACTCATGCATGCTTGCATGTGGTTAGATTAATCCAAGTTCAACTTGAGTCTAACTCAAGTAGATACAACTTGAGTCCAACTCAAGTGTGGTTGCATGTGGTTAGATTAATCCATAATACAACTTGAGTCTAACACAAGTCTTGGTCATCCAATGCTCATTTGTTCTTAACTAAAAGAACTCATCTCCAAATATAATGTCCCTTTTTGTGTGTGACCCTATAGGTTCTTGCAACGTTGGCAATGTCTCCAAACACTTTCAGAGACATAAGCAATGAGCGGTATCTAGCAACACATCATTGCTACCCAAGTTACAAGAATGTTGAGATCCAACATCACTTGTGACTAATAATTGTGACTCTCACAATATATGATAATGTCCCTTTATCCTTGATATCCAGATTGATTCAATTGAGGCATAGACCGTGTCATCCTCGAATCAACTATATCTTGAACTCCAAGTAGACTCACACTTATCAAATTAGTTCAATATCTCATATTGACTCATTTTGGGCATGGCCATGCACTTTGTGGTCTCACTCTATCAAGAATACGATATCGCTCCCGTCATATAGGAGGGATAGATCCCATCTACATCACTCATATCCCTCTCCATAATTTGTTACATACCCAGTAATCGCCTTTATAGTCCATCCATTTACGAGTGACGTTTGACGAAGCTAAAGTATGTAACTCCTTATGTAGGAATCCATGGTGACTTCAGGTCCAAGGACTAATAGTCATACTAATAGCCACATGAGAAAGTATATGACACTCATATAACGATCCATGATACTTTCTCATGGCGGGTCATTCAATATACATTCTCTAATGCATACCCATGTGTCAACTTGATATCTCTATATCCATGACTTATGAGATCAAGTCATCATGTTGACCTACATGCTAGTCTCTACGTATTAACATTGTCCCTTAATGTTAATACTCGACTAGGAATAATTTAGAGTAGTGTTCTCTATATCATCTCACTATCGATTCAACCAATCGATTGATATTGATAAGAACCTTCTACTCAAGGACATTATTATACTTAGCTATTTGGCACAAATACACGTAAGTATAATAACCATAAAACATGCCTTTATTTATACATAGGAATATGATACAAATTAGTCCATACATTCATTACATGATCGGCTCTAGGGCTCTCACCAACATTTAAGTCTTTTATTCATCTTGTCCCAAGGACCTCTCCAAGGTCAGCCACCACACACACGTCACTCAGCACCGCCTCGTCGCATTCCTTCAGAATTGCTTGCCTTTACCTTCACCTGCAGCAAGAGGAAATGCAACTAATAAGCATAAAGCTTAGCAAGTACTATCTAGCTCACAAAATCTCGAAATGTGCAAGCATGCTTTTTAAACAATGTGAAATCACATGAGATACTTTTATACATAAAAGAAACACTAAAACATGTATAACTCAAAACATGCATACTCAAGCATTAATAAGTCTTAACTCACTTTTTCTTGGCTTAACTTGAAACTTTAGCAATTCTTTAACTTTAAATCTTTCTTTAACTTTTAGAAAACTTCCTTAAACTTTAGAAAAACTTTGCTAAAGCATATACTTGAAAATAATAACTCACTTGGATCCATTTAAGATGTAAGTACCATCTTATGCGCGTTCCCTAAAAGGTTGGGGTAGCGAGCCACCAATCCTAATAGAGCAGACCTTGGTCTACCAGGTCCAAGACCTTGGAATTGGACACCTGGATTTCTTTAATGACGCCCTTGGACGCCGGGTACTGGCCTTAGAAAATAAAATACTTACTTTTTCTTATCTTGAATGCCTTGGCATTTTAACGAGCACCTTGTGTGCCCAAATCCCTAAGTCTTGACTTTTGGGGATTTCTTAAAGCCTTGGCCTTTTCTTTTCTTATCTTTATCTTCTCTTTTCTTTTCTCATAACTTTTCATAGACCCTAACCTCGTATAGGGTACTTAATTAAACTTATACAAGCATGGATTAAACTAGGGTTACATGCAAAATCATAAACTAAAGGAAAATTGCATTTTTAACTTTCTAACGGGAAAAACTTGCGGAAAACCGCCTCTTACTGCAGGTGAGCAGTACTTACCTTGACTTCTTTGGACTTACAACCAAAATTGACGTCTAGGGCTCGGGAGAAACTTGAGATCTCGATGAACCGTTCGCGCCTACGTGTTCCTCTCGTCGAGACGAACGAAACGCTCCGCACTCCTTGATTCTTCCTTGGCCGGCGCCCCCTTAGAAGAGGAGAGGAGGTCTTGGTGTCGGCGTGCGCACAAGAGAGGGGAAGAGGGGCGGCGTGCGTGCGGCTTGGGCAAGGAAGAGGGCTTTAGTTGAGAGAAATAAAATTTCTCTCTTTAATTATCTATTTATACTTAGGGTATTTAAGTCCAACTTATAACTTAACTTAATATCTCTCTATTTTCTTTCAGCACACCCCTGCTGGGGCTCCTGGTTAACCCGACCAACTTAAGTTGTTGGTCCCATGGGAGGTCTCGGGTTCAAAACTCGTCCAGGCAATTTTTTGCCGAAAACTCTATTTCTTTTAATAAAAATACTAAACGGACTCGGAAAATTCCACAAAAATATTCTAAAAATTCCTAAAAATATCTAGAATATTTCTAAAACATTTTTAAATAGTTCTAAGGACTTCAAGAACTTCAATATGGAAATTTAGGGGTGTTACAATAGTTGTAAAAGAGGTCCATGGTTTAATCCTTGGCTCATGCACCTTTATTTTTTATTTTATTTTTATTTCATTTATTTTATTATTTTTATTTTCTAAATTCTGAAAATCCCCCTAAAATCACCCATAATTATGTTAATATTCCTAAATAAAATTCTTTTATATTTATATTAATTTTACCTAATTAATACCCATTTTTGGAGCCCATTTAAAGCTCATTAGTACCTAATTTCTCCATTAAAATAGAAAAATTAGGCTAAGACTTACCCATAATCATGCTAATATGCCTAATTAAATCCTATTTATATTTATACTAATTATTACCTAAATCCACCTATAATCAAGGTACTAAAAAGCCCACATAAGGCCCATTAGTACTTAGTTTTCTCAATTTAAATGAGAAAACATGGATTTTCTAGGCCAAAGTTCGTATTAATACCTCTAGGTCTTTCGGAAAATTATCTAGACATGCTCAATATTTTCAGAAAATATTAAGAGAATTTTTCGGGTCGTTACAATCCCACATACCTCGTGAAAGTTCGTCCTCGAACCTAGAATAATTCCGGGTACTTGCGTCTCATCTCGTCCTCGTGTTCCCAGGTAGCTTCCTCAAACCGTTGACTTTGCCATCGGGCCTTGACTAAGGGTACCTTCTTGCTCTAGTTTTGTCTATTATCAAGCCATTCATGAAAGAAAATAATTTAACTTATTCCTAGTTAATTTCATTCGCTACTTCAAACTAGAATCTAACTTTCATTTACTATGCACATATTTATCATCTATGCACCAACTTATCACTCCGAAGCTCCTCTCAATTAGTACTGATTTCAGTGTCTTTGCTTCTCACATACGTCTTTTATCTGTATTCAACTAAACGAAAATTACAATTATTATTATATGATTCCCTCTTATTACATTCAGTATCATACTTCAAGTCTACTCCTCAACAACATGATTACCACTTTATATAAGTACAACTCTTTGTCCTTTCCACTCGAATCTCCTTCCCCTTTTTCTGAGAATTACTCTTACTTTATTATTGTCTATTCTATATTTGTTTCTATGTAACGTAACCTCTCATAGTACATAAACTCATGTATCGCTTGTCCTATTACTTCCTATTCTCGTTATTTGAGCTACTTACTCTGTTTTAACTACCTAACCTATAATGCATACCGTCCCTGTTAATTATACTAAAATTTCTTAATTAAATTCATAAAATTAGCTTATTATCTTAGCTATAATGCCTATTCGTCATAGTGAATTTGCGTTATTCATCTTAGCCTATTATCTTTTATGCTGGTCTATTTTACTCACATGTATCGTTTCTGATATATACTATCTGTTACATTATATTAAATATTCATTGCCTAACTCTACCCATCATAATTTAAAAGAAAATACCACTTACACTTGTAAGAAAGATGATTTGGAGTATTCATTTCATTGTTTTCGCTCAATCCAAATTACTTTACTGTCCATTCTTTACTGTTCGCATGAACTGCTACTATCTTAATTGAATCACATATTATACTAAACTTCTAACTTTCTGTTCTATCTTTCCATAGTCTTCTTTCACGTATCCAAATACCTTTTCTCATTTATCAGCCATGCTTTCTCCACTCTAATCACAAAAATCACATTCTTATGATCTCCGTATCTCACTTCTCTATCAAGAATTTATAAAATATTCCTATATCGATCTTTTCCAAAATCTATACCTTATTAGATCGTTTCACCTAGTAAGTTTGCTTGAAAAGAAGCTCTTACTACCTTCTTGCCTCTGATAACACTAACCTCTAGTTCCTTCATACAGAGTTATAGCTAAGGTCCTATTCGCTGATCTCTATCACGCCTCCTTTTGCATATCTAGTTCTTACTCTCTTTCTTTCCTGTATCAAGAATATTACCCTATGGCTACTACTATATATATCTGCTTGAGAATTCAAATAACTTAACACATTAATCTATTCCTAATTGATATACATCACTAAGTCTTCATTTCATAACCACTACAATCTCTTAGAATACCCATACCAAATACTCTACTCCCTTAATACTACAGTTAATAAGTCTCCCTTAATAAAGCGCCATCCTTTCTTTACTTCTATGCTCATCACTAAATATTAACATACACCTTTTATCAGCAGTACAAACTTGCTTTGGTCCACCACTTTTCTTAATCCCAAACAGTCATGACACTCATACAGATAATGTCCTCATTACTTTAAACATTCCTCCTCTCACATCTACTTGCTCTCCTTTTCCGATTTACTCCGTTTTGCCACCACTCAATCATTTCCTATATCTATTCTACCTGACTATAGCTACTTAAGTTAAATCACTATGGATCACCCTCGCTCTCTATCACTCACATATAAAATACAAGTAAGGCTACTATAAGTGATTGCTATTCCTACCCATATATCAATCTCGAAAGTATTTGGTTTCATACAAAAAAATTAAAGTAAAGTATCGTTGATAGTTACATATCCTAAAGTATTTTTTTATCATAAACATCGTTCATACTTGCATATCTTAAAATGATAAAACATCGTAATACTATCAGATATGTAAAGAGGTACTTACTTGGAAGCTGCAGGAAGAGGGCTTGATGTGTGTGTAGTGAGATGGTTACTGCTCTGATACCAACCTGCAACGCCCGCTTTTTTTTTTTCCTAAGCGGCGTTACGTTAACATACTTAAGGCATGTAGACATCATAAGGCAGCGGAATAACTTTAACTCATACATGCCCTACTAATATTCTTAACTTAATGACGTAGGAAGCTTAGCATATTAACTTTGAACTTAAGCATCATATCATGTCATACCTAACCTCATATTATAAGGTTCACTTTGAACTTAGGCATCATATCATGTCATATCATAACATAAAGTTCCATGAGTCATTATTCGAGCATAGAGATATCAAAAGTAAAGTTCTAGCATCAACGGTAAACATTTAGGTTCCTGGGCCAAGTCACTATCACACACATACGTTCTTGCCCTCCTGCGGCTTCCTCATTGTCCCCTTGCATGATCTGCGGTATAAGGAAAAAGACTTTAAGCACACAGGCTTAATAAGACTCCTTCCTACTCACTAAAACCATTCGTCTTTCATTCATAATCATATGAAACATAATCATCATTTAGTCTTAAACATGAAGCATAAACATAAACCTACTTAACTTTTCATGGCATGATACATGGCATAGCCGTAAACATAACTAAACATTCCTATCATGGCATAAAGCATAAACATAAGCATAGACATAATTAACATTCTTATCATGGCCTAAAGCATGAACCTAAGCATAGACATAATTAAACTTTCTTATCGTAGCATAAAGCATGGTATAAACATACCCATCATTAGACATTCTTAACATGGCATAGAACATGGTATAAACATAAACATAAGGTATAGACCAACCAATCTAGCATATCATGAGCATATTTTCCATTATAGCATATGGGCATCTCCTTAACATATCATGGCATAATCATTTACTATCATACCCATTTCTCAACATGAATCATAAGCATAAGACATCATTATCATAGCATAATGCATAACATGAATGAATGCGTGGGTGGAATGCATATGTACATATATATATATATATAGATGCCTAACATTTAAAACATACTTTTAAATACTTAAACATAATCATCACATTGTTGGGGTCCCCGGCTTGTACCACATACATACATCATGGTGCGCATCCCTAAGTAAATACAAGGTAGCTAGCCTCGACCTACTAGGGTAAGGACAGTATAGTCGGTAGTCCTCAAACCGGGGCATTCTTAAGGTGCCCATCCCTGTTGCACAGCTTCGGTAGTGCCAGAACCGTGGACAGCTTCGGTAGTCCAGAACCGGGGCGTTCTTAAGGTGCCCATCCCTTGGACCCATACTTCGGTCCGGTACAAGCCCCATTCATAAAGTAAAATATTTTACATGCTTCATCATTCATATGACATTCATGGCATATTTAAACATGGCATAACTTGGTTACATGAAGCATGACTTAAAACATGCATGATCATCATGATGCCTGGAAGGCATGAGCATTATCTTTCATCATAAACATGGCATGCATCTTTATTCATAACATAGCATGCATCATTATTCATAACATGGCATGCATCCTTATTCATTAACATGGCTTGCATCATTATTCATAACATGGCATGCATCCTTATTCATAACAACGTGGCATGCATCATTCTTATCATACGTAACAGAACATGGTTCTTAACATAACATGAACATATAACATAGCATGGTTCTTAACATAGCATGAACACCTAACATAGCATGGTTCTTAACATAGCATGAACATATAACATCACATGGTTCTTAACATAGCATAAGTATTCATAGGTAGGACTTCCATAAACATGATTCCTACTATCCAAGTGCATGACATGGAACATAAAACATTCATATATAACCCTATTAGGCATGGCATCCAAATCATAAGCATACATACATAAACATGGTACTTAAGGTTAGGGTTATAGGTAACTTAAATTCCTACCACATGCTTGAACCCTTATGTATTCTTCTTAATGAACCATAAACCATCATTCTTCAAACCTTAACTCCATCAAACCCTAATTACTTGACCTTGGCCGAAACCTACATGGAAGGTTTCCATCATCCCCATAAGCCTATAAGATGGCACAAGGTAAAGGAACATCCATACATTGCCTATAAAACCATAGGGAGCCCTTAGGGCTCATGATTAGGGTTAACCCTAATCCTTAACCCTCCTTTCTAGGGCTGGCCGAATCTTGTTAGGGCATGGGTGCATGGAAAAATTCCATTAAAATCCCCAATCAACCATTAACATCAACCCTTATATCATGATAATACACAACACATATGCTTGGGGGTTTGGATTTAACTCTACCCATGAGTTCATGGGTTGGCCGAAAACCCTAGGGGACCCTAGGGTACCCCAACAATTCCCCAAAATTCTATTTAATCTCTAAACATCATAAGGGAACATTAAATAATATTATAAAGATTTTTAGCATCATTATGGACCCTAAAACATTGTGGCCGAAACCCTAGGGTATCCTAGGGTGCTTGCTTTTGTTCTTTCATGTTGGCCGAAACCCTAAGGTATCCTAGGGTACTCCAAAAATTCCCAAAAATTATACTTAATCTCTAAACATCATAAGGGATCCTTAAATAACATTATACAGATTTTTAGCATCATCATGGACCCCTAAACATTGTGGCCGAAACCCTAGGGTGTCCTAGGGTACTCCAAAAATTCCCAAAAATTATACTTAACCTCTAAACATCATAAGGGAACATTAAATAACATTATACAGATTTTTAGCATCATCATGGATCCTTATACATTGTGGCCGAAACCCTAGGGTATCCTAGGGTGCTTGCTTTGTTTCTTTCATGTTGGCCGAAACCCTAGGGTATCCTAGGGTACTCCAAAAATTCCCAAAAATTATACTTAACCTCTAAACATCATAAGGGAACATTAAATAACATTATACAGAGTTTTAGCATAATTATAGACCTTAAAATCCTTGTGTCCGAAACCCATAAACCTAGGATTCCTGATTTTCTTTCCTTTCAACATCAAATCTAAAAACCAACCAATATATCATGCTAAAAATCATGGAAATCATAAGGAACTATTATACCACAGGTGAGGGAGTCTTACATTGGGATTTCTTGATTTTTAGATCTTAAAAGAGAAAGAACTTGTAGAGCTCTTGACCCTTGATCCCTCCTTGCCCTTGTACTCTTGTGAAGACCTTAGATCTAGGAGGTGAAGCCTTGGTGGAAGCTTTTCCAAGGGAGAACCCTTCCTTGGGTGTTCGGCTAGGATGAGGGAAGGAAGAGTTTCAAAAATGCAAGTAATGAGAAGAAGAGGTAACTCTCAAAACCCCCCTTTTATAGCCCATTAAGGAGGTAAATGAAGAGTCTCTCCATGACCCTTCATCTTCTTCTATGCTTTAACCAATATCCACTTCATTTCCTCATAACATTACCTTGCTAGGTGAGTTGGTTAGTGCATACATGGTTGTACAAGGGGTCCAAGGTTCAATCCTTGGCTCATGCACCTTTATTTTTTATTTTATTTTTATTTGATTTATTTTATTAGTTTTATTTTCCTAAATTCCGAAAATCCCCCTAAAATCACCCATAATTATGTTAATATTCCTAAAAAAATTCTTTTATATTTATATTAATTTTACCTAATTAATACCCATTTTTGGAGCCCATTTAAAGCTCATTAGTACCTAATTTCTCCATTAAAATAGAAAAATTAGGTTAAGACTTACCCATAATCATGCTAATATGCCTAATTAAATCCAATTTATATTTATACTAATTATTACCTAAATCCACCTATAATCATGCTACTAGAAAGCCCACATAAGGCCCATTAGCACTTAGTTTTCTCAATTTAAATGAGAAAACATGAATTTTCTAGGCCAAAGTTCGTATTAATACCTCTAGGTCCTTCGGAAAATTATCTAAACATGCTCAATATTTTCAGAAAATATTAAGAAAATTTTCCGGGTCGTTACAGAGCTGACTCTAAATCCTTAACCGAGAAAGTTCAAGAAGGAACTCCTACTCAAGTTGAAAAACTTGAGAAAGAGAACACCTCCCTGAAAACTCAGGTTAAGGATCTTAGAGCTGCCTTAGATCGATTCACTTCTGGTTCCAAGGGTCTTGACATGATTCTTGGAAAACAGAAGTCCGTTCTAAATCGATCCGGACTTGGCTATAGAACCAAATCCCGACAAAGATCTTATTTTGCTGTATTGAATCAGTCCAGAAGTAAAGTTCAAGCATGGGTACCAAAACTATGCCTGAACCAACAAACTGGATCAAATCAGTATTGGATCCCCAAGGACAAGATTCACATCTTGCCTAATCATTATCGTGGCTATAGTCCAGGGGGAGCCAAATTGAAAACTATATTTATTGTTAAATAAAATTTAATTCTTGTAATCTGCCTGATTGATTGTTTATTTAAATTTCTGCAATTTACCATGCTTAGACTTAGATTAGTATAAGGACTGAACAAACTTAACTGAAATTTAAAAACATAGTATTGGGTGGAGGTGAGATGATAGAACATTAGGGAAACCAATTCTAATAAGATCAAGGTTACTTGGTCTCTTTAGACTGGTGAAACTAGCCGAAGCTACCGATCCAAAATCCAAACTAATTAGACCAGAACTTTTTCAAAGATTAATTTTGAAAATGAAATTTCATTAAATGGCTTTGTCAAGGAAAGGGTTGATGATCCAATAAGGCTACGGCCAAAGAAGGCCTAGTGCCTCGCCAAGACCTGGAAGCCAATTTTTGAATTTCAAATTCAAATTATTCTTTGTCAAATTCAAATATAACATAAATTTTCAGTTAAGTATAGATTCAAACATTATCTTTCAAAGTAAACTTAACTGTTTTCAAAAATTAATTTAAGGTTTTTAAAATAAATAATAATTTTTCAAAATAATTTTACTTATCAAAACCTGTCTCACAAAACCTATAAGGCTAACGTGGTTGAAAACCTTAGATTTGGGTGAGACAGACTAGGCAGTGAAACTCAATTTAAGCTATTCCTGACTCTAATTGTGTAACGCCTGCCCTTATATCTACTCTCGGGCGGGGTTACGTACTAGTCATTCATTCATATAATAAAAATTTTAACATACAATAAAAGCAAGAGTGCAAAGACTAAGTACTGAGCATGCTTGTCTAAGACTACCAAGTGATATTTACCAGTGCTAAGTATGTTAGTCAGTGCATGCCAATCAGATATCTTGCTCTAATGATTAGAACATGGTAGGTTCACAAGTAGTTCAACTCAACACATAAGAGTAATCCAAGTGAAATCTCTAATATTCAAAAGTACCAACTCTAATCACTAGCATTCATTATCAAGGGAACATTAACAAAAGCATAATAATGTAGATATAGAAATCTTTCTTCCCGAGCCACCACCCCACACATCTTCAGCCTCCTGCCTCTTCCTTTAGTTCAAGTGTTCCTTACCCTTATCTGCAGCATAAGACAATACATAAACTAGTAAGCACAAATGCTTAGTAAGGATCCTGTCCTATTCACAAAATCCATACGAAAGAATACAACATGTACACATAATAAATCATAAGCATGAGTTCATCAAAGCATACTAAACATCAAAGTTTCTAAGCATGCAGTATAAAGTACCTTAACCATACCCTTCACATATAATAAATGTTTCAATGAATGTTTTCAAAACAATTCCATAATGGTATTACTTAAAAATGCATCCATATCATATAGGGCCCTGTTGTGTACCAAATATTGCGCGGATCACATATTCCGCGTTCCCTAATGAATTGGGGTAGCGAGCCACCAACCAATTAGAGCAGGACCCTTCCGTCCTACCGGAGCCATGACCTTACGTTAACATGTACTCCGGATTTGTTTAACGACCCTCTTCTGAGTCGGGTACACAACTTCCAAAGTAAAATACTTATCATGCTTTTACATATATGCTAAGGAGTACTCCAAATCCACTCTTAAGGGACACACCACTCTTCAAGGGTGCTCATGATCCCGTAGGGACACACCACACAACATAAGGGGTTCTCTTGATCCCATAGTTAGTGGAGTATCCTTTCAAGCATTTTATCATACATATCACATGCAATTCATAAAGGGTGCCCCATGGGCTATAAACATGCTCATACATACCTCATATTTCAACCACTTAAACATACTTTATATATGACAAGATTGGTCACATAAATCATATTCATGTCATAGGAAGTGGTAGCATGTTTCATGAGTTAATTGAGTTCTTCTTAACCCTAAACCTAAGGTTTTGGTCGAAAGTCAAGGGTAGAGGTAGCTTAGGTTTTTGACATCAAACATCCCATACAACATCACATATATATATATATCATGTATCATACTAAG
Source organism: Boesenbergia rotunda (assembly GCA_024364735.1). NCBI lineage: Eukaryota > Viridiplantae > Streptophyta > Magnoliopsida > Zingiberales > Zingiberaceae > Boesenbergia > Boesenbergia rotunda. Next base: position 21,127 of record JAGFNQ010002901.1, on the reverse strand, counting down.
TATAGCATACATCATGGGGTAATCAACTTTCACAAACCTAATAGATCATGCCTTGGCCGAAAATCATGCTAGGGGGAAACTAAGTTTTCCAATCAAACATTCCATTTAAACATCACTTGCATATACATATCATCATCCCAAACATAAGCATATTCTATAGGGTATTTTAACCTTCACAAACCCTAACTTTAGGGTGTTGGCCGAATGGTGTAGGGTAGGGGGAAATTAGGGTTTTTGAATCAACATTCATACAAGCATTTACACAAACATCTCACATACATATCATGCCACTCATTAAACATAGATTACATCATAGGATAATTATGCAACCCTAAACCCCAATCCCTCTAGGGTTGGCCGAAACTTGTAGGGTAGGGGAAACCCTAATTTTTGTTATCACAACTTGAAGGAATCAACATATAGGTATACCCTAAGTCCCAAGGGTTCTCCTCATGCATCAAGAAGTAACCAAGGCCTCCTCTTTGGGTGTTGGCCGAAACTTACACAAGGGTAAAACCCTAAAATTTTGTTCATAACATCATGAAGGAAACAACATATACATATACCCTAAGTTCCAAGGGTCTACTCATGTAACAAGAAGTAACCAAGGCCTCCTCTAAGGGTGTGGCCGAACCTCACCAAAGGGGTACAATCCCCATTTTCGAAAACTACAAGGAGAAGGACTCATACAATAACCATTACACTGCAGGCGAGGGGATACTTACATCCTTTCGCTTGAATTTCTCCTTCTCTTACTCCTTAGGGTACCCTTAATCGAAGGAGAGGTGAGAATTTCCTTCGTTAGACATCTCTAGCACCCTTGGCCCTAGTAGAGGGCAAATCCTTGAATGATTCTTCTTCCTTCCAATTCCCTAGGGTTAGAACCCTAGGGTTGTGTTTTTTCGAAAATTGAAAAGGAGAAGGGAGGCTTAGGTTTCGGTTTTGGAGTGGGGAGAGTGAGGAAGAAGAAGAGAGGAAGTTATTCCAACTTCTCCTTCTCTTATTTATACTTTTCTCATGAAGAGACATGTCTCTTCACTTCCCTAGCTTTAACAAGCATGTTTCTTATTCTCTCAACATGAAATATGGCTTGGTGCGTTGGTTATGACATGATTAGTGCAACTAGGAGGTTCAAGGTTCAATCCTTGCTTCCTCCTTTCTACATTTCCTTTTTATCACATTTTGCACTAATCCACATCCAAGCCCATTAAGCCAAGCCCATCATGAAATTTCATAATAATAATAATGTTTCATGAATTCATAATATTTTATACGGGAAAATTTTGGGGTGTTACAAATTGGATCCAAATCAATAAAACTCTTTATGTATAGGAACATAAAGATTTGGACCAATGGATGTTGGATAGCGGTTGCTCCAGACACATGACTTGAGATAAATTGAAGTTCATCAAGCTCAAGTTCAAGAACCTAGGCTCAGTAGCATTTGGCAACAATGCTACACTCAAGGTAATTGGGTCAGGTAATATTGAGCTTAAATCTGACTTTATTATTAAGAAAGTTCTCTTGGTTGAAAACTTCAAATTTAACTTGCTTAGCATAAGTCAGTTATGTGATTCTGGTTATATAGTCACCTTCAACAATTCTAACTGCCTGATTAGAAATGTACAAGACTCAGAAATCATACTTAAGGGTACTAGGAAAAATAATGTATACACTATAAACCTTCCCTCAGTACCCAAATATATGTTAACTCAGTTAGAACAATCGAACCTCTGGCATAGGAGACTAGGTCACACTAATCTGAGGACTATCTCAAAAGTCACCCAACTTGGCCTAATCAATGGAATCCCCAAAATTAAAAACAATGAAAACCTAATATGTGAATCATGTAATCAAGGTAAACAAACCAAATCTTATCACAAACTAATCCAATCTGACCTAACTCAAACCATACTTGAGCTCCTGCACCTTGACCTATTTGATTCACATGGAGCCAAGTCACTAAGCGGGAACCGATACTGCTTAGTAATAGTTGATGATTATTCTAGGTTCACCTGGGTTAGGTTTCTAAAAACCAAAGATAAAACCCTAAACCTATTTAATGATTTCTGTAAATTAATTGAATATCAAAACGATACTAAAATTAAAAGACTTAGGAGTGACCACGGGGGAAAATTTGAAAATCAACGGTTCGAGGAATTTTGTAAGGTCAATGGGTATTTACATGAATTTTCATGTCCTAGAACCCCCCAACAGAATGGGATAGTCGAAAGAAGAAATTGAACATTACAAGAAGCCGCTAGGGCTATGCTCAACGAATTTAATTTAGCAACAATATTGAGCAGAAGCGATTAGTACCGCTTGTTACATCCAAAATAGGGTTCTGATTAACAAGTGACACAACAAAACACCCTATGATCTGTACTACCATAGGCTCCCAAATCTACACTACCTAAGGGTCTTTGGATGCAAAGTCCATATTCTAAACACCAAAGACTACTTAGGGAAATTTCAGTCCAAATCAACCCTAGGTATCTTCCTAGGATACTCAACCACAAGTAGAGCCTATAGAGTTTACAACAAACAAACTAAGAAAATTGAAGAAACAACAAATTTAATATTTGATGAAGAAGTCAACTCAACATCTGATAATCCAGACCTAACTTCATCAAATTCTTATCAAGAAAATAATGATCAAACTAGTGAACCTTTAATTGAACCCTTAAACGAACTAACTATTGAACCAATTAATGAGTCAACTGAACCAATTATTGAACCAACAAATGAACCAGTCCTAGGCCTACAAATTAAACAAACTAGGGATGGAAACTATGTCCATCAACCAAAATATGCTAAAGAGTTAATAAAGAAATTTAAAATGGATAACTCTAAAAGCATAAGTACCCCCATGGCCACTAATGTAAAAATAGATAGTGACCCTGATGGTAAACCAGTAGACCTTAAACTCTATAGAAGTATGATAGGTAGTCTACTGTACCTTACAGCCAGCAGACCTGACATTCTTTTTGCTGTAGGGATATGTGCTAGATACCAAACCTGTGCTAAGGAAACACACTTAGCAGCCCAAAAAAGAATACTAAGATATGTAAAGGGCACCCTAAATGTAGGGATTTGGTATCCTAGAACCTCAACCTTCAATTTGTCAGGATACTCGGATTCTGACTATGCTGCTTGTAAATTAGATAGAAAGAGCACAAGTGGAAGCTGCCAACTATTAGGAAATAGTCTAGTAAGTTGGTGCAGCAGAAAACAACACTGTGTAGCTTTATCCACAACTGAAGCTGAGTATGTAGCTTTAGGAGAGTGTGTAGCATAACTTTTATGGATGATGCACACTCTTAAGGCCTTCCAGCTCAACTACACCCAAACTCAGGTTTTCATTGACAACATAAGCTCAATTAATCTAACTAAAAATCCTATCATTCCAGAACTAAACACATAGAAGTTAAACATCACTTTGTAAGAGACGATGTAGCCAGGAGTGAGATAGTCCTTAAACATGTAGATTCTAAATATAACTTAGCTAACATATTCACCAAACCTCTACCTGAGTCTGAGTTCAGTTCACTAAGAAGGCAGTTAGGATTGTGCTCTGTAGAATAGATTAACTCTACTTTTAATTTTCTTAGTACTTTACTGGATTTAAAAAATAGTTTCTAAAAGAATTTGAAAAACTATTTTACTTAATTTCAAAATCAATTTTTTAAATTTTTTTTACATAGTTTTATTTCAAAACTGACCCCCTTTCAAAACTAGGGTATTTTCGCAAATGGACTTAGCCAAGGCCCTAACCCTAGAACTGCATGCAACTATAGATTTAGAAGCCAGCATCTCACAAGCACTTTAGGGTACTCTTGATTGATAACCTAGAAAGGGTTGAGATGCTTAGGTCTTTGCCTTAATTCAAGATGGTTTAAGTCAGTGCATCTGCAGTAATTGGGGCACTAAATACAACTTACACAGCAATCAAGTTAAGTGTCAAGTTTAGAAAATCTAACATGAACAAAAACACTTAACTTGACTAACCCTAGGAAAAACTACTGTTTATAACAGTTAGTAAGTAGCTAAATGGGTTAGACAGGTCTCTACAAGAGAAAATTAACTGATTTGGTTTAAGTCATATCATGAATTGGTTCAGTACAACAAAATCATGCAAATATTTTCCTGTATGAAAATTATTTCCTTTATGTATGTTAATTCCTGCTATATTTATCTGTTTTTGATATATGGCAAAGGGGTAGAGATATGAAAGGAGAGAATTTAAAATTTTTTTAGTTTAAAACTTTTATTTTTTGTCTCTTAAAATTTCAAAATCTATCCTTTATTCAAAAAGTACTTAAGCTTTTCAAAAATTCTGTAAGTACTTAAGCTTTTCAAAAATTCTGTAAGTATGCTTTTCAAAAAATTCTGTAAGTACTTAAGCTTTTCAAAATTTTTTAGTACTTAAGCATTACAAAAAAATTTTCTGTAAGTACTTAATGTTTTCAAAGTACTTAAGCTTTTCAAAAAATTTTTTTAAGTACTCTAAACTCATGCTTCTTTAAAACTTAAGGCTTCAAAATTTTTTAAGTACTCTAAACTCATGCTTCCAAAAACTCTTCTATGTACTCTTAAAAAATTAAGTTGTCGAAAGATTTCCAAGTACCTAAACTTAAGTTTTCAAAAGTGCAACAATTATTTTTTGAAAATACTTAAGTTCTCAAAAATGCAAAAATCATTTTTTGAAAATACAAAAGCCTTCTATTGGAAATAATTCTAAGTAAAATTTTTCTCTTAAACTTAGAACCCCACGAATGTTTGAAAAATCTAGGGGGAGAGTCCTTCCAGGGGGAGGGAACAAAATTTAATATTTTTACATGCTTTAATTAAACTTAACTTTTTGAACTAGTGTTGCCATAAATCAAAAAGGGGAAGATTGTTGGTGCAGAAAGCAGCAAAGTCAAACCTGTGTTTTGATAATGGCAACAGGGTTCAAAAGTTATGTCTTACTTGTTATCTAACATGTAACTCTAGTGTGCAGGGTAAAAAAGTCCTAGCGAAGGACTGCTAGCCACTGGCGAAGGAATGTCAGGGTAAAAAGCCTTAGCGAAGGACTGTTAGACGCCTGGCGAAGGACAGCTTGGGACTGAAGCCCTAGCGAAGGAATGCTAGGCACCGGGCGAAGGACAGCTCGGTATAAAAGACTTGGCAAAGGACCGCTAGGCAAAAGTCCAACCAGAGGAGCCGTTGGCATCAGGTACATTCTCCCGAGAGGAGTAGGTGAGGACGCGTTCCCCGTCGAGGGAACAGTAGGCGTCGGTTCGACCTAGGGCTCCATTTTGGAGGCCCAAAGTCAGAACCAAGATAGCTATGGTTATATAAACTAACACATTATTATTTTATGTTGTTTTGGACTAACCCTGGATGCAGGACTAATGGAACGAGTGTCTGCAGCTCAGAGAGCCTCAAAGGAGTGAGGCAGTGGCTGAGTAGGGCGCCCGGAGTGTCCCGGGCGCCCCCAAGGTCCATACAAAACAATGTAAGTAAGGAAGGCTTCGAACAGCTGCTGGGCGGGGCGCCCCCGTGCTCCCGGGCGCCCCCAGCGTCCCGGGCGCCCCCAGCGCCAAGTACCGAAGCAGCTCCCCTCGAAGCCAGCGGATAAGAGAGATGACCCGGTCAACCCGGGCACCCCCAGCGATCAGGGCGCCCCCGTCAAAGCTTGATCCCGATTTTTGAGAGATCAAAGCTGACCGAGACCGAGGCGGATCGGGTGACACGTGGGGGGGGGGGCGCCCCCGACGTTCCGGGTGCCCCCAGGGCCTATAAAAAGGCCCTCGAACCAAGGCTTCAGAACATCCAAGTTTTCCAACGCATTCACGCTCTTCCGTTCCCGCGCTCTGCTCCAGAAACCTCCTAACTCGAGATACAAGCGCTGACGACGTCCAACTGCTCCGAAAATACCATCTACTCCGGATGTCGGTAAAGAAGAGTTGATTTTTAATTTACTGCACTTATTCTGTAATCAATCTTTATAAACTGCTTTTGCGCCTCATATAGAATTGCCCAAAGTAAACGATCAACGATCATGGGCCTTGGAGTAGGAGTCGACCTAGGCTCCGAACCATGTAAAACCACTTGTGTTCGTGTGTTGATTTTAATTTCTGCTGTGCAATTTCTCTCATATTAAAATCGATCATTTTCCGATATTCACCCTCCCACCCTCTATCGGTTCTCTCGATCCAACAGAACTTACACGCACAGGGAGAAAGATCGCTAGCAGCCACGCGCAGAAGAACTCACGCATAGGAAGAGGGGGATCTCACGTGCAAGAGGAGAGTTTCGGCGCTAGGGTTCGGGCATGTAAAGTTTAGAAGGAGTTAATAGGTTGGTGGACTGATCCACCAACCGAAATTTAATATGATCGAACGGATCACCGTTCGATCTGGGAGCGCCCAGACCGATCAAGCTCCTGGCTGATCGGACTGGCTTAGTCCTGATCGGTCAGGCGACCGATCAGGCAGACTCCTGATCGATCGGCTGATCGATCAGGGAGCGAACAGTGGGTTTGTGTGATTTTTCGTGAGCGTCCTAATCGGTGGGTGGACCGATCCTCACAGTGAGCCAGATCGGTCTATGGACCGATCCAGGCCAACACAGAGAGATTGCAGAGGGGTATCACAATTCGGCTGGATCGGTATGTTGGACCGATCAGACATGCTCCTGATCGGTCCGGTGACCGATCAGGTATCAGGATTATTTCTGATACGATATGAAATTTCAGTTTTAGACTCCCTATCGATTTCTGATAAGATCTGATGAAAATTATCGATCTTGGAAGTGATCCCTTGACTATAATTGATCCTTTAAGAAGGATCAAAGGTCCTTATGGGTCTAACAAATCAATTTGTTCCACCCAAATGGAGGCAAACTCAATCACAAACATCCAATCAATTGTCACCCAAGTTTGTATCAATATAAAGTCTCCAATCAAGTTTCCTTGATTGGAATGTCCATGTATGATCAAGGAGCCAAGTACACATATGTTATGCATTGGTTTTCACCATACTTGGTCAACTTAGTGATTATTATCTCGTCAACCTAATTTCTCAAGGGATGCATTGACATTTGGAGTAATTAGGTTGATCCTAGCATCTCACCCCATATCTAGCAAACAAAAATATTTTGTTGAACCTTATAGTTTATGTGAGATGCCCCCAAGTTACCCAACTATTGTTCCCTTAACAATTTTGAATTGATCATGAATGGTTTTGAATGCTTGTTAATCCTATGAAGCACGACACATTCCCAATTCCCTTCTTAAGAAACTAAATTCATTCTCGGGGAGTGGTTTAGTGAAAATGTCCGCTAGATTCGATTTGGACTCTACATGTGAGAGTACAATGTCTCCTCTAGCAACATGATCTCTAATGAAGTGGTGACGCACTTCAATATGCTTTGTCCTAGAATGGTGGATTGGATTCTTTGTTAGGTTAATTATGCTAATGTTGTCACACAACACTTGCACACCTTTGTAGCTTAACCCATAGTCCTCTAGTGTATGAATCATCCACAACAATTGCGATACACTCTCTCCCATGGCAATATATTCAGTCTCGGTCGTGGAGAGAGCAACACAATGTTGCTTTCGACTTGACCAACTAACTAGAGATGAACCTAAGAATTGGCAGCCCCCACTTGTGCTTTTCCGGTCCAACTTGCATCCAGCATAGTCGGAATCGGTATAGCCAATTAGGTCAAACGACTCAGTACGGGGGTACCATAGACCAACTCCAATTGTGCCCTTAAGGTATCTCAAGATTCGTTTAACAGCAATTAAATGAGATTCCTTGGCACAGACTTGATACCTAGCGCACATACCCATAAGAAAAAGTATATCAGGTCGACTAGCTGTGAGGTATAGCAAACTACCTATCATGCTCCGGTATTGAGTTAGGTCAACAGGTTTACCACTCTTATCATTGTCTAAACGTGTGTTTGTAGCCATGGGAGTGGTAACATCCTTCGAATCACTCATGTTAAATTTACGGAGCATCTCTTAAGTGTACTTCGCTTGGTGCAAATGGATTCCATCACGAGTTTGCTTGATTTCAAGTCAAAGGAAGAAAGTCAACTCTCCCACTAAACTCATTTCAAATTCACTCTCCATGTGTCCCATAAATTCATTTAAATAACCCTTATTGTTTGAGCCACAAATTATGTCATCGACATATACTTTTTCAAATAAAAATGTCAACAACTACTCATACCAAGCTCGGGGTGCTTGTTTAAGGCCGTAGAGTGCCTTCTTGAGCTTGAACACGTGGTTTAGGAATTCGGTACTCTCAAACCCCGGAGGTTGTTCGGCATAGACCTCTTCTGTTATTAAACCATTTAGAAAGGCCGATTTGACATCCATTTGATAAAGTTTGAAACCACGATGTGCTGCAAATGCAAGCATCAATCGGATGGACTCTAATCGTGCCACGGGAGCATAGGTCTCATCGTAATCAAGGCCTTCAACTTGACTGTAGCCTTTGGCTACTAAGCGGGCCTTGTTTCTTATGATTTCTCCCTTATGGTTCAATTTATTTTTGAAGACCCATTTAGTTCCAATAGTGGTGGTCTTCTTGGGTCTAGGGACTAAGTCTCAAACTTGACTTCTTTCGAATTGACCTAGTTAATCTTGCATGACAATGATCCAATCGGGATAATTTAATGCTTCGTCAATTTTTCTAGGTTCAATTTCGGAAATTAGGGCAACTTCATTAGCCTCATTCCTAAAGAATGATCTAGTCCTAACCCCATGATGGATGTCTCCAACAATTTGGTCTTGGGGATGACTAGAGGCTAACCTAGATGTCCTTGGTGTAGGTGGTGCTTCTTGAATGGTGTCACTAGACACAGGCTCAGCCTCAGGATCCGGCTGATCTATAGGTTGTCTAGGCTCACCGTCATCAGACTCATCACCACCATTTACAACACTTGGACTTCCATCCAAACTCAGTTTCCTAAGTTCGAATTGAACTCCTTCGACATCTTCTGATTGATCATTTACTTTTGGAATTTCCTCAAAAACAACATCAGAAGACTCTTCAACCAATCTAGATTTCTTGTTGTAGACTCTGTAAGCTTTGCTGACTAGGGAGTACCCGACCAGTATCCCTTCATCAGCTTTTGCTGTGAAATTTCCAAGATGGTCCTTGGTGTTTAGAATGAACACCTTACAACCAAACACCCTAAGATGTTTAACCGTAGGTGGTTTTCCAAACCATGTTCATGAGGAGTCTTTCCTAGAAATCTGTGAATGAGGACTAGGTTTTGCACGTAGCAAGCTGTGTTCACAGCTTCAGCCCATAAGTAACTCGCTAATGAGTACTCATTGAGCATGCTTCGTGCAGCCTCTTGTAAGGTCCGGTTCTTCCTCTCTACAACACCATTTTGTTGTGGTGTTCTAGGAGTGGAGAACTCATGCCTATACCCTCTATCTTGACAAAACTCTAAAAATCTTTGATTTTGAAATTAACCTCCATGATCACTCCTAATTGTTTTAATTGTTGATGATTTTTCATTTTCAACCCTTCTACAAAAGGAAATAAAAACATCTAAGGTTTGGTCCTTATATTTTAGAAAATAGGTCCATGTATATCTAGTAAAATCATCAATGATAACAAAATAATATCTACTACCATTCAAGGATATGATTGTACTATAATCAAACAAGTCAATATGAAGTAAATCCAATGCGGTAGAAGTACTTACAGTGCTTTTACCTTTATGTGTAGATTTTGTTTGCTTACCCATTTGACATGCATCACAAAGTTTGTCCTTTTCATACTTGATACTCGGTAAGCCACGAACTAGTCCCTTGTTGGCTAATTTCCGGATATTCTTCATGTTCATGTGTGCTAGTCTCCGGTGCCAAAGGTTAGACTCATCTTCTCTTGACATGAAACACTTAACAAAAGCATTAGTAGCACTTTTAAATGAAACTTGATAAAAATTATCTACTCTTATGCCTACTAGTACCGTGTCAAAGGTGTCATGTTGTCTAACTAGACATTGACTTGATTGGAAATCAATTGTGTAACCCGCATCACACAATTGACTGACACTTAGGAGATTAAATGTCATCCCCTAGACTAGAAGGACATTCTTAATCATAAGACATTCGGATATTTGAATGTCTCCTATTCCTATAACCTTAAGACTACCATTGTTACCAAAGGAAACATTACCTCTATTTTTGCATTGAAGGGTAGTGAATAATGATCTATCACAGGTCATATGTTTGGAGCACCCACTATCAACGAACCAAGTTGATAGATACTCCTCCTCAATCACAACCTACATAATTCGAAAAATAGAAGATTTATGTACCCAAATCTTGGGACCTAAAGCACTTACTAAGCAAGATTTAGGCACCCATGCCTTGACTACTTTCCTTTGAACCCTAGGAGTCTTAAATTGTCTAACATTAGTCCTAGACATTAAGGACACAAATGATGGTTCTTTGGGTCGGTAACCAATACCGTCCCTATTGTAGACAGCCATTTGTGCATTCAAAATCATATCTAAGGTCTTTGAGCTTGTTGAGAATTTTTCAAGAACACTCTTGAGTCTCTCAACTTCGCTCTTCAATGATTTGTTCTCATCTTCTAGCATCTCTATATGCAAATTATCAATATCCTCATCCTTAGAGGATTTCAACTGTTAAACTTCAATTTTCAATGATTTAACCTTATTTTTTGACTTTTTCAACAAATTGGTTAAGCATGCAATAGTTCTATAACATTTGTCTAATTCGGGAGTGATTATCTCTTCATCATCTGAAGATGATGAAGCCGCGTTTGAGGAGTCGGTGGATTCATCACTGCTCTCTTCTCCTTCAATTGCCATGAGTGCCACATGACGTGTACTCATCTCCTCCTTCTCCTCTTCGGATGAACTTGAGGAGGATGCATCCCATGTGGCCTTCAAGGCCTTCTTCTTCTTGAGCCTTGGGCAGTCCTTCTTGAAGTGCCCTTTTTTGCTACACTCATAGTAAGTAATATTAGACTTATCAATCTTAACTTCACTAGAGTTACCTTTACCCCTGAAGCGCCGACTCTTCCTCATCATCCTTCTAACAAAATTGGCCATCTCGGAGGAGGATGACACGCTGTCATCTTCGTCGGAATCGGACTCGGACTCGGATGGGGATGAAGATGAAGAATCCTCCTTCTCCTTCTTCTTCTCCTTTTTCTTCTTGTTGGTCTTTTCCCCTGCAACTAAGGCAATCCTCTTCTCCTTGGGGCCTTTGTTAGCCATTTCATGAAGCTCCATTTCACAAAATAAATCATCAAGTTTTACAATTGATAAATCCTTAGATACCTTGTAGGCATCCACCATGGATGACCACAAGGCATTCCTTGGAAAAGCTTTTAGCACATACCTTACAAGGTCATGGTTCTCGACCTTTTCATTAATGGAATGAAGACCGTTGAGGACTTCTTTGAACCTACTATGAAGTTCACTCACCGTTTCACTCTCCTTCATGGAGAGGTTTTGTAATTGGTTGAGGAACAAGTTTCTCTTGGCGATTCTCGAGTCTCGGGTGCCCTCATGGAGTTCGATGAGTGTATTCCCCAAATCCTTTGCACTTCTAAAGGGATCAACCTTGATTAGTTGGACTTTATTCATTCCACATTATAAAGTCACCACCGCCTTCGCATCGGCTTCACTTTTCCGGGTTTGCTCAGCCGACCAACGCCAAGATTCCAATTCCTTTCCTTCATCATCCTATAGAGGGGAAAAACCCTCCTTCACAGCGAACCATGTGTTGATGTCCATCTTGAGATAGTACTCCATCTTCAATCTCCAATATTGAAAATCTGATCCGTCGAAGAAAGGAGGTCGGGTGGTGCTAAATCCTTCTCTCAAGGCAATTGTTGATAGCACTCGGTTGTTGCTAAATCCTTATCAAAGCTTGAACAGAGCCCCAAGCTCTGATACCACTTGTTGGTGCTTGGATGGCTAGAGAGGGGGGGTGAATGTAGCCAGACACTTAAAACTTAGCATTTTTTGAGATTTCTCTGCACTTCAGAGGTTAGGCAGTGGAAACAAAGAAAACGAACAGAAATGTGTAGAAATGAAGAGCAAACCAAAACGCTAACAAGGATCATTTACAAGGTTCAGGGATAACTTGCCCCTACTCCTTGGCGCGCCCTTAAGGTGGGCGATCCCTTGATCGTCGACAGATCAAGTCCCGGAAAATCTGGATAGAATGCAACCTCCTTCTCGGTGGAGTAACCTCTCCACAGCGTTTCAACATGAATGAAATATTAAGTACAGGAAACACAAGAAGGAATCTTACTGAGCACTAAGATCCACAAGTACACAAGTGAACTCCTCACCGAGCTCCACTCAGCACAGTTCTCATGCAAGAACTCCCTTCTTGGTGTCTTCTTGCTGATGGACTCGCCAAGCTCCTTGTTTCTTCCCAAGTGCTCAAGTAACAGTAGGTTGCTTCAGATTCATAGTTGCTTGCTCAAGAGATGGATCAAAGTTGTCGCAAGATCACAGAAGTTGTAGCAAAAGCAGAGACTCCTTTCTCCTTCTCCAATTCTCAGCACTTTTAAGCATCTGGCTTCTCCAGCTCACATCGCCAGCCACCAGACACTCTACTGCAGCTTACCAGCTGCTCAGCTACAACTGCTCACCTACCACTGAGCTCTCCTGGACTCCCTGAGCTTCCCTCAGCCAAGCCCCAGTCAGCAGCTCCAGCAGCGCCAGCATCCGTTGCAACCTGAGATGGAAAACAGACAAACATACTCCAAGGAAAGACTCCCATTGACCCTCCTTGAGTGTTTGAATTCATCCTTGTTATCTGCACACTAAACCAGATGATTAGCACAGTAAATCAAGTAGAGGATCACATATCAGAAGACTCTAAACAAGTATCAGTAGCGTATCAGCAGTAATCAGAATTTGATCAGAGCTTTGACAGCGCTTTTGAATTAAAGCTGTCTGCAGCTGATCGGTCACTGAACCGATAAGAGGGACTCCTGATCGGTCACCAGACCGATCAGGATGGGTTCAGACCAATCAGGCACCAACCTGATCGATCCCCAATGCGTAATTAGAAATCGCGACTTCTCCTGGATCGATCACTAGACCATTCCCAAGTCGTGGATCGGTCACCAGACCGATCCTCCCCTTTGCAGGGTGATTTCCCAGCTTCTCAGTCCAAACCTCCTGATCGGTCCCCAGACCGATCAGGATGTGACCTGATCGGACTGGTGACCGATCAGGCCACCCTCCGACCGATCTGTCTCCAACCTGATCGGTTATAGTGAGAAGTCTGCGATGTTTGATCGTTCACCAGAACGATCCAAACAGTATCCCTGATCGGTCACCAGACCGATCAGGAGTCGATCAGTAAGGTTCCCAAACTCACTGTATGCTCCCTGATCGATCACCAGACCGATCAGGAGCCGATCAATAGGATTGCCAAAGTCACCGTATGTTCCCTGATCGGTCACCAGATCGATCATACATCGCTGGATCGGTCACCACACCGATCCACGAGGGAACTCCATGCCATCTTCCCCGATCGGTCACCAGACTGATCCAGGCAAGTCCAAACCCACTCTAAGTCAAGAGAACTGGCTCCCAGCCTCCCTTGACTCATGCTCAGGCCCCCGGACTAAGACTCCATGCCCAGTCTCACTCACCGGGACATCAACCTAGCCCTCCAAGCTAGGACCTGGCCCTCCAAGCCGGGATTTCATCCAACCAAGCCCTCCAGGCTAGGACCTGACCCTCCAAGCCAGGATTTCATCCAACCTAGCCCTCCAGGCTAGGACCTGACCCTCCAAGCCAGGGTTTCATCCACCTAGCCCTCCAGGCTAGGACCTGAACCTCCAAGTCAGGATTTCATCTAACCTAGCCCTCCAGGCTAGGACCTAACCCTCCATGCAAGGGTTTCATCCACCTAGCCCTCCAGGCTAGGACCTTACCCCCCAAGCCAGGGTTTCTCACACCTAGACCTCCATGCTAGGACTTTTCACACCTAGCCCTCCAAGCTAGGACTTTTCACACCTAGCCCTCCAAGCTGGTACTTTTTCATTCACCCAAAGCCCAGTCCCCGACCAGGACTTAATCATAATCATCTCCTTAACCTAAACTAAAATCAGTGTCAACAGCAAAACAACAATCAGGGTCAGACTGCATCAATAACATCCACGCGTCATCAAAATAAAAAATGGATGAAAAATTGCAAAATTAACCAATCCTAAACACACAAAGCCGGAAACCACAACTCTGATACCAATTGTTGGGTATGGCTTGGCGGGTTTCCCTAGCAAATACCTAGTCGATCCGAGAGACCTCTCTATGCCTACGGATTAAAAAATTTAATCCTAATAGAGAGTCGTTTCCCATCGACCGTCTTGTCCCGTATCGAATGATCCAAATTGCTACTTTGCCAATTACCAAAATTGGCCTTGCAATTTGCTCAACCGTTCGAGAGCGGAAAAGGCGACGAGTTGATCACCGACTTTTGTGTTTATGGTCGGGGTCCAGTTAAGAATTTATTAAACATATTTTGCAAACAAAACAATAAATTCTAACATATAAAATGACAAGGCATATTAGCATGGCACATAAACGACATAAGGAAATGCAAAGGAGCGTATGGAAGGTCATACCTTTCCAATCACCTCACGGTGTTCTACCTTATGTCCCTCCCTTTGCGGACGTCGTGTGGGTGATGATCTACCACGATCTGAGATCACCAAGAGCTCCAATAAACCCTCTTCTCAAACCAGCCAAAACCCTATCAACTAGAGTTTGCGCCGCCGGCCACCCCCTTCCTCTTCCCTTGCGCCGTCGACCGCCGGAGCTGGCTCCAAGCCCTCCAAACAGTAGCAGACCTAGAGAGGAAGGTGAAGAAGAAGAAGAAGGAGAAAAACAACCTTCTACCTGTTAGTGATATGAGAGAAGTGTCCTAAGGCAATCGCCTTATGATTGTAAAACATTTATATTAATAAATGATAATTCACTATTTGAGTATACATGCTTGTGTATTTGATTGGGATCTTAAACTCATCTACTGAATGTCCGCAATACAACTCACAGCATAAGAGAATTTGTGATGAGATCACAACTAGTGATTATCTCTAAATACGCAAATGTGAAGTATTAAAAATATCCCTAGTCGATGAATTGATAAAAACGGACACTATCAATTCTGTTGAGACTAGCATAGGTTATTTTCTAATCAGCTGATTCTCACTGGCTGGTGACATTGGGATGTCCGGAGATAAACATGGATGCTAGTTAAGGGAACTAGTTCATTGGAGTGACTAGCTGTAAAACATCATATGGAATCTATATATAGAAATGCCAATGAAGTTCTTACTGCGGCTTAAGTGCGATGTTCCTTTGACTTGCGGTGTTCAAGTCATCTTGGTCATGGAGACTTATACTTTAACATCGTAAGCAAGCATCTCCAAGGAGGTGTGGACCCAGGATGATTGGGTATAAGCCGAAGTGCCCGAAGATGTTTAAACAGCCTACAAAGGATTCACCACTCCTTGCGAGGAGATGTATACCTAGGCCTATCGTCGGATTGTTACTCGAAGCCTCTGGCCAGAGCATATCATATTTAGAGTGCGAGTCTCTAAAATACATGAGAGTAATTAGAAATCCAAAGGACGAGAAAGATACTACTTGGGCTAGGTGTGACGTAGTCAGTCTAGTGGGGACTGACACAAACAGACCATGTTCTGAACCAAGTGGGTATAAGATGGTGAAGGGAATGGGGCACGATTCATTAGAGCTGCTGAAGGGTTTCAGAATAATTTCTTCTGAGGTCAAACCGTTGATCTTTCGATTAATTGGGATCATGATGTACTACTAGGTGCCACTCATGATCGTTCTATAATTAGTTAATTATAGACGACCAACATAAATCGAAAGCCTATTTAGTCACACGCACTACGAGTAATCCGAGGGATTTAAAACGAGTTGAAAATTTGATTTTCCGATCAAGATAAATAAGTCGAATCTGAGTTAGTCAGAGGCGCATTAGAAGCTAAAAATGGCTAAGTCTTTTGAAGACTTTTTTGGGCGAATTAAATGAGTTTAATTCGCGACGGTCCGGGTTCGGTTTGGCCGACCAAAGAGGGTGTTAACCCCTCTTTGGTGGTCGGCCAAATAAAAGGAGAAAACCAATTTAATTGGTTTAATTAAGAAAATAAATATAGCGCGATTTATTTTATAAATTATGGATAAATAAATTTGTATAAAGAAATTTATATAAATAAAATTTATAGAAATTTATTCTTTTATGGAAGATTAAAATAAACCATGAGTTGGTTCATTTTAATTTTATAAAATCAATTATGAATTGATTTATCCATAATAAGAAAGTTTATAAATTTCTTATAAAATTTATTCCATAATTTAAAGAGAA
The DNA here is from genome assembly GCA_024364735.1 of Boesenbergia rotunda. Classification (NCBI taxonomy): domain Eukaryota; kingdom Viridiplantae; phylum Streptophyta; class Magnoliopsida; order Zingiberales; family Zingiberaceae; genus Boesenbergia; species Boesenbergia rotunda. Next base: position 4,710 of record JAGFNQ010002901.1, on the reverse strand, counting down.
GAAGAATTAGTTTTTATTATAAATTAGTTTATAATAAAGACTTGGTTTAAACGGAATTAATTCATAAGAATTTATAGGATAAATTTCTTATGATAAATAATTAGTTTTATTATAAAGTTAGTTATAATAAAATTCATAAGAGAATTTATAGGATAAATCTCTTATGATAACTAATTTGTTTTATTATAAATTGTTTATAATAAGACTAGGCTTAAAAGGAATAAGCAATAAGAAAATTTATAAGATAAATTTCTTATAACTAATTCCGTTAATTCGGTTTAGAGGGAGACTTAGCAAAGGAGTTGCTACTATATAAAAGAACCAAAGGCTAGCCCTTAATTCCAATCGAGTAATTAAGAGATTAATTATTCTTTCCCTCTCTCTCTTCTCTTCTCTCCTCCTTCTCTTCTTCTTTCCTTAGGGCCGGTGCACCCTAGCTCTCTAGGGCCGGCGCACCCTAGTTCCTCTAGGGCCGGTGCCCAATCACAACACCAAGGAGGTGTTGCCGTGAGCCACTAGAAGAAGAAAACCCGAACAAGAAGAAGAAGCGGATAGCGACTCCTCTCCTCTCGGAATTCGATTCCGTTGCTTCTTGTTGGTTAGTTTCTAACTCTTCTCTTGATCTTTCAAGTTGTGCCTATAGAGAATCTAGTAGTTCTCGTCGGCACAAAACTCGTGACTTTGCAAAGTCATCCCGAAGAGAACTCGGCGTGGACGCGAATAGAGGCGAAGCTTCCAAGGGACGCTACGGTTGGATCTCGTCGCTTACTTCGAGTTACGCGAGGTACTTGGTAAATTAGTTTACTTTTCGCAAACTTTTATTTTATGATTATGTCGATACACTATAAGGTTGCATGCTAGATACGAAGTTAAAATAATTTAGGAAATTATTTTATGCAAACTCTTCCGCTGCACATAAAAATTTTAAATTTTACGAACTCGTATCCTTGTCGACATGCACCCGGTCCCAACAGTGGTATCAGAGCCGGTTAGTGTTCGACTTAATCAAATAATTATTTTGTGGAAAACTTTGTCATGATCTCAATTTCGGAAAAAATTTTCAATTATGGAAACTTTCAAATTATAATAAATTTTAGATTTAGGAATTTCAAAGTTTGGAAATCCTCATGAAATTTCGCAAACGTTTGAAATTTTCTATTTTCTGAAATTTTATAAAAATTTCAAAATCTTCCCATCCTTGGAAACTTTCCAATTTTGGAAATTTTTCTATTTTAGAAATTTTCCAATTTTGGAAATATGTAAGTTTTCTTTGTACCGGAAACTTACAATTATTCTGAAAACCTATTTTTGAAATCTCGCAATTTTGGGCACTTTCTTTTAAGAAAGTCTAGACAAATTCATGGACAGTTAATTGACAATTAAATTTGAATTGGTTTTTAAATTGACAACAAAATTCTTTATTTTGGATTGAGCCTCGGGGAGCCGTCCAATTTAAAGTTAGTTGTTGTAATTTAATTTCCCAATTTGATTGAAATTGTCATGTTTGATTTGGATTGAGCCTCGGGGAGCCGTCCAATTGGATTTACAACACATTACTTTTCTTTGGGTATCTGAGCCTCGGGGAGCCACCCTTAGAAAACAATTTATAGTAATTAATTAAATCCATGAATAAAATATGTTTGAAGAGGTGATGCTCTTACATATTGTTGTCTCCAAAATTAATTAGGAAAATGGTTTCCTATAGAGACTTCTTAAATGAGATTTTCATGAAAATAATATGTAGTTGAATTAAGGGATTTGTCTCTTAATTTAACAAGATTTGATTTAGAGAAATCAAAGTCTTGAACATATTATTTCCGAAATTAATTATGACAATTTAGAAATTATTTCCCAAAACAATTCCTTTAATAAAGTATGAAATTATAATTAGGAAATCCGGTTCCTAATTTAATTCATGAGACTTGATAAATTAAGTCACATACATACTTTGTTAAGGAAATCGTTAGTCATGACATAATTTTATGTCATGAATGTGCTTAAAAGGAATGAGACCCAAAACCCCTTACAAAATATTAAGGCCTACACCTTCCATTAATATGGTTAGAATCGGAGTTTTGTTTCTCGCTTGGGTTGATGGACACATCCATGCCCGACTTGAACCTCAACGTGTTCAAACCATGGAATTAGTTTATGAATAATATAGTTCGAGTCAGAGGTCAATCATTAGTTTTGGTTGTTGGACACATCCAAGCCTGACTAAGCGGTTGAATGAGCTCCAACCATATTAAAACTATTTCTTGATTAATGGGTCAGCCTTAAGCTTGGAGCATCGATTTGTTGTGCCACAGCCAAGGTCGATGTAAAGAGAGGTGCAGTTGGGTGCTATGTATAATGATACATACTTGTTAATGAGTTAACAACCCAATGTTTTATGCAAACATTCAATTAGTTGATAGCATAATGTGATAGTTACATATATGTGATGTGTAATCGGTATAATTACCTACCTTCAAAACTAAGAAGAACTTGATGGCCACAGCCATGGTTGTTCTTATCTATGGTTGGATATCAACCTATTTGGAGATGTTCCTATGATCTCCCGAATTGATAATAAGGGTGACTCAATTCGTAAAATAAATAGGATTTAATTTATGTATGTTGATACATTCTTTAATAAATCTTCTCACATAATCTCAATTTGTATTTCTACGTTAATCACTCGATCATGTCTTCTCTGAATTTACGTTCCATCTTGGACACCAACAAATTAACTGGGCCTAACTTCATGGACTGGCTTCGAAACCTGAGGATAGTCCTCAAGGCAGAGAAGATTGCTTATGTCCTTGAAAATCTACTTCCCTCAAATCCTCCAGCAGATGCAACTCCAGACCAATTGGTGGCCTATCAGAAACATGTGACCGATTCTGAACTTGCAAGTTGCATCATGCTAGCCTCTATGATACCTGAGCTGCAAAAGCAGCATGAGCATATGATGCTTATACCATCATCTTCCATCTTAATGAGTTGTTTGAGAGCAGGCGAGATCCGAAGGTTCGAAGTCTCCAGACTCCTCTTCACAACTAAATGCAAGAAGGAACTTCTGCCTCGCAGTTTGTCCTAAGATATTGGGTACATTGAGCGACTGAACACACTCGGTTTTGCAATGGATCATGAACTAAGTATTGACTTAATTCTGAGTTGTTTGCCCAAAAGTTATTCGCAATTTGTGATGAACTATCGGATGAACAAGCTGGAAACTACCATTCCTGAGTTAGTCAACCTGCTGAAGTCTGTAGAGCCTTCTGTAAAGCAGGAACAAAAGGCAGTTCTGTTAGTTGGTTCCTCGAAGAAAGGTTCTAAGAGGAAGGCCAAAGAACAGAATAAGGGAAAGAAGAAAAAGGCTAAAAAGACTGAAAAGAAACCAAAAGGCACTTGCCATCATTGTGGCAAGGAGGGTCACTGGCGAAGAAATTGCAAAGTTTATCTTGAGTCCTTGAAGAAGAAGGCATCCGATGCCCCGTCCTCTTCAGGTATCTTCGTTATTGAATGTCACTCTATTTCCTCAAATACCTGGGTATTTGATAATGGGTGTAGCTCACATATATGTAATGACATACAGGGGCTAAGGAATAGAAGAAGACTCGTCAAGGGAGAAGCAGATTTGCGAGTTGGAAATGGAGCAAGGATTGCTGCTGTTGCCATCGGAACATATTTGTTAAAGCTCCCGACTAGACGTATCTTAGAACTGGATAATTGTTATTTCGTTCCTTCGTTAATAAAGAACATTGTATCTATTTCATGTTTGAATGAAAAAGGTTATCATTTGACTTTTAGTAACAATTGTTGTTACATAACTTTAAATGGCGTTCTTTATGGGAATGGAACTTTGTGCAATGGCATCTACACGTTAGACTTATCCAGTGACGTTTTCAATATCGAAGTTAGCAACAAACGTGCTCGAATAGATAATCGAATAGACTCCTACACTTGGCATTGCCGTCTTGGCCATGTAAGTAAGAAACGCATGACCGAATTGCACCGATGTGGAATTTTGGAATCATTTGAACCCGATTCATTTGATACATGCGAATCGTGCTTAAAAGGCAAGATGACCAAATTACCCTTTACTGGAAAAGGTGTCTAATACATATTGATGTATGTGGACCAATGTCAACTCTTGCACAAGGAGACTATAGCTACTTCATCACCTTTATCGATGATCACTCATGATTCGGGTACGTGTTCTTGATGAAACACAAATCTGAAGCCTTTGAGAAATTCAAAGAGTTCAGAAATGAAGTAGAGAAACAGCTTGGCAAATGTATTAAAATACTTCGATCCGATTGGGGTGGTGAATACTTAAGTCAAGAGTTTCAAGATTATCTAAGGGACAATGGGATATTATCCCAATGGACTCCGCCATATACACCACAGCATAATGGTGTATCTGAGAGGCGCAACCGAACCTTGATGGACATGGTAAGGTCGATGATGAATCATGCAACTCTTCCAAAATCCTTTTGGGGTTATGCACTTAAGACAGCTGTTTATTTATTAAACAGAGTCCCGACCAAGGTAGTCTCTACTACTCCATATGAGATTTGGAATAGTAAGAAACGTCACTTAACTCACCTTAAGATATGGGGTTGTCCTGCTTATGTGAAACGGGTTGTATCAGACAAATTGGATGCTAAGTCTGATAAATGTCTATTTATTGGATACCCTAAGGAAACGAAGGGTTACCAATTC
>JAGFNQ010002900.1:0-159394 GCA_024364735.1 Boesenbergia rotunda | reverse complement strand
GAGTGAGATCACTAAGTGCATGGCCATGCCCAAATAAGGCAATATGAGATATTAAGCTTATTTGATTATAGTGAGTCTACTTGGAGTTCAATACACATAGATTGATTGGAGGATGACATGGTCTATGCCTCATGAAAGATCAATCTAGATATCGAGGATAGAAGGACGTTGTCACATATTGTGATGGTCACAATTATTAGTCACAATGGTGATGTTGGATCTCGACATTCTTGTAACTTGGGTAGCAATGATGTGTTGCTAGATACCTCTCATTGCTTATGTCCTTAAATAGGTTTAAGGGCATTGCCAACGTTACAAGAACCTATAGGGTCACACACATAGAGCAATAGATGGAGAATAAGTCCATATGATGGACCGAGAGTAATGAAGTCAAAGTTTGACTTTGGCTAAATATGGAAAGTCCATAAAAGGCAAGTTTGACTTGACTCAAAATAGACAACTTGAGTTGGACTCGAGTTTGATCCAAGTGTTGGATGAATCTAATCATGGGAGAATAATGAAGTCAAAGTTTGACTTTGGCTAAATATGGAAAGTCCATAAAAGGCAAGTTTGACTTGACTCAAATTAGACAACTTGAGTTGGACTCGAGTTTGATCCAAGTGTTGGATGAATCTAATCATGGGAGAATAATGAAGTCAAAGTTTGACTTTAGCTAAATATGGAAAGTCCATAAGAGGCAAGTTTGACTTGACTCAAGCCACATCACCTTGACTTGACCAAGTGATGACTTGGCATCATCATCAAGGCTAAGTAACCTCCCCATTTGAATTTTGAATTCAAATAAGGGGGTTACCAAAGGTGGTGGCCGGCCACTTAATGGCCAATAATGGCCATTAAGTGGCCTGCCACTTATACACACAAAATGAGGTTTTTGTGTGTGATTGATTTTTCTCCCAAGTTAGTTTTTCGGTTTTGGCTCTCCCTCTCCTCTCTTGTGGCCGAGACCCCAAGCAAGTTCTAGCACACTTTTGGGCTCTCCTCTCCACTCTCTTGCTTGTGTGGATACTTCTAGAGGGTTGCTACTTTGCGTCCTTGAGATCCGACACCAACCGAGGAGCGAGCGGGAATTGCAGGGCACGCATCGAAGGTAGTTTTTCTCTTCTCTATTAGATCTAGGTTGTAGATCGGTTTTGAAGCATGTAAACGAGCACTCGTAAATTTTTGAAATGGTTTTCTTCGCTCGGATCCTTTCTATTGGGGCTTTCGGGGTTTCCGCGACGCGAAAAAGCGGTTTTCGCGGCCCGAAAAAACCCTACACCTTTAACATACCTTAGGATCCTCTTCACTACAACCAAATAGGACTCTTTGACACATGATTGGTATCTTGCACACATACCTACCGTAAAGAGTATATCGGGTCTACTAGCGGTTAGATACAATAGACTCCCAATCATGCTCCTATATTGTTTTAAGTCTACTAATTTCTCTTCAACATCACTATCCATTTTAACATTTATTCCTATAGGGGTAGATGCTACCTTAGCATTTTCTAGTCCAAATTTCTTTAGCATTATCCTAGCATATTTAGTTTGAAATACATGTGTCCCTTCACTTGTTTGTTTAACTTGGAGACCTAAAAAGAAAGTTAACTCTCCTACAAGACTCATCTCAAATTTATCCTCCATACATTTGATGAATTCATGTAGAAAGTCACTATTTGTTGACCCAAAGATAATATCATCTACATACACTTGGGCAACAAATATGTCCTTATCCTTAGATTTTAGGAACAAAGTTGGGTCAATTGTTCCTCTCCTAAAACCCTTAGACACTAAAAATGAAGAGAGCCTTTCATACCAAGCCCGGGGAGCTTGTTTCAATCCATACAAGGCTTTTCTCAACTTGTAAACATGTCTAGGATAATTTAGGTCTTCAAACCTGGGGGATTGTTCTACATAAACCTCTTCCTTAATGACCCCATTAAGGAATGTCGACTTCACATCCATTTGGTGAAGTGTGAAACTCATGTGAGCGGCATAGGCTAGTAGAATTCTAATGGACTCTAATCTAGCTACAGGGGTATAGGTCTCATCATAGTCTAGTCCCTCAACTTGGTTAAACCCCCTAGCTACCAACCTAGCCTTGTTTCTAGTAATTTTGCCTTGATCATCTAGCTTGTTCCTAAAGACCCATCTAGTGGTTACAATGGTGCAATCATTGGACCTAGGAACCAACTCCCAAACTTCACTTCTCTCAAATTGATTTAGCTCCTCTTGCATGGCTAGGACCCAATCTACATCACCTAATACCTCATCAATAGACTTAGGTTCTAATTGAGAGATTAAAGCAATTTGACTACTTTGGTCTCTAAAATAGGACCTAGTCCTTACCCCTTGAGTGACATCACCCACTATTTGGTCAATTGGTCAATGGGGCGATCTTGATGATGTCTCAAGGGCCTAGAGGTTATAGGTTCATTGACTACATGATCTTCATCCTCTAGGGTACTGCTCCCTCCCCCTTGATCATTGCCCTCCAAATGTAAGTCTTGGATTCTTTGGGCAAGGGGTTGACTTTCCTCTATGTCCTTATCAATTGAGGCATTCCTAGGGCAAGTATTGGTAGATTCATCAAAATCAACATTTGAGGACTCCTCAATTACCTTGGTCCTTTTATTATAGACTCTATAACCCCTACTAGTGGATGAATAACCAACTAAAATTCCTTCATCCGCTTTTGATTCAAATTTCCTTAGGTCATCCTTGGTATTTAGAATATAGACCTTACATCCAAAGACCCTAAAGTAATGGACTTGTGGAATTCTCCCATTCCACAACTCAAAAGGGGTTTTACCTAAGAACCTATGTACCAAAACCCGATTTTGAATGTAACAAGCGGTATTTACCGCTTCGACCCAAAAATAGCTAGGAAGGGAATATGCATTAAGCATAGTCTTAGCAGCTTCTTGTAGGGCTCTATTTCTCCTCTCTACTACACCATTTTGTTGAGAAGTCCTGATAACTTTCATTTTTTTGATTAAATTAGGCCCTCAAATCCATGTTTTGATACACTTTTCATATGCTTAAGTTTCCATTTGTATTAGATTTCATGGATTGTCTCCATTTTAGCTTAAGATTCAATTCTTTCTATAATTAAGATGTTTTGGCACTTAAATTTAATATCATTTTGTAGGTTTCAAATGAGCATGGACTTGGATCATATTGGGTTAAACTTGGGTCAGAATTGGATCCGGATCAAAGGGATCAAACATCGGATTAACATGGGTCGTCCATTCAAGAGAACGGTTAGATCTAAGCCATCCGCCAACTTCATGTCGATCCAAGCTCAAGATAGACTTAATCAAGTTCATGGATCAAGATCTGAAAGTTTGGGCCAGATCGGAGTTGATTCAGTCGTTGGATCAAGCACTAGAAGATCTAGACCGTCCAAGCTAGAGAAGAGAAGATCTGAGCCATCCGCTTCAGATCTGAGTGATCCGAGTTAAGGACAAGTAGATCAGAGCCCTTGATCAAGATCTGGGATGTTTGGGTTTGATCTGACTTGATCGGACCGTTGAATTGGATCAGAACAATCACAGCCGTTCATGTTTTCAAGTGGAAATTTAAATCAAAATTTTCTCCACGTCGGGCTCGTGGTCGCCAGATCGTGTCTCCTGCTTTGTTTCAGTTCTTCTTCGTTTTCCAATTTCGATCGGAGGCGGCCACCAGATCAAGTTCATCTTCGGAATCTCAATCATCAAGCTCTGTTTCCGGGAGAGGATCGTATTTCATCCGAATCTGAAAGCTCCGGCAAGGGTTTCTCTGTGCGGTAGCTTCATCCGACCATTCCTCACTCGATTTCACTTCTCCATCAATCGGGTCAAGTCAGAGGGGTTCTCTGAACTGGATTCGAGGTTCCCTGTGATACTACTCGCCATCCGCATCATCGCAGAAGGAAGGATCTGAAGGAGTTCAGATTACACTTCAAGCTACACGATTCAATCTCTGCAGCTGAGTTCTGGTCGATTCTCAAGCAAAGGGGTTCTGAGCTCGATCTTTGTGTGACGGCAAGGAGAAATCTCGGTGAAGAACTCGAACTAGTGTCCTTAGATTGTAGATTCGTTTCTGTGTTCAATTCTGAAACGTCTCAGTAGTTTTTCAGTCTGCGTTTCAGTTACTGATCGGTCCTTCGACCGATCTAGACAACACCTGATCGATCATCAGCCTGATCAGGCTTGTATCTGATCGGTCAGCCGACCGATCAGGAAATCTCCTGCACACTTTACCATGTTTTAGTTTCCAGCTTGCTTAAATTTCCATTTCCGAGTTTAGATACAATGTTAGTGAATTTCTGCAACTGACATCAGTTCTATATTTCAATCTTGAGACTTCAAATTGTTATGTTAAATTTTCCTAGTGGTTAAGTTTCACTCTTGCAATACTAAGCTTAAAGCTACCTAGTTGAGTCAATTCCATTTCAAACTTACTTCCATACTTATTTGCAAAACAAAACCCCATTTCATCTTGAAAACCCAAATCATTTGACGACAAATAACTTTCAAGCTTAATTCGAACACTCACAACTAGACCTTGAAAAAAAATATGACCTGAGGCCCCTACTCTACATTTCTATTTTGCTAGCAAGGGTTTTCAGTTATAAATTCTAAATTTGAGGCTCACATTCATGACATCTATTTTGGGTCCATCAAATTTTTGGCGCCGTTGCCGGGGAACTATCTAGTTGAGTTTGTTTGATTTTAGCTTGTTTGCTTACTGTTATATCTTGTGATTCAGCTTGTGCACTTATTTCTATATTTTTGTGATCTATCTTACTTGTTTCATTCTTCTGTATACATTTGCTGCGATTTTGTATTTGTTGTATGACCAGATCTGCAGGTGGTATTCTAGACGAGTTTGATCCTGAAATTGAAAGAACTTCCAGAGCAAGGAGGAACCAAATCAGTGCTTCAGAGGCTTTTGATATTCTTCCTACTCAGACTATTGCTATTCATTCAGTTGATCCTATGGCAGACCACCAGAAAACTATGAAAGAACTAGCTGCACCAGATGATGCTTTTCAGTATTCCTGCATTGCCTACCTAGAGCTCACTGGAGATTTTGAGTTAAGATCAAGAGTCATCCATTTATTGCCCAAATTTCAAGGTCAGTCTGGGGAGGATCCCAACAGACATTTACATAAGTTTCACGTTGTCTACTCCACCATGAAGCCTCAGGGGATTTCAGAGGAAGATATCAAGCTGAGGGCATTCCCATTTTCCCTGACTGGAGCAGCGAAGGATTGGTTTTACTACCTGCCTACTGGGCATGTTTCTAGTTGAATTTTTATGAAGAAAGCATTTTTGGAGAAGTACTTTCCAGCATCCAGGACTGCAATTATCAGAAAGAGCATATGTGGAATACAACAAGTAGTGGGAGAGACTCTTTATGACTATTGGGAAAGGTTCAACAAACTTTGTTCTAGTTGCCCACAGCACTAGATCAGTGAGCAGCTACTCATATAGTACTTTTATGAGGGTCTTCTCCAGATGGACAGGATTATAATAGATGCTGCAGCAGGAGGTGCCCTAGTGAACAAAACACCAGATCAAGCTAGGGAGTTAATTTCAAACATGGCAGAGAACTCACAGCAATTTGGGAGTAAAGCTTTGTCTACCAGAGGAGTAAATGAGGTTCAGATGGTATCAAATGAGCAAAAAGGAATCAAGAATTCATTGATGGAGCTTACCTCCCAGGTGAAGCAAATGACTCTAAATAATGTGAGCTAGATTCAAAATTTTTCAGTACCACCACCTTCAAGCCAAGTGATGAGGTTATGCAGTATTTGTTTAAGCCAAGACCACAATTCGGATCTATGTCCTAACCTCCAATAAGATGAGACATTAGCTACATTGACTAGGGGACAATTCCAAGCCAAAAATAACCCCTACTCATCTACCTATAATCTGGGTTGGAGGGATCATCCAAACATAAAGTATGACAATTCTTTTTATCATCAAAACCCATCACAACAACCCTATCAACAGCCCCAACCGAATTTCCAACAAAATCAGCAAGGGCAGCCCCAATTTCAGCAATTTCAGCAACCTTTTCAAGGGAATTAGCAAGGCTATCAAGGGAATCTGAATTTTCAGCAACAATATCAACCATCTCAGCAACAATTTCAACCATCTCAGCAAGGTTTTCAGCCCTTCAACCAAAACTTTCAGCCCCCAAATCAGAATTTCTAGCCCACACAATTTCAGCCCTCTCAACCACAATTTCAACCTCAACCTCAGAATTTTCAGAGCTACAATTCTCAACCATTTCAACCAAGTTCTCAGTAAAATTTCCAGTAATTTTCTCAACCATTTCAACCCTATAATCAGCCCCAACAACCCTACTATCAAGGTTCACAGCAAGTTCAACAATTTCAACCACCTAATCATCATTTCAAAGCCAATCAAAGTCTCATGCTAACTAAGGGAGCTATGGAGGCTCTAGTGGGGGAAATGTGCAACAACAAAGGATAGAAGAGATGCTTCAACAACTTTTGCAACAACAAAGAAATGATCCCACCATACAAAATCTTGAGAGGCAAATTGGACAATTGGCTAGTGGGATGAACCAAATGCAGGCCCAAGGATCAAGCCAACTACCTTCTTAGGCTACTCCCAATCCAAAGGGAAACGTTAGTGCTATTACTTTGAGGAGTGGGAAGGTGGCTTCAACTCAAAATGGTCTAAGAGCTGATTTTTCTGAGAACAGGACAACAACTTCATTTTCAGCCCCAAATAGTCTTGAAATCACTTCAAAATCAGTTGGTTTCAACCCTAGTCCAATCACAACTCCTTCCTCAAGTAATCCTGTGATTTTGGTGGAAATGAAGGAGAAATCAGTGAAAAAGGGGAGTTCACAGCAGCTACTTCAATGGAAAAATCAGTTCAAAATTCAGCCCCTCAAATTTCGGCTCAAGAGGAAGAATTAAGGGTTCCTTTGCCTTTTCCCCAGCACAAGACACAAGCCAAGAAGCAAGTGGAGGAAGAGAAAGCTAAAGAATACAATGAACTTGTGAAGTTGTTTAGTAAGGTGGAAATCAATGTACCCCTGTTGACCATGATAAAACAGATCCCTAAGTATGCAAAGTTCCTGGAAGACTTATGTGTTCACAAGAAGAAGCTTAAGAAGAATGAGTTAGTCAGCTTAGGGAAAAATGTTTCAGCACTTATCCACTCCATCCCTCAGAAGTGTGAAGATCCAGCGGTTTTCACTATATCTTGTGAGATAGGGAGGATCATGTTCCATGATGCTATGTTGGATTTAGGAGCTTCCATAAATGTGATGCCCAGATTAGTCTTCCAGATGCTTGGTATAGGCCCTCTACAGCCTACTGGTGTGGTGATTCAGTTAGCAGACCGGAGTCAGACCTACCCAGCCGGTATAATGGAAGATGTGTTGGTAAAGGTAAATGAGCTGATATTTCATGCAAATTTTTACATTCTGGACATGGAGGGAGGGAGACTACCTTGCACACAGATCTCCACTCATCCTAGGGAGGTCGTTTTTAAAGACTGTGAGGACAAAGATAGATGTTTATACTGACACACTGTCCATGGAGATTGGAGACACAGTAGTTCAATTCAGCATTTTTGATGCCATGAAGCACCCTAGAGAGGACCACTCCATTATGAGCATTGGTATTCTAGAGGAGTTAGATGATGTAGATGCTATTGAGGCTGAGGACATTTCAGAGGGTATTTCAAACCTACTTCCAACTGGAGAGGATTTTCTAGGTGTAGGGGATTACACAGAGCCCCAAGGATCACCTAATTTGATTGATGTTTCAGAAGACTCAAAAGAGAGGTGTGTGAGTGTAGGGGATTGCACTGAGCCCCAAGGATCACCCATACCTAGTGAGCAGGCCCAGATTGAGCTTAAGCCACTACTAGATCATTTGAAGTATGTTTTTCTTGGAGAGGAGAAGAGTTTTCCAGTTATTATTGCTCAGCACTTGGAATCAGAGCAAGAAGAGAAATTATTGCAAGTCTTGAGGCAGCACAAGAAAGCTATTAGGTGGACTTTATCAGATATACCAGGTATTAGCCCAGCAATTTGCATGCACAGGATATTCTTGGAAGAAAATATTAAACCAGTGAGGCAGCCACAAAGGAGACTTAATCCACTCATTTTGGATGTTGTTAAGAAAGATGTGACTCAACTTCTACAGGCAAGTATCATTTACCCTATTTTTGATAGTCAGTGGGTTAATCCCATTCATGTGGTGCCGAAGAAATCTGGAGTTACAATGGTGGAAAATACAAGTAATGAGTTAATGCCCACCAGAGTCAAAAATTCATGGAAAGTATGCATTGACTACAGGAAGCTAAACAAAGTCACGAGGAATGATCACTTCCCATTGCCATTTATTGATCAGATGCTTGAAGGTTGGCGGGAAAGTCCCATTACTGCTTCTTAGATGGGTATTCAGGCTACTTCCAGATTTGTATAGATCCAGAGGATCAAGAAGACCACCTTCACTTGTCCCTTTGGCACATTTGCCTACAAACGCATGCCATTTGGACTCTGCAACACTCCGAGAACGTTTCAGCGATGCATGGTAAGTATATTTGGTGAGTTGTTAAGCATTGCATGGAGATCTTTATGGATGATTTTTCAATTTTTGGAATGTCATTTAATTCATGTTTAGATAACTTGTCTAGGGTTTTACACCGTTGCATTGAGACTAATCTTGTGCTTAATTTTGAAAAATGTCATTTTATGGTGGAGTATGGAATTGTATTAGGTCACATAGTTTCTAGGAGAGGAATTGAGGCAGATCCTGTAAAAATTAGTGCTATATCTGCTTTATCTTACCCCGTATGCATACGGGATATTCGTGCCTTTCTTGGACATGTAGGCTTCTACCGCAGATTTATTAGAGACTTCAACGATATTGCTCGGCCCTTGACAAAACTTTTGCAAAAAGATGTTGATTTTTGTTTTGATGATAAGTGCAAAGAAGCTTTTCACAGACTCAGGGAGGCTCTTACCTCAGCTCCTATTATTAGAGCACCTGACTGGAATTTACCATTTGAACTAATGTGTGATGCATCTAACTTTGCTGTAGGAGCTGTTCTAGCACAGAGGGTGGATGGAGCACCTCATGTCATATGCTATGCCTCCAAGACCCTAGATGCCGCCCAAGCCAACTACACCACCACTGAAAAGGAGCTTCTTGTCATTGTTTTTGCTTTAGACCATTTTAGATCTTATTTGTTGTGCTCACATGTCATTATTTTTTCTGATCATGCAGCTTTAAAGTATCTATTAAAGAAGCCAGATGCTGAGCCTAGGCTAATCAGATGGATGCTTCTACTCCAGGAGTTTGACTTGGAAATCGGAGATAGGAGTGGCAAAGAAAACTTGGTTGCAGATCACCTAAGCAGAATTGAAGGAGATGGATCCACTACCACCATTGTTGATGACTTTAGAGATGAGCACCTTCTTGTAGTACATGGTGAGTCACCTTGGTATGCAGACCTTGTTAATTTCTTAGCCGCACATGTTTTTCCTGCACACTTTTCTAAAGCTCAAAAAGATAAACTTAAAAGTGACGCTAAATTTTATGTGTGGGATGACCCTTATTTATGGAAATTTTGCAATGATCAAATAATTAGGAGATGCATACCTGACCATGAGATTTGTTCAGTACTTAATTTTTGTCATTCATCGGCCTGTGGGGGACACTTTGGACCACAAAGAACAGCTAGGAAAGTTTTAGAGTGTGGATTGTATTGGCCCACCTTATTTCATGATGCATATGTGTTTTATAAAAATTGTGATAGATGTCAGCGAACTGGGAACATAGGAGCTAGAAATGACATGCCCAAACAGACTTTGATCTATTGTGAGATTTTTGATGATTGGGGTATAGACTTTATGGGACCTTTTCCTGCATCCTGTGGATATTTGTACATTTTACTTGCTATAGATTATGTTTCTAAATGGGTGGAGGTCATTCCCTCCAGGACTGATGACTCTTGTGTTGTTATTAGTTTTGTCAAGTCACACATATTTTGTAGGTTTGGAATTCCCAGGCTATAATAAGTGACCAAGGATCTCACTTTTCCAACAAACACATGAAGGCCCTACTTAGCAAATATGGGGTTGTACACAAGGTTTCTATTTCCTATCATCCCCAAACAAATGGCCAAGCCGAAATCTCAAATAGAGAAATCAAAGCAATTTTGGAAAAGACCGTTGGGCCTAATAGAAAAGATTGGAGCAAGAGGCTAGATGATGCACTTTGGGCCAATAGAACATCATTCAAGACACCAATTGGCATGTCTCCCTACCGGTTAGTCTATGGAAAAGCTTGTCATCTACCCGTGGAGATAGAGTACAAAGCATATTGGGCGGTGAAGGCTTGTAATTACGATGCTACCAAGTCGGGAGAAGAGAGAAAACTTCAACTCCAAGAACTTGAGGAGATTAAACTAGAGGCATTTGAGAACTCAAGGATCTATAAGGAAAAGACCAAGAACTTCCATGACAAACACATAGTGAGAAAAGAATTTCAAATTGGTGACAAGGTCTTATTGTACAAGTCAAGGCTCAAGTTGATTAAGGGTAAGTTGAGGTCAAGGTGGGAAGGCTCATTTATTGTAACTAATATTTTTCCCTATGGTGTTGTTGAAATTAAAGATGAGGCTAACGGATTTATGTGGAAAGTAAATGACCACCGGCTTAAGAGATACTTTGAAGAACTAAAGGAGCTAGAGGTGGATGGAGTGGACATCAAAGATGCTATCTACCCAACCTAAAGGGGAGTTTCCTTTTCTTTGCATTTTATTTCATTGTAAATACCATTTTATTGTTTTCAAATAGTTCAATGTTTCTTTTACCATGAGTTTTTGAAAATAAATGTTTAGGAAGTGTAGATTCAATAAAGAGTGATTGTAGATACTATTTTACCATTTTGGCACTTTATTTTTGCATGAGTAGTAATAAATGTATCCCTCTAGGTTTTCTCTATATCATTTTAGAGTCTCTTGAAAGCAAATTAAATTTGGTTGTCAAGACCTAGGATTTAAGCCAATGGATGAAAATTCTTAGTTGCTTGAGTACTACTTAGTTATGGACTCTAGATTGATGAGTTGAGATGAATTCTTTTTACCTAGTGAGGATTTAGCCTTATTGTTGAGATACACACATGTGATTGTACTCTAGAACTTGCTTAGGTTTTTTTAAAACTATATTTCTATGATTGGACCACATTTATATAGGTAAATCATTTCGTCTTTCCTTCTCAGTGCAATAATCCTTGTTGATACATGCTTTATTCTTTCCTTTCCCTAATTTTCTACTTATTACTATATTTCTCTATAGACTTGGTTACATGGGATTTTTCTTGATGTTACTTTGCCCGAGACGGACAAAAGTTTAAGTGTGGGGGAGGTGGCTAGTGTTTTTAAATAGTTTTGGTGAGAAGTGATGTATCATGATGTTTATTATCTGTTTTTTAATGTATTTTTTGGATGGATTGTTGTTGATTCCAAATGTTGTGATGGGACTAAAGGAATGAAGTGTATGAGGAATACAATGCAAAAAGAGAAAAAAAAATAGAAAACAAAAAGAAAGTGAGAAAGTGTGCCAATTAGAGGAGTGGTGTATCAAAGATGAGTTGTGAGTATTGGGAAGTAAAGATCACTCTTGGAGCAATTTAATTTCTAAACATGATTTGGCATTTCAAACACTATGAGGGGGATTCCAAAAGGGAAAGGAGGTAGTCTATACAAGAAAAGTTACAATTGAATTTGATTTGGTGTTGCAATGCTTAAAAGTGGTGCCAAGTGAAGCGGTTAGTGCTCTATGGACTTGAAGAGCTCAAGGTTGGGGATTTATGGATCTGAATTGAAATTGCAAGAAAAAAAAACAAGAAGCAGCTGAAAAAAAATAGAAAACAGATAAAAAAAAGAGAAGAAAAGAAAAGAAAGGTAAAGAAAAGACAAAAGGAAATCATGAATGTTCAAAAGATGGATAGATTGCTGAACTAGAAGTCGTGAATAAGAAGCTAGATGGGTTAAGATTTAGTGATGATTGGAAGAAAAGAAAATTTTGACAAAAGACAGTTTCAGAATTCTAGAATTTGGCTACTGATCAGCCCCTGATCGGTCATCAGTCCGATCAGGGAGTACCAGTCCGATCACCAGACCGATCAGTGAAGCTGGCACAGTACAAAATACTTCCTTCAATATTGAACCTCCTCCAAATCAGCTCATACTCATTTCCTTTGGCTCAGAATTCATAAGAGGCTACCACAAAAGGACAAAGTGCATTAGAAATAATTTTGAGTATCTAAGTCTTCTATTTTTCCTTACTTTTCCATACTTATTCTTCATGCTATATTTCTTTACTATAGTTCTTTCCTTATCATATCATATTCCTCTATTTTCTTTATTATGAGTTTTGGTATCAGAATTCATGGAACTCCTCTTTCATTCTATTCATTTCATATTTCTTAAATTTGTTCTAATAAACCTTTGTAGATGTGGATCTAAGGAAAGAATGATGGTGGAGAGTAGATAATAAGCAAGCCTATGGTAGTTCAAGAAACATGTTGTGTTTGAGTGAGCTCTTTTTTTATTGAAATGTAGAACTTAGAAAGAGAGCCACTAAAAATTCCTTTGTAAAGTTTTATGTGTTGAGTTCATCTCAATGAGTCAAGAAAGAGGAAGTATGCTAAGTTGTTGATTTAAGGACAAGATACTAGTCTTTTGAGCTTAGATTTTTTAGAATTGACAACCCTAGGTAATTTCTTTTCAATTGCTTCTTACTATGATTGAGAATAATCTAGGGGGGATACATATTAGTTTCTTAGAAGCTTGTGCGAGACGCCCAAGAATAAGTATGGGGGAGTTGATAACTTTCATTTTGTTGATTAAATTAGGCCCTCAAATCCATATTTTGATCCACTTTTTATATGCTTAAGTTTCCATTTGTATTAGGTTTCATGTATTGTCTCCATTTTAGCTTAAGATTCAATTCTTTCTATATTTAAGATGATTTGGCACTTAAATTTAATATCATTTTGTAGGTTTCAAATGAGCATGGACCTGGATCATATTGGGTCAAACTTGGGTCAGAATTGGATCCGGATCAAAGGGATCAAGTATCGGATTAACATGGGTCGTCCATTCAAGAGAACGGTTAGATCTAAGCTTCTTGTCGATCAAAGCTCAAGATAAACTTAATCAAGTTCATGGATCAAGATCTGAAAGTTTGGGCCAGATCGGAGTTGATTCAGCCGTTGGATCAATCACTAGAAGATCTAGACCGTCCAAGCTAGAGAAGAGAAGATCTGAGCCATCCACTTCAGATCTAAGTGATCCGAGTTAAAGACAAGTAGATCAGAGCCCTTGATCAAGATCTGGGAAGTTTGCGTTCGATCTGACTTGATCGGACCGTTGAATTCGATCAGAAAAATCACAGTCGTTCATGTTTTCAAGTGGAAATTTAAATCAAAATTTTCTCCGAGCCGAGCTCGTGGTCGCCAGATCGCGTCTCCTGCTTTGTTTCAGTTCTTCTTCGTTTTCCAATTCCGATCGGAGGCGGCCACCAGATCAAGTTCATCTTCGGAATCTCAATCATCAAGCTCTGTTTCCGGGAGAGGATCGTATGCCATCCGAATCTGAAAGCTCCGGCGAGGGTTTCTCCGTGCGCTAGCTTCATCCGACCATTCCTCACTCGATTTCACTTCTCTATCAATCGGGTCAAGTCAGAGGGGTTCTCTGAACTGGATTCGAGGTTCCCTGTGCAACTACTCGACATCCGCATCAACGCAGAAGGAAGGATCGGAAGGAGTTCAGATTACACTTCAAGCTACGCGATTCAATCTCTGCAGCTGAGTTCTGGTCGATTCTCGAGCAAAGGGGTTCTGAGCTTGATCTTTGTGTGACGGCAAGGAGAAATCTCGGTGAAGAACTCGAACTAGTGTCCTTAGATTGTAGATTCGTTTCTGTGTTCAATTCTGCAACGTCTCAGTAGTTTTTCAGTCTGCGTTTCAGTTACTGGTCAATCCTTCGACCGATCTAGACAACACCTGATCGATCATCAGCCCGATCAGGCTTGTATCTGATCGATCAGCCGACCGATCAGGAAATCTCCTACACAATTTACCCTATTTTAGTTTCCAGCTTGCTTAAATTTCCATTTCCTAGTTTAGATACAATGTTAGTGAATTTCTGCAACTGACATCAGTTCTATATTTCAATCTTGAGAATTCAAATTGTTATGTTAAATTTTCCTAGTGGTTAAGTTTCACTCTTGCAATACTTAGCTTAAAGCTACCTAGTTGAGTCAATTCCATTTCAAACTTACTTCCATACTTATTTGCAAAACAAAACCCCATTTCAACTTGAAAACCCAAATCATTTGACGACAAATAACCTTCAAGCTTAATTCGAACACTCACAACTAGACCTTGAAAAAAAAATACGACCTGAGGCCCCTACTCTACATTTTTATTTTGCTAGCAAAGGTTTTCAGTTATAAATTCTAAATTTGAGGCTCACATTCGTGACATCTATTTTGGGTCCATCAAGTCCTTGGGCATGAAAATTCATGCTTATACCCATTTTCTACACAAAATCGTGAGAAGTTTGAGTTTTGAAACTCCCCACCATGGTCACTCCTAATTCGATTAATTTTGAGGTGTTTTTCATTTTCAACCCTCTTACTAAAGCCTATGAAGATCTCTAAGGTATCATCCTTATGTTTCATAAAGAACACCCTGTTAGGATCGTTCCGTACGCTAGAGGGGGGTGAATAGCGATTCTTTGGATCTTTCTCGTACCTGCGTTGTTAGTTGCACAGCGGAAACAATAATAAAAAGAACAAACAACGCTAACAAAGAGAATTTACTTGGTATCCACCCCGGCCGGGTGACTAATCCAAGAATCCGTCGATGGATCACTCCCCGGATAACCTCCGGCTAGCTCTCGTCGCTCCTTGTGGATGGAGAAACCTCACCACAACACCTTTGACAACCATGAGCACAAAGACTACCAACTTGCCTTTAACCAAGACAAGTTTCGTCAAGAAACTCATCCACCATGAAGTCCTCTTTAAATAGGACTCGGGGCTGATTTCTCGCTACCAGTCGACTGCCCCCAGGGCAGTCGACTGGTGCCAGCCAAATTCCACCGTTGACACCCCAACGTTCGAATTTGCCAGCTCACCAGCCACCTACCAGTCGACTGCCCCCAGGGCAGTCGACTGGTCCCTAGCTGAATCCCTTCCCGAGTACATTCACACAACACTCGACCCTCACGACTCGACTGACTCCTCTTCCGCAGCCTCAACTGTTGCTTTCGCGCCCTCTTCATCTTCGGCCCTCGTCCCTCGGATGCGCACGCAAGCCTCCAGCTTGCCTCCATGTCACCCTTCACATACGCCTCGAAGTCCGCGCCCATCAGCTCATCGTCCTTGCACTCCATGGTCCCTCAGATGCGCACGTCAGCCTCCAGCTGGCCTCCATGCCATCCTTCACCGTACTGAGGCCGTCCAGTCAGGTTCATATGCGTAACCTGTACAACCTGCACACTCAACATACACATATCAAATACAAGGGTAAACCTAACTTAAACCCTTTGCCCAAACATCAAAACCCATGGTCACTCCGGACCATCTTAGGGTCGATTGCTCCAACAATCTCCCCCTTTTTGATGTTTGGCAATCCGTTTAAGTTAGGAAAGCAAGATAGTAGTAAATAGCAAAAATCATGCTAAATGAATGCATATGCAATGCATAACTGGATCTTATCCCAAGGCATCCCACACCTAACCCTCCGAGTTAGGAATTTTACACCTAGCCCTCCAAGCTAGGATTTTCACCACCTAACCCTCCAAGTTAGGATTTTCCAACACCTAGCCCTCCGAGCTAGGACTTTTACCACCTAACCCTCCAAGTTAGGATTTTCCACCAAACCGGGCTTTTTAAAGCTTCTCCCAAGCTCCCCCTTATACTGGACTTACAAAGGCTTTTTAAGAACCTCTCCAAGGTTCCCCTTACGCCAAGAAGGGAGCAGCCATGCTCCCCCTCAAACTTAGCTCCCCCTAAACCTAGGGTTTCTTTCTAGCAAAGGTATTGGTTTCCCACTTAAACACAATATTTCTCCCCCTTTGCCATACATCAAAAAGAACCCAATAATTACCCAATTATTGGTTCTTTAAATTCCCAATGACCCTAAACACAGTGTACTAGACCCCCATACACTTGTTCCTTGTCATTTGGACCCCAAACCAGCTGCTGATACCCAAATCAGCCTCTGGCAGTCGACTGCCCAAATGAGCAATCGACTGATACTCTGATTTCAAGCTTTTCTGGCCATTTTCATAAATGCGCCAGAAATTCCACAAATCTCCAAAAATTCCCAAATTTCGTGGAGAACTTTGTGGTACCCATACCTACTTGGGAAAAATACATCTACCCATGTATCTATGACCATTCCCAAATTTGACACAAAACCCAAAAATATCAAAATGAAAATCAAGGCAACTAGGAGGCAACCTCCCCCTTTACCCATGCCTTCTCCCAATTTTCATTTTTCCCAGGTCAAGTTCTACCCAACTTAACCTCCTAGACACCACGTTGAGTCATACACAACCCATCACCCAAGTTCTTCCCCCTTTGACACTCTTATAGCATTGCCCGAGGTAATCTTTCCCTAAGTGTCAAAAAGAACTCAATAAAAGTCTAAAAACTCTCAAAAATTTACAAGCACACTTGCTAGGATATACCCTGTCCTAGAAAAATATGATTTCATAAAAATGTTAAGTGTGCTTGACTTTTGATACAATTCCTAATTTCCTCAAAAGATTGACATTTCGTATCAATTTGCAAATGTATCTCTAATTCCATGTGTTTGTCAAAGCTAACCATCATAATTCGACACATGAAATTTGTCCTTAACTCTTTCTTTTAAATATCCTTAAAATAAAAAGAAATCTCCTTCTTATCTCTTATCAATCCTCCTTTAATATCAATAAACTCTTATTAACTCATGAGATAACACTTCATTTAAGGAATATATGATCATAATCAAGACTTTTAATCCACAGCCATATCCTATATTCCAAATTTGCAATATTTGATTGTCTAATATACCTATTTCAATTTCAGTCTACAAACCAGTCGACTGCCCCTGGGGCAGTCGACTCCCAAAACTCACAGAATGTTTCTGGGCTGAGACCAGTCGACTGCCCCCAGGGCAGTCGACTGATACCTGATTTTCAGGTTTTTCAGTCCAATTTCAGTAATCCATAAATAATTCTACAAATCTCCAAAAATTATGAATTTTCGTGGAGAGATTTGTGAAGTCAATATCTACTTGGAAAAAATACGTTTCCAAATATATGTACTCCGGATCCCAAGATTGGTACGAAACTCAATTCTCTCTAAAGTGTATCAATTAAACTCATCCTAAAAGTTCTAATTTTCACTTCTCTTCAGTGTTTCTTCTTATTCTTGATCACAATTCATTTCTACCACTGAAATACATGGTATTCCACCATTAAACCTCAATTTTGTGAATTATAGCTCATTGTTCACCTTTTCTCCCTAAATTCTCCTTTTGATGTGCCAAAATCTAGAATTAAGACTTACCCAAGTCTTCCAACCCTTTTTGGCACATTTCACCTAATTTCCTAAGGGAGAAACTTTTGAGATCCATTTACCATGGACCCCAAAGGCTCCTAGAGCTCCCCCTTGAGCTCTTAGCCTTAGCCACCTCCCTAGGTGACTCGATCCACACTAAGCCACACCGGTGTGCCACCGGTGACTCTTGGCCTTCAAAGTGAGCTTTCTTAACCTTGGACACCTTGTCCTTGGTTAAGTCACCCTTTCTACCTTTGGATAGCATCCCCTTGCTATCCTTGGACCTTCCCTCCTTACTAAGATTGTATGCTTTCCGAACATACTTCTTTTCATTGCCCTTGGAGGTCTTAGATCGGTACCCCAATCCCGACCTATCGTAGTTGGGTTTTATACTACCCAACACCATGTCTAAGCCCTTAGATCCAACCGTGAATCTCTCTAGGGCTTTTTCTAATGTATCAAGCATTGTCCTCAAGGCTTGATTTTCCCTCTCTAGACCTTTAACCTTGTAGTCCATATGCCCACTTTGTGTTAGTAGGAGCCCTAGAGCCAATTATGTGATGATTGACTAGAGACATTTTGTATCATATTGTATTATTAATAAAGGCATGTTTGGTTATTATACTTACTTTGTATTCTGTGTCGAATGACTAAGTATAATAATGTCCTTGTGTAGTAGGTTCTTATCTATATTATATCGATTGGTTGAATCGATAGTGAGATAATGTAGAGAACACTACACTAAATTATTCCTAGTCAAGTATCAATTATTCAGGGACAATATTGATGCATGGAGACTAGCATGTAGGTCAACTGATGACTTGAGCTCACAGGTCATGGATATGTGATATCAAGTTGACACATGGGTATACATTGGAGACTGTGTACTAAATGACCCGCCATGAGAAAGTTTCATAGATTATCATATGAGTGTCATAGACTTTCTCATATGACTATTGGTATGAATAGTCCTTAGACCTGAAGTCACCATGGTTCCCTACATAAGGAGTTATGTACTTTAGTATCGTTAAACGTCACCCGTAACATAGTGGACTATAAAGGCGATCACTAGGTATGTAATGAATTATGCGGAGGGATGTGAGTGATGTAGATGGGATCTATCCCTCCCATATGACTGGAGTGATATCTGTGGGCCCCTTGATCGAGTAGGACTGCTAAAACGCATGGTCATGCTCGAATGAGTCAATATGAGATATTGAGCTCAATTGTTTGAGTGAGTCTACTCGGGGATCAAGAAACACAAAGATTGATCGAGGATGACACGGTCTATGCCTCATTGGTCAATCTAGATATCGAGGATAGAAGGACAAGGTCATACATTGCCATAGTCACGGAGGTTAAGTCGGATCTCGACTTTCTTGTTACTTGGGTAGCATTGATGCATTGCTAGATGTCGCTCATTGCTTTTGTGTCTAAATTGGTTTAGACACATTGCCAACGTTACGAGAGCCTATTGGGTCACACACTAAGGGCACGATGCTTCGGAGATTAATTTATCTTGGTTTGGCTAAGATTTAATCGGAATTGGATTTATTGAGTTAGACTCAAGTGAATCCAATTGGATTATGGATTGAGATCTAATTTGAGTTAAACTCATTTAGATTAGACTCAACCACATTTGGATGAAATATTAATTCATTAAAATGTTTAATGAATTAATAAGAGAGGAAGATGGAGAGTTTCTCACCATTAGAGAGTTACATGAAAAGTTAGAGAGTTACATTAAAATGTTTAATGAAAGGAAGTTTAAAAGGCAAAAACTCCTCTTGATATGAGTATAAAAGAGTTTGTCCCTTATCATTTGGATGACAACTTCTCATTTTCTTTCCCATCTTCCTTCTCTTCTCCATCTTGGCCGAAACCCACATCTTGGGTTCTTGGTGTTTTGTGAACTACCTCAAGTTGCTAGCACAACTAAGGTAGTTCTTCTCCGAAGTAGAGATATCGTGTTCGTGTGGATACGAATATAGGCACGGACACTTGAACGTGCAAGAGATCCGGCGGCGCTTGGACAAGCGGGATAAACGTAAGGGCATGCTCCAAAGGTAAACGCTTTAGATAGATCTATTAAATAGATGATTTCATACGAGTTTTTCTTTCGCATGGATCGCTCGAGGGATCTTGTTTCCGCTGCGTTTTTGTGTTTATGTCACCTGAAGATCCCAACACTTTGGACATTCCTAGAACTACCCATTTTCTTAGGCATTTGTTTCCCTCCCTTGGGGTTAATGCCTTTAGCCTTGGATACACAGGTCTTAGATTTACCATGATGCATGCTTTTCTTAGGATATGTATCTACCTTGTTATCCTTATTCCTATCATGATATTTAAAACCATGGTTATGCACAAAAAGATAATTTTCATGAAATCTAGCATGCATGGATGAATGATTTGCATTATTTCTATATTCATGGATGGTAATTGCATGATTCTTAGCATTCATGGAAGAACTTAAATATGAATGACAATTTAATCTAGGGTTAGGAATTACCTCCCTTACCCTTGTAGTCCCTCCTTGATGTGGGCTTCTTCTCTTCTTTCTTTCTCCTTTTTCCCATCTCCTTAGGTGCTCCATTTCCTTTAGCTCTTTCTTCCTTGGGCACTTGGTGTGGTAGTGCCCTAGCTCACCACACGTGAAACATCGAATCCTCCTTTTCTTCTCTTGGGTTTCTCCAATCCTACACTTTATGTTAGAGTTTAAAGAACTTGAAATAAGTGTAGATTTTACCTCCTTTTTATCTTTCGAGCACTTATCCTTGTAGTGCCCCTTTTCATTACACCTAAAGCATGTAATGTGGTCCTTTCTCTTGGCTATGGTGGAGGTGGAGGTGGAGACTAGGTTGACTTCTTCTTCTTCAACCTCGGATGATGTGGAAGCTTCCTCTTGATCATGTGTAGATGAGGGTCTCTCCTCCCCCTCAATTCTTGAAATTGATGCCTCTTCTTCTTCTCTTGAGAAGGTTGATGATCTTTCACTTAGCTCCTCCTCCTCACTTGAAGAAGTTGACACTTCTTCCATTTCACTTGATGATGTAAATGATTCTTTTTCTTTTTTCTCTTCTCCACTTGAACTTACTTCTTCGGGCTTTTGAATTTGTGTAGGATTTTCATGATATTCTTTTATCTTTTTCCATAGGTCGTGTGCATTTTCATATTTTCCTACACAACTCAAAATATTATTAGGTAAAACATTGCTTAAAACACTAATTACCTTTTCGTTTGCTCTAGAAAGATCTTGTTGTTCTTGACTCCAATATTTAGGCCTAAGCCTCTTCCCGTTCTTATCCTTTGGAGTCTCATATGGCTCTTCGAACGCAATCATTTGTTCCCACTCCATCGCGAACCACGTCTCCATCCGTGACTTCCAATACTCGAAGTCTTCATGGTCGTAGGCCAGCGGAGTGTAGATGTTGTCCACAAGTTTGTCTTCCATCGTTCTTCTCCTCTAGCGTGTACTCTCTCGGCGATTAGTCCGATCAAGAGCAGTCCTTGCTCTGATACCAATTGTTAGGATCGTTTCATACGCTAGAGGGGGGTGAATAGCGATTCTTTGGATCTTTCTCGTACCTGCGTTGTTAGTTGCACAGCGGAAACAATAATAAAAAGAACAAACAACGCTAACAAAGAGAATTTACTTGGTATCCACCCCGGCCGGGTGACTAATCCAAGAATCCGTCGGTGGATCACTCCCCGGATAACCTCCGGCTAGCTCTCGTCGCTCCTTGTGGGTGGAGAAACCTCACCACAACACCTTTGACAACCTTGAGCCCAAAGACTACCAACTTGCCTTTAACCAAGATAAGTTTCGTCAAGAAACTCAGCCACCACGAAGTCCTCTTTAAATAGGACTCGGGGTTGATTTCTCGCTACTAGTCGACTGCCCCCAGGGCAGTCGACTGGTGCCAGCCAAATTCGACCGTTGACACCCCAACGTTCGAATTTGCCAGCTCACCAGCCACCTACCAGTCGACTGCCCCCAGGGCAGTCGACTGGTCCCTAGTGAATCCCTTCCCGAGTACATTCACACAACACTCGACCCTCACGACTCGACTGACTCCTCTTCCGCAGCCTCGACTGTTGCATTCGCACCCTCATCATCTTCGACCCTCGTCCCTCAGATGCGCACGCAAGCCTCCAGCTTGGTATGCATCACACATCATAATTTTGATTGCTTACCCTCTTGGCATGCATCACACATCTTGGTTTTGTCATACTTGATCATAGGGAGCCCCTTCACCAACTCCTCCTTTGTCACTTTTGCAATGCTCCTCATGTTGACGTGTCCAAGTCTTCGGTGCCACAACCACCCTTCTTCTTCTTTAGACATGAGACACTTAGGAAAATTGTTAGAAGCATAAGGAAGATCAAGATAATAAAGGTTAGCCTCGCTATACCCTTCAAGTATGACATTTTCCGACCCATTTTGTTTAATTAGACATTTCTTAGCAGGAAACTCTACCCTATAGCCCACATCACACAATTGACTTACAATAAATAAATTAAATTTCATATCTTTAATTAAAAGTACTTTGTGGATAGAGATTGTAGGAGATACCTCAATGGTGCCCCTACCAATTATTTTCAGTTTTCCATAATTTTCAAAGGAGACCGTCCCTTCTCTTAGGTAGCTAATAGTAGTGAACTTGCTCACATCTCTGGTCATATGTCTTGAGCACCCACTATCTACTATACACATGTTTGAGGCATCCTTGACTTTTACCTATACAACATGGAAAATATAATCTTTTGGTACCCAAATTTTTGATCCACAAGCATCATTTAAAAATTTCTTTGGTACCCAAGCCTTCTTAATGTTTCCCTTAACCCCTTGTCTCCTAGATGCATCATTTCTACCTATAAGTGAGACAAAGGCTATCTCCTTAGTCTTCGGCCTATATCCTAACCCGACCTTGTTATAGACGGCTCTTTGACTGTTTATTATCATGTCAAGGTTACTAGAGTCAACTTGAAACTTTCTAAGTGCCTTGGTTATGTCTTCTACCTTTTTCCTTAGTTCCTTATTTTCATTTTCAAAACATGAATCATGTGATATGGTAGAGCAAGCATGTAAGTCTTCCTTAAGTTTTGTAGATTCTACTTTAAGCATGGCAATTTCATTTTTCAAGTCCTTAATTTTTCTTCTAGCTTTAGCTAAGTCCATATTGGTACTAGAGATAATCTTGACCAAAGTAGAAGAGGGTAAGCTATATACCTCACTTACCGACGCCTCGGACTTGGATGATGATGATGAGCCACTTTCTTCTTCACTGCTTGAGCTTCTGTCATCATCTGATGACTCCAGATGGTCCACTCCCATAAGCGCAAAATGGGACACTTGCTCCTCTTCCTCTTCCAAGGATGATGGATCATCCCAAGTTGCCTTGAGGTTGGTGGCACTCTTCTTCTTTCCCTTTGATTTCTTCTTGTCACCTCTCTTCTTCTCCTCCTTTTCTTCTCTTCTCTTTAGTTGGGGACACTCATTCTTCATGTGCCCCTCTTGGTGACAGTTGTAGCAGATAATGTATTTTGCCATGCTCTTACTCTTGGATCCTTTCCTGGCATAAGATTTGTTAGAAAAACTTTTAAAAGCCCTACGCATTTTTCTTACCATGAAGGCCTCTTGGTCGCTATCCATAGAGGCACTGGACTCCTCCGATTCGGATGAAGAGGAGTAGATCACTTTCTTCTTCTCCTTCTCATTTTTCTTCTCCTTTTCTGCAACGAAAGCTACACCTTTCTCATTGGAAGAAACAAAAGCTTGCTCATGTAATTCAAACTCGCAAAATAAATCATCAAATTTTACAATTGAAAGATCCCTTAATACTTTGTAGGCATCAACCATTGATACCCACAATGTTGTTCTCAGGAAGGATTGTAGAACGTACCTTACGAGATCCCGGTTTTCCACTTTCTCCCCAATCACATGTAATTCGTTGATGATCTCCTTTACTCTTCCATGCAATTGGATAACCGTCTCGTTGGTCTTCAAGGTGAGTGATTGTAGTTGGGCAACTAGTAGATCTTTCTTTGCCCTTCTTGACTCGTTGGACCCTTCATTGAGTTCAACGAGTTTCTCCCATAATTCTTTGGCGCTCTTGAACGACCCCACCTTGTTGAGTTGTTCCTTTGAAAGCCCGCATTGAAGCGTGGTGGTGGCCTTCGCGTTGGCTTGCGCCTTCTTCATGACTTCTTTCGTTCATGTTCTCATTGGAAGTGGCTCTCCTCTTTCGTCGACGGGTGCATCAAATCCATCTACAACACTTAGCCAGTTTTCAATATCATTCATCAAGTAAAATTGCATTCTACCTTTCCAGTAGGCGAAATCATTTCCATCGAAGAATGGAGGCCCTGCAGTGTTGTAACCCTCTTGGAACGCCATTTTCCTGTACTCCGGTCGACGGTGAGTTCTCTCGAAGCGAACCGGCTCTGATACCAATTGTTAGATCGCGTGCATTGCTAGAGGGGGGGTGAATAACACTTTTTCGTCGTTTTCTCTACAAGATTGTTGGCGCAATACAAACAAAAATATATAAAGAACAAGAAAGCAATGCTAACTCAGGAATTTTACTTGGTATCCACCCCGAAAGGTGACTAATCCAAGGATCCACACGGTTGCACACTCTCCATTATGAAACCCTCCTTCAAAGGTGGAGAAACCTTTACAACCGTCGTCTTCTTCCTCTTTACAAGTTGCGATGAGAAGCGAGAGGAAGATCTAATCAGTCGGGGCATGAGCAGCACTTTTGTACAGTGAAAAACTATACCTTTCTCGTGCCAAAAAGTCCCATTTTTATAAGAGAACAGGACAATTTCACAAGCTGTCCAGCCCCGCGCCAGTCGACTACCCCAGGGGCAGTCGACTGGCCTAGCTTTAAATGCTAGCCAATGGCTAGTTTTTGGGGGGTGACCAGTCAACTGCCCCTGGGGCAGTCGACTGGTCCGAGGCTGAAAACTCTTTGTGAGTTTTGGTAGTCGACTGGCTTCCTACCAGTCGACTGCCCAGCCTCTCCACTCATTTACATTTACTCAGAACACTCTCCTTCACGTGTGCCTTCAGGTGCACTCCCTTGCCTCGCCCCTTGAAGTCATCTTCCTCTGACTATCGTCCCTCGGATGCGCACACAAGCCTTCCCTTGGCTTGCCTCCATGCCACCCTTCACGTGTGCCCTTGAAGTCCACTTCCCGGCTTGCCCTTGGAGTCCTCCTCCCTCGGCTCTCGTCCCTCGGATATGTTCTCCATGTGCGATTCTCCAAGTCCTGCAAACTCAATCACACATATCAAATACAACATAACACCCTAACCTTAAATTTATTGGCACACACATCAAAACCATGATCTTCCCGATTATTCATGGGTCGATTGCCTCAACACAGTCGATTGGTCCAGGGTCAGAAACCTTCTGTGAGTTTCTGTTCTCGTTGGCAGTCAACTGTTATATTCCCAGTTGACTGCCCAGCTTACAAGAACACTCTTCCTCACTCCAACGACCCTTTCCCTTGGCTTGCCCCTTGAAGTCTTCTTCCACCGGCTATTGTCCCTCGAATGCACACACAAGCCTTCCCTTGGCTTGCCTCTATGTTACCCTTCACGTGTGCCCTTTGAAGTCCACTTCCCGGCTTGCCCTTGGAGTCCTCCTCCCTCGGCTCTCGTCCCTTCATAACTCAGCTGACTCTTCACCAGCAGTCTTGACTGTTGCCTTCGCGCCCTCTTCGCCTTCGGCCCTCGTCCCTCGAATGTACACACGCCTCTAGCTTGTCTCCATGCCATCCTTTACGTATGCCTCGAAGACCACGCCCCTCGGCTCATCATCCCTGCTATACCAAGGTCCCTTGGGTGCACACAAGCCTCCAGCTTGTCTCCATGCCAGCCTTCACCGTACCGAAGTCGTCCAGCCAAGTCAATATGTGTAAACCTGCAATCCTGCACACTCACATACACATATCAAATACACAAGGGTAAACCTAACTTAAACCCTTTGCCCAAACATCAAAACACATGGTCACTCCGGACCATAGATTGCCTCAACATGTTATATTCCCAGTCGACTGCCTAGCTTACAAACACACTCTTCCTCACTCCGACGACCCTCCTCCGCGTGTGCCTTCAAGTCCACTCCCTTGGCTTGGCCCTTGAAGTCCTCTTCCACTGGCTATCGTCCCTCGGATGCGCACGCAAGCCCTCGGCTTGCCTCCATGCCACCCTTCACGTGTGCCCTTTGAAGTCCACTTCCCGGCTTGCCCTTGGAGTCCTCTTCCCTCCGCTCTCGTCCCTTCATGACTCAGCTGACTCTTCACCAGCAGCCTTGACTGTTGCCTTCGCGCCCTCTTCGTCTTCGGCTCCCGTCCCTCGGATGCACACAAGCCTCTAGCTTGCCTCCATGTCAACCTTCACGCATGCCTCGAAGTCCATGCCCCTCGGCTAATCATCCCTGCTATCCATGGTCCCTCGGGTGCACACAAGCCTCCAGCTTGTCTTCATGTCACCCTTCACAGTACTGAAGCTGTCTAGCTAAGTCAATATTTGTAACCTGCACATCCTGCACACATACATACACATATTAGATCACAAGGGTAAATCTAACTTAAACCCTTTGCTCAAACATCAAAACACATGATCACTCCGGACCATAGATTGCCTCAATAATCTCCTCCTTATTGATGTTTGGCAATACGTTTAAGTTAGGGAAAACAAATAGCAATAAGTAGCAACAACAATGCTAAACAATCATTTGGACTTACGTTGCCAAGGCTCCACCTTGGACTTACACCGTCAATGCATATACAATGTAAACAATCATGGATCCTATCCCAAGGCATCCCCCACCTAACTTTCCCAAGTTAGGAATTTTCACCAAAACGGGCTTTTTAAAACCTATCCCAAGGCTACCCCTACATTGGACTTACAAAGGCTTTTTAAGAACCTCTCCAAAGATCCCCTTACGCCAAGAATGGAGCAACCATGCTCCACCTTTACCTAGGCTCCTCCTTGCAAAGGCGTGTTTGGTTTCCCAAATTAAATCCAACACTTCTCCCCCTTTACCTAACATCAAAAAGACTACAACAATTCCCCCTTATTGGACTCTTTAGCCTTTAAATGATGATAAACATAGTGTACTAACCTCCCACAAGGTTCCACATGTTGGTGCAGATAGCACCCAAGTCGAACCTGTGTTTTGATCAATGGCAAAGGGTTCAAAAGTTAAGATGTTTTATTTGTCAAACATGCTACTTAAGTGTGCAGGAAACAAAGTCCTAGCAAAGGACTGCTAGGCACCTAGTGAAGGAATGCCAGGATACAAAGACCTAGCGAAGAACTGCTAGGCACCAAGCGAAGGACTGCTTGGTACTGAAGACCTGGTGAAGGACAGCTAGGCACCTGGCGAAGGACAGCTGGGCAAATGTCCAACCGGAGGAGCCGGTTGGCATCAGGTAAATTCTCCTGAGAGGAGTAGGTGAGGACGCGTTCCCCATTGAGGGAACAGTAGGCATCGGTTCGACCTAGGGCTCCATTTAGAAGACCCAAAGTCAGAACCAAGACAGCTAAGGCTGTATAAAACTAATACTTGATTGCTCTATGTTGTTTTGGACTAACCCTGGATGCAGGACCGAAGGAATGAGTGTCTGCAGCTCAGAACGCCTCAAAGGAGAGAGACAACAGCTGAGTAGGGCGCCCCCAGTGTCCCGGGCGCCCCCAAGGTCAAGGC
Organism: Boesenbergia rotunda; assembly: GCA_024364735.1. Classification (NCBI taxonomy): domain Eukaryota; kingdom Viridiplantae; phylum Streptophyta; class Magnoliopsida; order Zingiberales; family Zingiberaceae; genus Boesenbergia; species Boesenbergia rotunda. The sequence goes on along the minus strand of JAGFNQ010002900.1, from coordinate 132,057 downwards.
AAAACATGTTACGCAAGAGTACGCTTCGGAAGCTTACTGGGTGGGGCGCCCCCATGCTCCTGGGCGCCCCGGGCTCAAGCCAACGAAGTGGATAAACTTTATCCAGCCGAGAAGCCCGCTGAAAGGGTCAACCAGGGTGCCCCCACAGTCAACCCTCAGCCCTATTCGAGTGGGATAAGGGCTGACCGAGACTTGCTCGGATCAGGTGACACGTTGGGGGGGCACCCCCAATGTTCAGGGCACCCCGGGAGGCTATAAAAAGCCCCTCGACCCCAAGGCTTCAGACATTAAGTTTTCCAACGTAAACACGCTCTTCAACTCACGCGCTCTGCTCCAGAAATCCTTCATCTCGAGATTCTAGCGCCGGCGATGACCCTACGCACCGAAGAACGATCTACACCGGGCGTCGGTAATGAAGAGTCAATTGTTAACTATATTCTTACTGCACTTACTACTGTACAATTGTTTGTAAGATTTTGCGCACATATAGAATTGTCCCCAATAAACGGTCAACGACCGTGGGCCTTGGAGTAGGAGCCGACTGCGACTCCGAACCAAGTAAAATCTTGATGTTTTGTGTGTTGTGTAGCTTTAATTTATCCGCTGCGTATTCTCTTTTTCAATCCGAAACGACTTACGATATTCACCCCCCCCCCCTTTATCGTTTTCTCTCGATCCAACAAGTGGTATCAGAGCGGGGAAGCTCAAATTTGGTGCAACCACCAGTTTGAGAATTTTTCAGATTTTCTTCGAATTATTATTTTAACTTTCATCGTTAATCAAGACCGGTGCAACACCCCTCGATAGTTATTTTTCTTTATCCCGCACTACTAATCCAAGACCAAGTCTTGGGACAGAATTTTCTTTTCTTTTCTATCTTTTTTTAAGATAAAATCCTTAATGGCCATGCAAGAAGGCTTCAGCACCGCAAGGCCACCGCTCTTCAGTGGGGAGGACTTCTCCTACTGGAAGAGCAGAATGGAGGTCCACCTGAAAACTCAGGTGGACATGTGGATAATCATCCAGTCCGGACTGGAAATACCAAGGAATGCTGACGGAGTACAACAGTCTTACACTGAATGGGACGCTGCACTCAAAAAGAAAATAGAAGCCGATGCCAAAGGACCCAAACACTCCAATGCGACCTAACAATAAAAGAGCTGAATCGGGTGGGTCCATTCAACAGCGCCAAAGAACTCTGGGGTAAGCTGATCGAACTATACAAAGGAACCTCCGACACCCGAATCAGCAAGAGGGACCTCCTGCTAAACAAGCTATACACCATCAAGATGAACGAAGGCGAATCAGCAGCTCAGCTCCACGCTAGAATTCAGGAGCTGATGAACGGTCTACACACCATTGGTCATAAGGTAAAAAACCGTGACCTAATAAGGTACGCCCTTAACGCTTTCCCAAGAAACACCTTGTGGGCATCTATGGTAGATGCTTACAAAGTTTCTAGGGATCTTTCCAAAATCAAGTTAGATGAACTTTTTTCTGAACTCGAATTACATGAATAGACTAACTGTAATCTGGCCGAGAAAGGCAATGCCTTTTTTACAGGTAAAGCTAGAAAGACAACCAAGAAGAAGCCTCAACCTGCACCCGAGTCTGATTCTGATTCAGACTCAGAAGACAGTGAGGGAAATCGGCCTAAGTTGGTTCGGCTAGCCCGGGACTACTACAAAGAACTAAAAAACTAGACCAACAGAAGAAAAGCCAGCCGAAGAAAGGAAGAACCAGCTGAACTCTCAAATGAAAAGAACAAACCCAACGTGACCTGTTATGAGTGCAAGAAGAAGGGTCACTACAAGACTGAATGCCCCAACCTGAAGGAAACGAAGAAGACTAGAAAGAAGAAGACACTTCAGGCAACGTGGGATGAGTCCTCCTCCTTCGAAGAAGAAGAGGTCCCACAGTCGAACCTGCTCACACTAACCACCTCAGAAGAAATCGAGACCGAGTCAGAATCGAAGCCGGATGACGGCAAGCTCACTTTTTCAGTAAATGGCGAAATAACGGTAAGTGGTTTTTCTAGAATGCAATTATGCGAATTAATTTCTTATCTTTCTCGAGGTTTGGCAAAAGCCAAAATCCGAGTCGAGTCTCTCAGACAGGAAGTAAAACTCCTGAAAGAGAGAGCAGACTCTGAACCCTTAACTGAGAAGGTTCAAGAAGGAACCTCTGCTCAAGTTGAAAAACTTGAAACAGAGAACTCTTTCTTGAAAACTCAAGTTAAGGATCTTAGAGCTGCCTTAGAAAGTTTCACTTCTGGTTCCAAGGGTCTTGATATGATTCTTGGAAAACTGTGTTGGTGCAGGAAGCACCATATCGAACCTTGTTTTGATATTGGCAAAGGATTCAAAGTTAAGTATTATTTGTTATCTAACAATGTTACTTGAGTGTGCAGGAAAAGTCCTAGCGAAGGGCTGCTCGGCACCTGGCGAAGGACTGCCAGGAAACAAAGTCCTAGCGAAAGGCTGCTAGGCACCTAGCGAAGGACTGCCAGGATACGAAGCCCTAGCAAAGGACTACTAGGCACCTGGCGAAGGAATGTCAAGGTGAAAAGTCCTAGCAAAGGACCGCTAGGCACTGGCGAAGGAATGCCAGGGTAAAAAGCCCTAGCGAAGGACTGCTAGGCACTGGCGAAGGAATGCCAGAGTGAAAAGCCCTAGCGAAGGATTGCTAGGCACTGGCAAAGGAATGCCAGAGTGAAAAGCCCTAGCAAAGGAATCCTAGGGACCGGGCGAAGGACAGCTCGCCATCCAGGGCCTGGCAAAGGACCGTCAGGCAAAAGTCCAACCAGAGGAATGGTTAGCATCAGGTACACTCTCCCGAGAGGAGTAGGTGAGGATGCGTTCCCCGTCGAGGGAACAGTAGGCGGCGGTTCGACCTAGGGCTCCATTTTGGAGATCCAAAGTCAGAACCAAGACAGCTAAGGCTGTATAATCTAATATTTTATTGTTTTATTGTGTTTTGGACTAACCCTGGATGCAGGACCGAAGGAACGTGTGTCTGCAGCTCAGAAAGCCTCAAAGGAATGAGGTAACAGCTGACCAGGGCGCCCGAAGTATCCCGGGCACCCCCAAGGTGAACACAAAACACAAGAAAGCAAGATGGGCTTCGACAGTTCAACTCTCGGGCGCCCCCGTGCTCCCGGGCGCCCCCGTTGCTCCCGGGCGCCCCCAAGTGCAAGTGTCAAAGCTCAACCCAGCGAAGCCGAGGGATAACATTTGACCCGGTCAACCCAGGCACCCCGAGCACTCCGGGCGCCCCGGTCAAAGCGGATCCCAAAGATAAAGGGATCAGATGCTGACCGAGGAATTGGCGGATCAAATGCCACGTGGGGGCGCCCCCAGGCCCTATATAAAGGGCCCTCGACCCCAAGCTTCGAACAACACTTCGATTCAACGCTTCAAAGCTCTTCTACTCTCGCGCCTTGCTCCAGAAACCTCCCAACTCGAGCCGACGACGTCCTGCTGCTCTGGAAAAAGTCAATCTACTCCGGACGTCGGTAAAGAAGAGTGATTTTTAATTTACTGCACTTATTTCTGTAATCAATCTTTGTAAACGGATTTTACGCTTCATATAGAATTTCCCAAAGTAAACGATCAACGATCGTGGGCCTTGGAGTAGGAGTCGACCTAAACTCCGAACCAAGTAAAAAGTACTGTGTTCGCGTGTTTACTTTTATCTTCCGCTGTGCAATTGCTTTTTTCATAAATCCGAACGTTTTCCGATATTCACCCCCCCTCTATCGGTTCTCTCGATCCAACAAGTGGTATCAGAGTGGGGAAGCTTAAATTTGGTGCATCCACCAATTTGAGAGTTTTTCGGATTTTCAAAATTATTTCATCTTTTTTAATCTTTTCTCGTTAATCGAAGTGGTGCAACACCACGCGATCATTATTTCAAATAAATAATATCGGTAGGTGTGTTTAAAATATTCAATTTTCATTTTTTCACCATTCATTCAAATTAATAAAACGATCATTTTTTGAAAATTTGTCATAAACTTTTTTTAATATTATTTTAATATTTTTTTCTCGAAATTCGTGCCACCTTAATTCGAGCAACTTTTTTTTAACTCCTATTTTCTCATTAATCAGAATATTCATTTTCTAAAAATTTATCTCAAAAGCTTTTATTATTATTCTATTATACTTCCTCGAAATTCGTGCAATATTTATCTTAGGCTATTTTCTCTCTCCTGCACTACTAATCCAAGGCCAAGTCTTGGTACATTTTTGTTATTTCTCTTGTGTGCAAGGTATAAACTAAATGGCCAACCAAGAGTGGAACAGTACCCGTCCACCGCTATTCTCCGGCGAGAACTTCAATTCGTGGAGAAGTCAAATGAGTCCCATCTGAAGACCCACATGAACTTGTGGATGATCATCCAAACGGGATTCTCTCTTCCCGTAGAGGATGAGTCATCAATCGAGTGGGACAAACTGGATGAGGAAACCCTCAACCAAATCGAGACCGATGCAAGAGCAACTGCAATCCTACAATGTGGCCTAACCAAGTAGCAACTCGAACTAGTAGGTCCATTCAGATGTGCTAGAGAGATTTGGGAAAAATTAATCAACGTTCATCAACAGATCTCAAATGAAGAAGAAGATCGGGTAAGTTATCTTGCACTTTCGGTCCAAGCACAAACAGCCGAGTCAGAGTTTGAACCCGAATCCAGAGTCGAAATCGAACCAGAATCAGATGACAAACTGACTGAAATGGTAACCGATTTCAAATTCTTTTCAGAATTACAATTATATAATCAGACTGATACTATAATGGTCGAGGAAGGTATAATTTCAAGTGTAGGGAAAACTCCAAAGAAGAAGCTTCAACTAGTACCCGAGTCCGACTCAGACATGGAATCAGAAGATGAGTCTAGATCCGAGACGGCAAGAAACAAGGGGGAGATTCCCAATCGGGAATCAAAAGGTAAATTTACAGTATTTAAAAATCCAATATTTACCTTGAATAACATGATTAATTCGTATAAATTAGTTAAGGTCAACACGTTAGAAAACTTAATTCACAACCATGTTGATTTTAAAAACCCAGAGTTTTATTTCGATTATGATGTAACTTAGATTATTTTTCTTCTTATTTGCTTTAATTGTGTGTTGCTTTTTATTTTATTTCTTTTATGCTTAGAATTAGGATTGATTAGTTTAAGGACTAAAACGATTAACCAAAATTTGAACAACATAGTATTGGGTGGAGGTGAGATGATAGTACGTTAGGGAAGCCTCTTCTAATAAGGTCAAGTATACTCTACTTGGTCTCTTTAGACTGGTGAAACTAGCCGAAGCTACCGATCCAAAACCCAAACTAGTTAGACCAGAATTTTTCAAAGATTAATTTTAAAAATGAAATTTCATTGAAAGGCTTTGTCAAGGAAAGGGTTGATGATCCAATAAGGCTACGGCCAAAGAAGGCCTAGTGCCTCGCCAAGATCTGGAAGCCAATTTTTGAAATTCAAATTCAATTTACTCTTTATTAAATTCGAATCTAACACAAATTTTCAGTTAATTTTAGATTCAAATATCTCTTTTCAAAATAAATTTAAATTGGGTTTAAAAATTAATTTAACTTTTCAAAATTAATTATGGCCTTTTCAAAATAAATCTTTCTATTTAAATATGTATCTCACAAAAAAGTTAAGGATATCCTATTTTGTCACTTAGAAATGGGTGAGATGCTTAGGACCTAAAAGTTGAGTCCAACCCAACCAACTAATTCAAATCAATTAAATTCAATTAAATCAATTAAATTCAATTAAATCTTAATTAAATTCAATTAAATCTTAATTAAATTCAATTAAATTTTAATTCATTCAAATTCAAAATAATTCAATTAAATCAATTTCAAATTTCAAAATTTAAACTTTAATAAATACTTTTAAAATTCAAATCAAACTCAAATGAACAACTTTCAAAATTCAAATTCAAATTTTTAATTAATTTCAAAATCCTCAAAAATCATTCTAACTTTTCAAAACTACAATTTAATGTTTCAAATCATGGTACTTAAAATTGTTCACCTTAAGTTTCGTTTGCTTATCTACTTGAAATTGATTCCTTTTGACATTATACAATGAAACTCTTTTTGAAAATCAATGTGCTGGTTAACAAGACTTGCAAAAATCACCTTGCATTTTTCACTTAAAAATTGTCTTCAGTCCAAGCCTTGACATTTATACATTTTTCAGACTTGAGCATTTTTCAAAGAGTTCTATTGTATTTACATCTCCTGCAATATTTTCAAAATTACTTTAAACATAGAAGTCCCCTTTGTAGCTCTTTACTATTTTCAAAAAGAAAATTTAGTCTTCAAATCGAAGTAGTTTCCAAAAGTGTTTTAACTTTTTTTGTGTGGATTCTTTGTGTTGAATCAAACCCTAAGACTTAGAGGAAGATTAACTTGTGATTAACAAGCTTCCTAGGACTGTGTCAGATCTAGGGGGAGATCAAATTAGAAGAAGCTCAAAATACTATATTTCAAAATACCATTATCATTTTTTTTTCCGGGGCTCATTCTTTAAAAATTCTCTTCATTCCAAATTGAATTTTCTAAAATTATCTTCTTGAAAATTACCATACTGTTATTCAAAACTATTCTCTTGATTCTGATAAACCCTAAAGACACAAAGGAGGTCTACTTAATGATCTACAAGGACTCCTAGGAAGTGTCAAATTTAGGGGGAGTCTAAATCGAAAGAAATTAATTCTAACAAGTATTCTCTTTGGCAATTATTTTTGAAATTATTAGATAATTATTTTTGATCCGAACTGACCCCTAAGGACTCAGAGGAAAAATACTTGTGGTCAACAAGCTTCCAAGGACTATATCAAGTTTAGGGGGAGGTTAAATTAAAAGAATTATTGAACATTTCAAAATAATATGTATTAATACACTAAGTTTTCAAAATTCTTTTGAAAATACAAGTAATTTGCCTTTAAAAATATCATTATTCTATTTTTCAAAATGTTTTTTTGGTTTAGTAAATCATTTTTGAAATATCTTTTGAAATAATAATTGCTTAAGTCTTGAGAATTTCCAGGACACTTAGGAAAATACTCTTGTAGTTAACAAGGTTTCCTAGGATTGTGTCAGACTGGAAAAGAAATCAAGTCACGCAAAGTATTATGTTCTCAAAGTGATATTAAATTTTTGATACTTATATTTTTCAAAAATGTATATTCTTTAAAAGTACTAATACTTTTCAAGGCACTAATGTTTACAAAGTACGAATAGTTGTTTCAGTTTCAAAAGTGAAATACCAACATGTTTCAAAGAACAAAATTTTCAATCTTTTTCAAAATGAAAACGTGTTTCAAATTTTCTTTTGCATAACAATTTTTATTCTTCTAAACGTACTATTTGTTAAATGAAAATATTTTTATGAGTGCATTCTTTTCCTTTCTAAATGAAAGTTTTTCTAAGGCAATAGTGTTCTAAGTTCATGAATTTTCTAAAGAATTGCCTACAAATACAAAGTTTTTTTCCACAATACTTTTCAAAGTGGAAGTTTTCTTTGATGCAATTTAAGCTGTGTGCTATAATTTCATATTTATACTAAGTTATTTTATTTTGAAAACTCATAAGCTCTTATACACCCATTTTTTCTTTAAATCTTCTTTCAAAAATTCTTTATTAATATATGGCCTAGGGGGAGAGAGAAAATTTTTGAAAATATTCCTAAGTAATATTTTTCATAGTAAACAAATCTCTGTTTTAGCAAAAACTTGTCTATTTAAAGATTTTTCCAAGTAAAAATAGTTCTTAATGCACAAAATATGTTCCAAGGAAATTTTTTATGTGTGCAATAGTTAAACTTCTTAAGGGAAACTTGTTTTCAAAATGTTGGCTAAGTAAGTTACTGTTAAGTTATTCTTGAAAACTATGTTACCAGTTTTTGCAAGCTTTTTAATATAAGGTGAAACTCTCTATTAGAAACCTTGTTCACCCATAAATGTTTTTTTTGATATATGTCAAAGGGGGAGGAAAGGTCAAAGTTAAGAGTAAAGTTAATTGTTGATTGTTGTTTTATTATTCAGGGAGAGTATGAGGAAATTTTTGTTGATTGTTATTTTATTATTCAGGGGGAGTATGAGGAAATTTTTCTCAGTTCAAAATTACATAGGTTTTAGACTTTATACTATTTTAGAATTACTATGTTTTATTGGTCTTAACCTTCGTGCTTAAACTGTTATAATTTTTACTTAACTTTGAATTGTGTTGCCATAAATCAAAAAGGGGGAGATTGTTGGTGCAGGAAGCACCATATCGAACCTTGTTTTGATATTGGCAAAGGATTCAAAGTTAAGTATTATTTGTTATCTAACAATGTTACTTGAGTGTGCAGGAAAAGTCCTAGCGAAGGGCTGCTAGGCACCTAGCGAAGGACTGCTGTAACGCCCGCTTTTTTTTTTCCTTTTCATAAGCGGCGTTACGTTAACATACTTAGGGCATGTAGACATCCTAATGCAGCGGAAACATTTAACTTACACCTACATGCACTTACTACCATTCCTAACATTATAACATAGGTACTTGGCATAATAACTTTATACTTAACAGTCATATTCAAGCATATAATATTAAAGGTAAAGTTCTATCATAAGGCAAGCAAACATATTGCTCCTTGGCCAAGTCACTATCACACACATGCTTTAAGGCCCTCCTGCTGCTTCCTTACTGTCCCCTTGCGTAATCTGCGGTATAAGGAAAATAAGACTATAAGCACACAGGCTTAGTAAGACTCTTTCCTACTCACTAAAATCATTTATCACTTAATCATGAGCATCTTAAACATTAACATACTTAGTGCTTTACTCAGCACGTAAGTCTTTATGAGCACTTGGCATACATTTGACTTGACTTGAACATAACTTAATCATTTTCGTAGCATAGCATATACATAAACATACAAACATTCATGGCCTGACATAATACCTGGCATAGACATAACATCATAAACGTTCATAGCATGGCATAATACTTGGCATAGACATAAACATAATAACATAACCTCATAAACATTCTTGACATGAACCTAAATAAAATCATGGCATCCTAACTTAGCACAAACACAATTAAAGCAGGGCATCATAACTTAGCATGGACATAAATAAAATCATAGCATTCTAACCTAGCACGAATATAATTAAATCATGGCATCATAATTAACATAACATAAATAAAATCATGGCATTCTAACCTAGCATAAACATAATTAAATCATGGCATCCTAAACTATCATGAACATAAATAAAATCATAGCGTTCTATCCTAGCATAAACATAATTAAATCATGACATTATAATTAACATAAACATAACTAAAATCATGGCATTCTAACTTAGCATAAACATAATTAAATCATGACATCATAATTAACATAAACATAAATAAAATCATGGCATTCTAACTTAGCATAAACATAATTAAATCATGACATCACAATTAACATGAACATATACCTTGCATAAACATGTTTTTTCATAAATATTCTTTTCATAAACATACTTTTCATAACATAATGCATAACATGGATGGATGCATGGACAAATGCATATATTATAAGGATGCTTAATCTTTAAAAACATACTTTTCATTACTTAAACATAATCATATCATTCATTGGGCCCTGACTTGTACCACATTCATTCATCATATGCGTGCATCCCTAAGTAAATACGAGGTAGCTAATCTTGACCTACTAGGGTAAGGACAGCTTCATCGGTAGTCCCAAACCGTAAGGACAGCTTCATCGGTAGTCCCGAACCGTGGACAACTTCATCGGTAGTCCAGAACCGTGGACCTTACTTAGGTCCGGTACAAGCCTATAAAATAAAATAAAATGCTTTCACATGCTTTTTCATTCATCATCATTCATAGCATATTCATTCATTCATCATACTTTCATCATACTTAACATCATCGTTATGCCCCGAAGGCATGAACCTTAACTTCATTCTTCACTTTCATTCTTAGACATGGCATCATTTTCATTCTTAACATGGCATCATTTTCATGGCATCATTTTCATTCTTAAACATGGCATCATTCTCATTCTTAAACATGGCATACATACATAGCATTCATAAGACATAGCATACATACATATCATTCATAAATCATGGCACATGTCTAAACATTTATGACTTGACATATATTTCATGACATATAAACTAAGGGTTTGATTAACATAGAATTCTTCCACCCTACTTAAACATACATCTTATTAACCTATACCCAAGCATCTTCGTAGGTGTAACCCAATTCTAACCCTAGGTTAGATCCTTGGCCGAAAGCCCCAAGGAAACCCTAGGTCCATGAGACTTCACATCACTTCCCAACCAACATCTCATACATACATACTAGGCCATAGGAACCATTTGATCCCATACTTAAGGCCAACCCTAATCCTTTAACCCTAATCTTGCTCTTGGCCGAAACTTCAAGGCCATGGGACATGGAAAAATTTCCATTAAACTCCCCAAATCAATTGTTATACACCAACCATACCTTACCATAGGGCCATTTGGGCCCTTACTTGAAATAAGTCCTAACCTTCCACCCTATTAGGGTACTTGGCCGAAACCTATAGGGTCTCTAGGCCATGTGAAATATTCACATAAACACCCTCCATCTCCCTTATATCATGATAAAACATAAAACAAATAGTTGAGGTTTTAAACCCAACCCTACACAAGGGTTCTTGTTGTTGGCCGAAACCCTAGGGTATCCTAGGGTACTCCAAAAATTCCCAAAAATTATACTTAATCTCTAAACATCATAAGGGAACCTTAAATAACATTACAAAGATTTTTAACATCATTATGGACCCTAAAACATTGTGTCCGAAACCCATAGGGTCTCTAGGGTGTTGATTTTGTTTCTTTCATGTTGGCCGAAACCCTAGGGAGTCCTAGGGTAGTCCAAAAATTCCCAAAAATTATACTTACTCTCTAAATATCATAAGAAAACATCAAATAACATTATAAAGATTTTTAGCATCATTATGAACCCTAATACATAGTGGCTGAAACCCATAGGGTCTCTAGGGTGTTGATTTTGTTTCTTTCAACCTCAAGCCCCAAAAACCAACCAATAAATCATGTTAAAATATAAAAAACTATTATACCACAGGTGAGGGAGTCTTACCTTGGGTTTCTTGATTTTTCGAACCTTGAAAGAGAAGAAGATTGCAAAATCTTTGGATCCTTGCCTCCTTGTCCTTGTATCCTTGGAAAACCCTTAGATCTTGGAGATAAGACCTCTTGTGGAGCTTTTCCAAGGGAGAGCCCTTCCTTGGGTGTTCGGCTAGGATGAGGGGAGGAAGAGGAAGAAATTGCAAAGTGATGGAAGGAAGAGGTAACTCCCAAACCCCCCCTCTTTATAGCCCAAAGGAGGTAAATGAAGAGTCTCTCCATGACCCTTCATCTTCTTCTATGCCTTAACCAATATCCACTTCATTCCCTCCTAACAATACCTTGCTAGGTGAGTTGGTTAGTGCATACATGGTTGTACAAGAGGTCCAAGGTTCAATCCTTGGTAGTTGCACAATTTTTTTCCCACTTATTTTATTTTATTTTTCCTAGTATTTTCGAAAATTCCTTAAAAATTCCCCCATAATTATGTTAATATTTCTTATTAAAATCCCTTTATATTTATACTAATTTTCACCTAAAATCCACCAAAAATTATGGTACTAAAAAGCCCATATAAGGCCCATTAGTGCCCTTTTTCCCAATTTAAATGAGAAAACATGGATTTTCTAGGCCAAAGTTCGCATTAATATTTCTAGGTTCCTCAGAAAATTATCTAGACATGCTTAATATTTTAAAGAAATATTAAGAGAATTTTCCGGGTCGTTACAACTGCCAGGAAACAAAGTCCTAGCGAAAGGCTGCTAGGCACCTGGCGAAGGACTGCCAGGATACGAAGCCCTAGCAAAGGACTGCTAGGCACCTGGCGAAGGAATGCCAAGGTGAAAAGTCCTAGCAAAGGACCGCTAGGCACTGGCGAAGGAATGCCAGGGTAAAAAGCCCTAGCGAAGGACTGCTAGGCACTGGCGAAGGAATGCCAGAGTGAAAAGCCCTAGCGAAGGATTGCTAGGCATTGGCAAAGGAATGTCAGAGTGAAAAGCCCTAGCAAAGGAATCCTAGGTACCGGGCGAAGGACAGCTCGACATCCAAGACCTGGGAAAGGATCGTCAGGCAAAAGTCCAACCAGAGGAACGGTTGGCATCAGGTACACTCTCCCGAGAGGAGTAGGTGAGGACGCGTTCCCCGTTGAGGGAACAGTAGGCGTCGGTTCGACCTAGGGCTCCATTTTGGAGACCCAAAGTCAGAACCAAGATAGCTAAGGCTGTATAATCTAATATTTTATTGTTTTATTGTGTTTTGGACTAACCCTGGATGCAGGACCAAAGGAACGTGTGTCTGGAGCTCAGAAAGCCTCAAAGGAATGAGGTAACAGCTGACCAGGGCGCCCGGAGTATCCCGGGCGCCCCCAAGGTGAACACAAAACACAAGAAAGCAAGATGGGCTTCGACAGTTCAACTCCCGGGCGCCCCCGCTGCTCCCGGGCGCCCCCAGCGCTCCGGGCGCCCCCAAGCGCAAGTGTCAAAGCTCAACCCAGCGAAGCCGAGGGATAACATTTGACCCGGTCAACCCGGGCGCCCCGAGCACTCCGGGCGCCCCGGTCAAAGCGGATCCCGAAGATAAAGGGATCAGATGCTGACCGAGGAATTGGCGGATCAAATGCCACGTGGGGGGCGCCCCCGACGTCCCGGGCGCCCCCAGGCCCTATATAAAGGGCCCTCGACCCCAAGCTTCGAACAACACTTCGATTCAACGCTTCAAAGCTCTTCTGCTCTCGCGCCTTGCTCCAGAAACCTCCCAACTCGAGCCGACGACGTCCTGCTGCTCTGGAAAAAGTCAATCTACTCCGGACATCGGTAAAGAAGAGTGATTTTTAATTTACTGCACTTATTTCTGTAATCAATCTTTGTAAATGGATTTTACGCTTCATATAGAATTGCCCAAAGTAAACGATCAACGGTCGTGGGCCTTGGAGTAGGAGTCGACCTAGACTCCGAACCAAGTAAAAATTACTGTGTTCGCGTGTTTACTTTTATCTTCCGCTGTGCAATTGCTTTTTTCATAAATCCGAACATTTTCCGATATTCACCCCCCTCTATCGGTTCTCTCGATCCAACAAACAGAAGTCGGTTCTAAATCGATCCGGGTTGGGCTATAGAACCAAATCTAGACAAAGATCCTACTATGCTGTACTGAACCAGTCCAGACCTAAAGTTCAAGCATGGGTACCCAAACTGGATCAAATCAGTATTGGATCCCCAAGGACAAGATTCACATCTTACCAAACCATTATCGTGGCTTCAGTCCAGGGGGAGCCAAATTAAAAACAATATTTATTGTTAGATAAAATTCAATTTTTGTTTGCAAATTGCATGATTGACTGTTTATTTAATTCCTGCAATTTACCATGCTTAGACTTAGGAATGGTTAGAATAAGGACTCAATCAATTAATTGAAATTTGAACAACATAGTATTGGGTGGCGGTGAGATGATAGTACGTTAGGGAAGCCAATTCTAATAAGGTCAAGTATACTCTACTTGGTCTCTTTAGACTGGTGAAACTAGCCGAAGCTACCGATCCAAGACCCAAACTAGTTAGACCAGAATTTTTCAAAAAATAATTTTGAAAATGAAATTTCATTAAAAGGCTTTGTCAAGGAAAGGGTTGATGATCCAATAAGGCTACGGCCAAAGAAGGCCTAGTACCTCGCCAAAACCCGGAAGTCAATTTTTGAAATTCAAATTCAAATTATTCTTTGTCAAATTCGAATCTAACACAAATTTTCAGTTAATTGTAGATTCAACCATTTTTTAATAAACAAAAAAAATCAACTGTTTTCAAAATTAATTCAATTTTTTTTATAAATCATAATTTTTCAAAATAATAATATCTACCAAAACCTGTCTCACAAAACCTATAAGGCTAACGTGATTGATAACCCTAGATTGGGTGAGACAGTAAAATTTAACTTAATTGAAATTCCTTTAATACCAGTATTGTGGCTTAAATACAAACATCAAATCCTATAGTTTAGAACGACATAGACCTAATATTAGTCAAACCATGGTCAAAGTAGTCAAACCATGGTCAAAGTAGTCAAACCATAGTCAAAGCAGTCAAATCATGGTCAAAATACTTAAACCATGGTCAAATGGTCAATAAGACAACAAAGTTGTCAACTCACACCTAACCCAGGCACCCGTGACTCCTCGGGCGCCCCCATCTCCCTTTCTCTTCGACCAAGAAAAAAAGACTGCCATATTTACATAACCGAGGCGCCCCGGCCCTTGCGGGCGCCCCCAGAACCGGTCAAAAGCAGTAAAGCTGCCATCCCATTCTGACCGGGGCGCCCGGGCTATCACAGGCGCCCCCTACCAGCATTAGGACACTGCCAAAGGCAGAAGTCCCTGTTCCGGGCCCGGGGAGCTCCCGGGCGCCCTGGCTAAAGTACCTATAAGAAGGCACCCGAAACTCCTCTTCTTGCCACACCCAAAATCACTCTCCAACTCCCTTCCTTCCAAGTGACCTTGCAACCTTCTCAAGCTCTCATCCTCGACAATGCCTCCCTGAGCGGCCACTCGGTATAATTTTCATTTCCTTTTTTCTTACGCATTTACATTTATAATTTTTATTCCCTTTTTCTTAAATTCTTTCTTCTAAATGCATGCTTCTCAACTTAGAAAACGTCGAGCAAACCAAGCGAACCCCGGTACTGAACCGAGTCCCGATCCTAGGTTCCCAACTTTAGAACTGTGTAATAAGTTTGCTCGAACAACATACAAGCTCATAAAAACTAGTTATCTCAATAGACAATTCTTCACCCAATCTTGTCCCTTGGCAATGAATGTTATAAACTTTTACCAACTCGATAACCTCGTATTCTGTACTCATCCTATTAATACAACATTATGTGCAGAATTCTATAATAATATAGTCAGACAAGATCAACTCAGCTTTGTCACCACAGTCCAAGGGTTGCCTCTAACCATCACACCCTCCTTACTTAACCGATTTCTTGGACTACGATTCTCTCAGTCCACCTTTTGTTGCTATCCTCCTAGGGGTCCTTCATTTGATGCTCCCTACTCTCACATTACCCTAGACACTCTCCACTCATACTTCTATAGGGAAGCTAGAAATCCCGTAGCTAGACGATTCCAGTCCGTTGACCTTCAGGTCCAGGACTATGCCCTGTATAGATTTCTGGTCCGCTGTATCCTACCTTTATCCACCAGGGACGTCACGACCATGCGACCATTTCACACATTCCTATTGTATGCGTTGATCCACCACCTAGACATTGACATTGGCCTTCACATGTTCCACGCCATCCTACATGCCTCCAGTGTCACCACTCAGGGTCGGGTACACACCCCCTTCTGCCACATCATCACCTCCATCCTTCATCACCACGGTCGTAACATTACCGTAGGTGAAATGATCGCGATGATCGATTTCGATGAGATAGGATTTAGGAACTTTTCTCTGGCTGGTATAAAGGTCTCGGCTATCGGGGTTTTGTCATGGAGACGCCAGTGAGCTGGACCACCGATCGACTTTAACGAGGATGTTGAGGTCGACGTCGGAGATCTGGCAGCCGAGGTTCGAGAGGACATAGACGAGCCTCCACCACCGACACTGTACGAGAGAGTGACACGGCTCGAGACACAGGTCCAGAGCCTCTGAGAGGAAGTGGAGGCAAATCATGCTGAAGAAATGGAGGCAAATCAGGGCTATTACACTGAGTACATGAATGCCCTTAGAGTCGAGAGGGAGACCAGCGACGCATGATATCACGAGATGATGGCGCTATTTCGATCCTGGCAGCCAGGCTCTTCTGATCATCCTGGACCCACCTCCTAGATTTGATTAGCATTGTACTAGTGACTGTTCGACTTACCCTACTCAATAGGGTTGACTCTATTTTGACTGGTGTATGACTGTGCTGGGTTGACCAACTGACTTATGGAGTTGACTACTTATCTGATCTTTATTGCTTAGTAGAATAGGATTACTCTACTTTTGGTTTTCTTACAGCTTTATTTATTTTTTAAAAAAATCAGTTTTTTTAAAACCGCTTTACTTGATTTCAAAATCAGCTTTTACTTGGTTTAAAAAATCTTTTTAAATAGATTTTTCGACTTAGTTTTATTTTCAAAAACTACCCCTTCAAAACTAGGGTCTTTTTCGCAAATAGACTTAGCCTAGGCCCTAACCCTAGAACTGCATGCACCTATAGATCTAGAAGCCAGCATCTCACAAGCACCTTAGGGTACCGTTGATTGATAACCTAGAATGGGTTGAGATGCTTAGGTCTTTGCCTTAATTAAAGATGCTTTAAGTCAGTGCATCTGCAGTAATTGGGGCACTAAATACAACTTAAACGGTAATCAAATTAAGTGTCAAGTTTAGAAAATCTAACTTAAACAGAACACTTAACTCGACTAACCCTAGCAAAAACTACTGTTTATAACAGTTAGTAAGTAGCTAATTGGGTTAGACAGGACCCTACAGATATAATTTAAATTGGTTTGATTCAGTTTATCTTGCATTGGTTCAGTACAGCACATTATTTTGTTATGTACTTATGCAGTTTATTTTTTGCTATATTGCCTTGTTTTTGATATATGGCAAAGGGGGAGAGATAGGAAAGGGAAGAAGCTTTAGAAGCTTTAATTTTTTTTCAAAATTCAAATTTTCAAAACTTTCTTCAAAAGTACTTTCAAAACTTTCTAAGTACTTAAGCTTAAGCTACTTTCAAATCTTCCAAATCTTGTACTTCAACTTAAGTTGCTTTCAAAAATCTTTTTAAGTACTTAAACTCAAGCTATTTTTTAAAAAAATTTTGCTAAGTACTTATCCTAAACTTAAGCTATGGTTCTAAGAACTTAAAACTTCAGAAGATGTTTCTTTTCTACTGACTTAGAAATTTTTTTTAAGTTTCTTTTGAAAATTGTTCTAAGTGTTTGAAAAATTAATATCATTATTTTGACTTAGAAATTTTTTTAAGTTTCTTTTAAAAATTGTTCTAAGTGTTTGAAAAATTAATGCCATTATTTTGACTTAGAAATTTTTTAAGTTTCTTTTGAAAATTGTTCTAAGTGTTTGAAAAATTAATGTCATTATTTTGACTTAGAAATTTTTTCCAAAACCCCACGAACATTTGAAAAACCTAGGGGGAGATTCCTTCCAGGGGGAGGAAATTAAACTTTTATATCATCTGTTCTGATTAACTTAACTTTTTGAACCGGGTTGCCTTAAATCAAAAAGGGGGAGATTGTTGGTGCAGACAGCACACAAGTCGAACCTGTGTTTTGATCAATGTCAAAGGGTTCAAAAGTTAAGATGTTTTGTTTGTCTAACATGCTACTTAAGTGTGCAGGAAACAAAGTCCTAGCAAAGGACTGCTAGGCACCTGGCGAAGGAATGCCAGGATACAAAGCCCTAGCGAAGGAATGCTAGGCACCTGGTGAAGGAATGCCAGGATACAAAGCCCTAGCGAAGGAATGCTAGGCACCTAGTGAAGGAATGCCAGGATACAAAGACCTAGCAAAGAACTGCTAGGCACCAAGCGAAGGACTGCTTGGTACTGAAGACCTGGCGAAGGACAGCTAGGCACCTGGCGAAGGACAGCTGGGCAAAAGTCCAACCGGAGGAGTCGGTTGGCATCCAGTAAATTCTCCTGAGAGGAGTAGGTGAGGACACGTTCCCCATTGAGGGAACAGTAGGCATCGGTTCGACCTAGGGCTCCATTTAGAAGACCCAAAGTCAGAACCAAGACAGCTAAGGCTGTATAAAACTAATACTTGATTGCTCTATGTTGTTTTGGACTAACCCTGGATGTAGGACCGAAGGAATGAGTGTCTGCAGCTCAGAACGCCTCAAAGGAGAGAGACAACAGCTGAGTAGGGTGCCCCCAGTGTCCCGAGCGCCCCCAAGGTCAAGGCAAAACAAGTTACGCAAGAGTACGCTTCGGATGCTTACTGGGCGGGGTGCCCCCATGCTCCCGGGTGCCCCCAGTGCCTAGGGCGCCCCGGGCTCAAGCCAACGAAGTGGATAAACTTTATCCAGCCGAGAAGCCCGCTGAAAGGGTTAACCAGGGCGCCCCCACAGTCAACCCTCAGCCCTATTTGAGTGGGATAAGGGCTGACCGAGACTTGCTCGGATCAGGTGACACATGGGGGGGGGGGGGGGGCGCCCTCAACGTTCAGGGTGCCCCGGGAGGCTATAAAAAGCCCCTCGACCCCAAGGCTTCAGATATTAAGTTTTCCAACTCAAACATGCTCTTCAACTCATGCTCTCTGCTCCAGAAATCCTTCATCTCGAGATTCTAGTGCCGGCAATGACCCTACGCACCGAAGAACGATCTACACCGGGCGTCGGTAACGAAGAGTCAATTGTTTACTATATTCTTACTGCACTTACTACTGTACAACTGTTTGAAAGATTTTGCGCACATATAGAATTGCCCCCAGTAAACGGTCAACGACCGTGGGCCTTGGAGTAGGAGTCGACCATGACTCCGAACCAAGTAAAATCTTGGTGTTTTGTGTGTTGTGTAGCTTTAATTTATCCGCTGCGTATTCTCTTTTTCAATCCGAAACGACTTACGATATTCACCCCCCCCCCCTCTATCGTTTTCTCTCGATCCAACACCACACTTGTTTCTTATCAATTCGACATTTTCCAGCAGCTAAAATCCATTTCCAGCCTTTACCAATCGACTGCCCCCTGGGCCAGTCAACTGATACTCTGAAAAACAATTTTTAGCTTTCTGAATCCAAATTCAGAAATGCACCAGAAAGTCCACAAATCTCTAAAAAATTCTAAATTTTGAGGAGAGGTTTGTGGTAACCATACCTACTTGGGAAAAATACATGCAACAATGTATTTATCACCATTCCCAAGTTTGACAAAATCCAAAACATCCTATGAAAATTAAGGCATAACAAACAAGAGGCAACCTCCCCCTTAACCTATGCCCTCTCCCAATTTTCAATTTTCACAACCAATCATCAAGTTAAGTTCTACCCAACCTAATTCCATAACACCAGGTTAAGTTCTACCCAACTTAACTTCCTAACACCAAGTCAAGTTCTACCCAACTTAACATCATAATACCAAGTTAAGTTATATCCCAACTTAACACCATTCATCCTTTCATCAAGTTAAACCTAACTTAACACCCCAAGTTCTCCCCCTTTGACACCATCAAAGGATTGCCCCAAGCAACCCTACCCCTAGTGAAAAAAGAACTTACTTGATTTCTGAAAAACCCTTCAGAAATCAACACACAGATTTACTAGTCGACTGCCCCTGGGCAATCGACTGATACAGTCAACTTCTGAAATTTCAGCCTAATTTTAGAAACCTCTAAAACATTCTAGAAAATTAGAAAAAATCTAAAACTTTGCAAGCACACTTGTTAGGATATACTCTACCTTAGAAAAATATGGTTCCATGAAAAATATCAAATGTGCTTGTCTTTTGGCTCAAATTCTAATTTTCTAAAAAATGATCATTTTGTATCAACTCTGAAATCTATCTATAATTCCATGTGTTTGTCAAGGCTAACCATTATAATTTGACACATGGAATTCTCCTCAACTCTCCCCTTTTTATCTCTTAATCCTATATACATATGTGAGACTTCCATATCCTTTCATTTATCAAGAACTTATCATTCATGACATAAAATCTCATAAGGTAACATGACCCTTTCCTATGCTTCCAATTTTGCAAGTTCTTACTATCCAAAATGTCTTTTCTACTTAAACCTATGGATTGCAGTCGACTGGAAAACAAATAGAAGGTTCCCAGTTTCGAATTCACCTGGACCAGTCGACTGGTTCTGAACTAGTCGACTGGTACCTGAATTTCAGGTTTTCAACCTAATTTCAGAAATGCTTAATTAATTTTATAAATCTACAAAAAATCTGAAATTTTGTGATGAGATTTGTTGAGCCTATGTCTACTTGGGAAAAATATGTTTTCAAACAAATTTACTCCTGATCCCAAGATTGGCATGAAATTCAACCCTTTCTAAATTGTATCATTGAAACTTATCTCAAAAGTCCTAATTTTGGCCTCTCCATGATATATCTTCTCATACCTAACCATAATACATTTCTAGCACCAAGTTATATGACATTTACACATTAAAAACCAATTTTCTCTCAATATGATTCTATTTCCATCTTTTTCTCCATGAAACTCCTTTTAATGTGCCAATTCCCTAGGATTAAGACTTACCGTAGTCTTCCAACCCCTTTGGCACATTTCATCTAATTTTCTAGGAGAAAACCTCCTGAGATCAATTTATCATGGATCCCAAAAACTCCAAGAACTTCCCTTTGAGCTCTTAGCCCTAGCCACCTCCCTAGTATTGAGGCAATCAGCCCAAGTATGATCGGGAAGATCATGGTTTTGATGTGTGTGTGCCAATATGTTTAAGGTTAGGGTGTTGTGTTGTATTTGATATGTGTGGTTGAGTTTGCAGGACTTGGAGAATCACACATGAAGAACATATCAGAAGGATGAGAGCCGAGGGAGGAGGACTCCAAGGGCAAGCCGGGAAGTGGACTTCAAAGGCACACGTGAAGGGTGGCATGGAGGCAAGCCAAGGGAAGGCTTGTGTGCGCATCCGAGGGACGATAGCCAGAGAAAGAAGATTTCAAGGGGCAAGCCAAGGGAGCATACCTGAAGGCACATGTGAAGGAGAGTGTTTGGAGTGAATGTAAGTGAGTGTAGAGGCTGGGCAGTCGACTGGTAGAAAGGCAGTCGACTGCCAAAACTCACAGAAAGTTTTCAGCCTCGGACCAATCGACTGGTCATCCCCAAAAACTAGTCGTTGGCTGGCATTTAAAGCTAGGCCAGTCGACTACCCTAGGGGCAGTCGACTGGTGCGGGGCTGGACAGCTTGCGAAGTTGTCCTATTCTCTTATTTAAAGGGGACTTTTTAGCATGAGAACGGTATGGTTTTTTACTGTAAGAAAGTGTTGTTCATGCCAATACTCCTCAAATCTTCCTCTCGCTTTTCATTGCATCTTGTAAAGAGGAAGAAGATGACTTGTAAAGGTTTTCTCCACCTTGAAGGAGGGTTTCATAGTGGAGAGTGTTCAACCGCGTGGATCCTTGGATTAGTCATCTTTCGGTGTGGATACAAAGTAAAATCTTCTGAGTTAGCATTGTTCTCTTATTTTTCATATATTTTGTCTATATTGTGCTAACCTCCTTGTAGAGAAAATATCGAAAAAGTGTTATTCACCCCCCCCCCCTCTAGCAACGCACTCGATCTAACAATGGTATCAGAGCCGGTTCGCTTCGGGAGAACTCACCGTCGACCAGAGTACAAGAAAATGGTGTTTCAAGAGGGTTATAGCACCGCAAGGCCTCCTTTCTTCGATGGAAACGTCTTCGCCTACTGGAAAGGTAGAATGTAATATTACTTAATGAATGACATTGAGAATTGGATAAGTGTTGTAGATGGATTCGATGCACCCGTCGATGAAAGAGGAGAGCCACTACCAATGAGAACTTGGTCGAAGGAAGTCATGAAGAAGGCGCAAGCCAACGTAAAGGCCACCACCATGCTTCAATGCGGACTTTCAAAGGAACAACTCAACAAGGTGGGGCCTTTCAAGAGCGCCAAGGAATTATGGGAGAAACTCGTCGAACTCAATGAAGGGTCCAATGAGTCATGAAGGGCAAAGAAGGATCTACTAGTTGCCCAACTACAATCGCTCTCCATGAAGACCAACGAGGCCGTGAGCCAATTACATGGAAGAGTCAAAGAGATCATCAACGAACTACATGTAATTGATGAGAAAGTGGAAAACCGAGATCTCGTGAGGTATGTTCTACAATCCTTCCTGAGAATTTGTGATGAATTCACAACTAGTGATTATCTCTACATGTGCAATTGTGAAGTCTTGAAATTGTCCCTAGTCGATGAATTGATAAATACGGACACTATCAATTCTGTTGAGACTAGCATGGGTTATTCTCTAATCAGCTGATTCTCACTGGATGGTGATATTGAGATGTCCGTAGATAAACATGAATGCTAATTAAGGGAACTAGTTCATTGGAGTGACTAGCTGTAAAACTTCATATGGTAGTCTACATATAGATATGTCAGTGAAGTTTTTACTGCAGCTTAAGTGCGATGTTCCTTTGACTTGCGGTGTTCAAGTCATCTTGGTCATGGAGACTTATACTTTGACATCTTAAGCAAGCATCTCCAAGGAGGTGTGGACCCAAGATGATTGGGTATAAGCTGAAGTGCCCGAAGATGTTTGAACAACCTACAATGGATTCACCACTCCTTGCGAGGAGATGTATACCCGAGGCCTATCGTCGGATTGTTACTCGAAGCCTCTGGCCAGAGCATGACATGTTCAGAGTATGAATCTCTTAAATACATGAGAGTAATTAGAATCCGTAGGACGAGAAAACGTTACTTGGGCTAGGTGTGACGTAGTCAGCCTAGTGGGGAATGACACACATAGGCCATGTCCTGAACCAAGTGGGTATAAGATGGTGAAGGGAATGGGGCATGATTCATTATAGCTGCTGAAGTGTTTCAGAATTGTTTTTGAGGTCAACCGTTGATCTTTCGATTAATTGGGGATCATGATGTACTACTAGGTGCCACTCATGATCATTCTATAATTGATTAATTATAGACGACCAACATAAATCAAAAGCCTATTTAGTCACACACACTACGAGTAATTCGAGGGATTTAAAACGAGTTGAAAATTGGATTTTCCAATCAAGAGAGATTAGGTTTGGTTGAGCCAAACGATAAGTCGAATCTGAATTTTTCAGAGACGTATCGGAAGCGTAAAATGGCTAAGTCTTTTGAAGACTTAATAGATGAATTAAATAAGTTTAATTCATTGGAGCGTGGCTTGGATGGGCCGGCCAAAGAGGGCCTCCATCCTCTTTGCTTGGCCGGCCACAACAAAGGGAGAGAACTAGGTTTTTGGATTAATTTATAAAATAAACTAAGTGTGGTTTGTTTTATAATAAACCAAGGTTTGGTTTATTTCTTCATGGAAATTAAAATGAACCATGGATTGGTTTATTTTATAAAATCAATCATGGATTGATTTACCATGATAAGGAAATTTATTCCATAGGAGAGAAGAGACTTGATTGATTTTATCATGAATTAAAATATGATTTTAACCATGATATAAAATCAAACTTGGCATGATGGAATAAGTTATTCCATATTTGAGAGGCTTGATGGTTGAGAGGCTACTATATATAAAGGACCCAAGGCAAGGCTTGAAAAATAATGGAAGAGATGAAGGCATAGGCTCTCTCCCTCTCTTTCTCTCCTTCTCTTCTCCCCTTCTTGTCGTGCGCCAACCAGCCCCAAGAAGGAGCACCAGCCGGCCGCCCCTGCCCTTTCCCTATCGACCACCACCTGCTGCCGGAGAAGGAAGCTCCGGCCATCTCTTGGCTAGAAGAAGGTGCTGCCGGAATTAGAGTTTGCCGCAAGGATCTTTTTGCCACAAGCCTCTTCTTTTGCTTCGCCAGAATTTTGATTCCGGCCATCCTTTTGTGGTTATTCTTTCGACTTCTCTCTTGGTTTTTCTTGTCGCATTCTCGGAGAATCTAGTAGTTCTTGAGAACACGAAACTCGTGGCTTTGCGAAGTCATCCCGAAGATACTCGGCGTGGATGCGAATAGAGGTTGGATCTCGTCCCTTCCTTCGAGTTACGTGAGGTAATACGTAAATTAGTTTACGTTTCTGCAAAATTTTAAATATATGATCATGTCTACACAAGATAAAATTGCATGCTTAGATGTGTGGTTAAATAATTTGAGAAATTATTTATGCTAAACCTTCTGCTGCATGTAATTAATTTTAAAATTACAAACCCGCATCCATGTCAACATACACCCAGTCCCAACATATAGGCCAAAGACCAAGGAAGTTGCCTTTGTTTCACTTATGGATAGAAATGGGGCCTCTAGGAGACTAAGTGTTAAGGGAAATGTCAAAAAGGCTTGGGTACCAAAGAAGTTTTTAAATGTTGCTTGTGGAACTAAAATTTGGGTACCAAAAAATTGTATTTTCCATGTTGTATAGGTAAAAGTCAAGGATGCCTCAAACATGTGGATAGTAGATAGTGGGTGCTTAAGACATATGACCGGAGATGTGAGCAAGTTCACCACTATTAGCTACCTAAGAGAATGGACCATTTCCTTTAGAAATAGTGGGAAACTCAAAATAATTGGTAGGGGCACCATTGAGGTATCTCCTACAATCTCTATCCACAAAGTTCTTTTGATTAAAGATATGAAATTTAATTTATTTAGTGTAAGTCAACTATGTGATGCAGGCTATAGGGTTGATTTTCATTCTAGAAAATGTCTAATTAAACAAAATGAGTCCGAAAATGTCATACTAGAAGGGTATAGAGAGGCTAACCTTTACTATCTTAATCTTGCTTATGTTTCTAACAATTTACCTAAGTGTCTCATGTCTAAAGAAGAAGAAGGATGGTTGTGGCACCGAAGACTTGGGCACATCAACATGAGGAGCATTGCAAGAGTGGCAAAGGAGGAGTTGGTGAAGGGGCTTCCTATGATCAAGTATGAGAAGACCAAATGCCAAGAGGGTAAGCAATCAAAATCATCACACAAAGGTAAAACCTTAATTAGCACTACTTTACCTTTAGAGCTATTACATATTGATCTCTTTGATTGCCATAGCACTCCTTCACTAGTAGGGAGTCAGTATTGTTTAGTTATTGTAGATGATTTTTCTAGATTCACTTGGGTGTTCTTTATGAAACATAAGGATGATACTTTAGAGATCTTCATAGGGTTTAGTAAGAGGGTTGAAAATGAGAACACCTCAAAATCAACCGCATTAGGAGTGACCATGGTGGGGAGTTCCAAAATTCAAACTTCTCACAATTTTGTGTAGAAAATGGGTATAAGCATGAATTTTCATGCCCAAGGACTCCTCAACAAAATGGTGTAGTTGAAAGGAGAAATAGGGCATTACAAGAGGTTGCTAGGACTATGCTTAATGCATATTCTCTTCCTAGCTATTTTTGGGCCGAAGCGGTACATACCGCTTGTTACATTCAAAACCGGGTTTTAATACATAGGGTCTTAGGCAAAACTCCATTTGAGTTGTGGAATGGAATAATTCCACAAGTTCATTACTTTAGAGTCTTTGGATGTAAGGTTTACATTCTAAACACCAAGGATGACCTAAGGAAGCTTGAATCCAAAGCGGATGAGAGAATTTTAGTTAGTTATTCATCCACTAGTAGGGGTTATAGAGTTTACAACAAAAGGACCAAGGTAATTGAGTAATCTTCAAATGTTGATTTTGATGAATCTACCAACACTTACCCTAGGAAAGCCTCAATTGATAAGGACATAGAGGAAAGTCAACCCTTTGCCCAAAGAATCCAAGACTTACATTTGGAGGGCAATGATCAAGGGGGAGGGAGAAGTACCCTAGAGGATGAGGATCATGTAGTCAATGAACCTATAACCTCTAGGCCCTTGAGACATCATCAAGATCACCCCATTGACCAAATAGTGGGTGATGTCACTCAAGGGGTAAGGACTAGGTCCTTGATAACTAGCAATTTGATCGATAAATTTTGTGCCATTAGTGGGGAAATTTGGGGCTCTGGGGTGTATTTGTTTATGAAATGATGCATAATTATGAATAGGATGTATTTTCATTGGTTAATCAATTTTCCTACATTTTCACACTCATATTTCATTCTATTGAACTTTTGGGACAGCTTGTGCATCATCGAATCAAAAGGGGCACATCCGGAGCGAAGACGGATCCATAAAGAACGACATTAGACTCCAATCTCATTCTGTTGAAGGCCTGATTGGTCACCAAACCAATCAGGGGAAGGCCTGATAGGTCACCAGACCGATCAGGGAAGGCCTGATCGGTCCCCAGACCGATCAGGAGCAGATGGCACAGAGGAATTCAGAATTTTAGCTACTGATCACATCCTGATCGGTCCCCAGACCGATCAGGGAGACTTCTGATCGGTCCCCAGACCGATCAGGGAGCATCCAGACCGATCCGGAGCCATTCAATCCGATCAGTAGCTGTCTAAATGCGATCGGATGCGCGGGTCATCACAACCCTCCACTTGAATCTGGCAACGACGATTGGTGGAGCTTCATTGCAAGTGATCTCAGCCACTCATCAGAGGAAATCAAGGGTGGAAAGGAGGAGTAGAAAAGGGGGTGAGGGCAGCCAAAGAAGGGGATCTCTCATCTCATCTCACGCCATCGCATCTCTTACCCGACGCCCCTCTTCTCCATCCATCGCCATCAAGGGTCGGTGGTTCCTCCCTCCACCTCACAGCCGCCGGCCGGCCATTCCCTCTCCTTGCCATCTCCTCCTTTCCCTCTCCCAGTTGGAGTTCCACTTTCATCATCCGGTCATCTTCCTTTTCGAGTTAGAAGAGAAGAGGTCTTCCATCTCCAAGCATTGATCAACCGGCAGCTCCTTCCATTTGTCATCCGCAACTTAGCAATCGCATGAGAGCTCTAGCCATCCTTGCAACTAAATTTCTGCTTGTTGTTTGTTTCTTAGAGTTGGATGGTTGTGTTAATTGATGAATGCTTGTATTGAGCTTGATTCTCCATGTTTGGATTGCACGCACCTTGATTAAATTCACTCATGTCTATCATATGTTTGATGAATTGTCCTTTCCATTAGATAGATTTCAATTTTACATTTTCTTTAGCTTAGATTCTTTTAAGATGTGTTAGTTTGATTGCTTTATGTTTCCTTATGGTTATGTCTTTTGATTTGATGCAATTATGTTAGGTTTCATTGATGCCCTATTTCTTGAATGCTTATTTTATGTTGCTTTTTATTTCCTTGCATGTATAATTTAGATTAGATTAGATCTTCTTTACTCGTATTGTCTTTCATTAATTAGGATTAGATTTCATACTTGCTTTGCTATTTTATTTCGTAGTCTTAGCTTTCAAATCCAAACCCCAGTTTCATATCAAAAATCCAAAAGCAATAACTTGGAATCCTAGGATTATTGACCTATCATTACATTCCTTGAGAGAGACGACTCGAGTTACTCTATACTACATTAGTTTAAGGAGTTTGATACTTTAATTATATTTGAAACCGTAACACGACTAAAACGGTTATCAAATTTGGCGCCGTTGCCGGGGAGTGTAGTGGTGTTTGATAATTTTAGGATTTGATTCTATTCTTATTTGCTTTATCCTTTTGTATACGGGTGCTGCCATTTTGTTTGTTTTGTGACAGGACTGCAGGTTCAAAATGTCTTCAAATGAACAGTTAGAGATCAAATTTTTGATGGAGTTAAAATGTATGTTTAAGCACGCTTATTCATCTACTTACCAACAGCAGAACCAAGATTTTCAGCAGTCCTATTCAGATTTTCAACAACCAGATTATCAATTTCAGCAAGGGCAGCCACAATTTCAGCCTTTTCAAGAATTTCAACAGCCCTATTCAGATTTTCATCAAGATTTTCAACCATTTTAGCAGCCACAACAGCAGTTTCAGCAGAGCTTCCAAGATTTCCAACAACCATTCAATTAAGATCAGCACGGATGGCCACATTCATAGCAAGTTTATCAGCCACCATTCCAGAATTTTCAGCAAGACTTTCCATCTTCACAGCCCCAGAATTTTCAACCTTTCAACCAACACTTTCAGCAAGCAGATCAGCAATTCCAGAGTCACATTCTTCAGCAACCTCCACCAAGTTGTGAAACTGATTTTCAACAACCTCAATAGTGAGATAGTTATAACTCATTTTCTAATTCCTACGATTCTAATTGGGGGGATAATTCATATTTCAGGTATAAGGATACACAAAGTCAATTTACTGAGTCATATCCAGCATATCAGAACCTACAGACATTCCAGGATGATCCTATGCCTTCATGGTCACATCCGGTTCAACAACAAGAACCGGAGTTTCCACTCACTTTGGAGCCCCTTTTCACTCAATTTCTTCAACAACGAGAGAGGCGTCTTCTACAGCTTAGCGATCAGATTAGCGCTCAGATTCAGCAACAAGTAAGAAATTTTCAGCAGCTTAGCGCTCAGCTTAGCGCTCCATTTCAGCAGTATCTGGGAGACTATAGACAGGATCAGAGTAGGGCTGATGCTTCCATTCAGGACATAGAGCGACCAAGTGGGCAGATATCCTCCACCATTAGTCAGATGCAGACTGCAGGGACTAGGATCGAGGTTCAGAGAGGATATTCTAGTTCAAATGAGACAGAAGAGGTGTTAGCTACAGGGGAGGCTGAAGATTTGAAGACTGTATCTGACTCATTTTTTGTTGCAGATGATTCTATAGGTGTAGGGGATTGCACTAAGCCCCAGGGACCACCTATATTGATTGATATGCCTTCAGAGGATAGGTTTGAGAGTGTAGGAGATTGTACTGAGCCCCAGGGACCACCTATACCTACTGGGCAGTCATTATCTACAGAGGCAGTAGAGGAGATTGGTAGTAAAACTTGTGACAGTCTCGAATTTGATTCTGAAGCTCTACAGGACCCTTCTAGTTTTTTATTTTGTGATCCTTCTAGTCTTTTATTTTGTGATGACATAGTTGATGTAGGTCCTAACTTTTCTAATATGGTTGTTGCAGATATTGTTGTTGAAGCATGTGTTGGAAATGATTCTACAGGTGTAGGGGAATGCACTGAGCCCCAGGGACCACCACCATTGACTGATGCATTAGAAGATTTAGAGAATCAGTATGAAAGTGTAGGCACTTGCATGGTGGAAGCAAGAACCCAAGAATCACCTGAGTTAGGTGAATGCCCACCAGAACTTGAGCCTGAGATGGAACCTGTTCTTGACCAGGAGGAAGCTATGGATACATCTACTCTTGTAGAACCTCCAGGTATTTTTCAGCACGATCAGGTAAGTATTTCTCCTTTTCCTTTGGAAAATTTCAGGGAGGTACCTAGCATAGATTTTGTTGGCTGTGATACATATCTTGATACATCTCTTGATACATCTTATGTAGAGACTGAGGCAGCTTGTTTAGAAAAATTCATAGAGGTACCCTAGGTTGATTTCATTGGTTATGATGTAATTCTTGATAAATCATATGTGGATAATGTTGATGCAGTCTGGCCCGATTGTTGTTTTGGTGTTGACAACGATTTAAGTTTAGTTGAATGGATTTGGATTAAGTCTAGGTGGATCGAGAAATCGCAAGCTGACATGTGAAAAAGTCCTAACTCGGAGGGTTAGGTGATTGGAAATCCCGGTGAGTGAAGTCGGGTCCTGGTGAGTGAAGTCAGGTGATGAAAATCCCGGTGAGTGAAGCGGGGTCCTGGTGAGTGAAGCCAGGTGATGGAAATCCTAGTGAGTGAAGCTAGGTTGAAATCTCGGTGAGTGAAGCCGGGTCCTGGTGAGTGAAGCCAGGTGATTGAAATCCCGGTGAGTGAAGCCGGGTCCTGGTGAGTGAAGCCAGGTTAGATGAAATCCTGGTGAGTGAAGCCAGGTCCTAGCTTGGAGGGCTAGGTGTGGAATGTTCTAACTCGGAAGGTTGGGTGAAAAGTCCTAGCTTGGAGGGCTAGGTGAAAAGTCCTAACTTGGAGGGTTAGGTGAAAAGTCCCAACTGGAGGGTTAGGTGAAAAATCCTGGCTTGGAGGGTCAGGTCCTAGCTTGGAGGGCTAGTTTGGATGAAACCCTAGCTTGGAGGGCTAGGTTGGAGCCTCTGGATCGGTCTGGTGACCGATCAGAGAGTTGGCACGGTGCTCCTTCGTGGATCGGTCTGGTGACCGATCCAGCGATGACTGATCGGTCTAGTGACCGATCAGGAAGTATGCGTTTCACTCACTGCACAGCTCCTGATCGGTCTGGTGACCGATCAGGGAGCGAATAGTGAGTTGAGTTCCCCCGCTGATCAGCTCCTGAACGGTCTGGTGACCGATCCACGACTTAGGATTTGATTTCCGCTGGACCGATCAGGCTTGAGCCTGATCGGACAGGGAGCTACCTGATCGATCTGGTGACCGATCAGGCTAGAGCCTGATTGGTCTGGGGACCGATCTGGAATGTGCCTGGATAGGTCTGGGGACCAATCAGGAGTGTGCAGAAGACTGCTGGATCGGTCTGGTGATCGATCAGGGTCCTTCCTGATTGGTCTGGTGACCGATCAGGAGTAGAACTTTAATTCAAATACGCTGTCAGAAGTGTCTGATCGCGTCTGTTTTCACTGCCGATTCTCTGATACCTTGCCGATTCTTTTTGATATGCATTGCTAAGCCTCTGTTGGAGTGTGCAGGTGATAGCAGGTAATTCAAACACTCAAGGAGGGTCAATGGGAGGCTTTCCTTGGAGCAGATTTGTTTGTTTGTCCTTCTCAGGTTTCAACGGCAACTGGAGCAGCTGGCGACTGACGGAGACTCAGCTGGAGAGGAGGTCTTCAGTGGACTGAGTGCTCAGGGAGGTCAATGGGTTTAGGCTGGCTCAGTGGATGCTGATAAATCTTGCGATGGTGAGAGGGAGCTTAAGTGACGAAGCTGGAAGCAGAGGAGAGAGGCGAACAAGACAGAAACTTGGGAAGTTTGGCTGGGCTGTGTTTGTGCTCTCTGTGGCTTTGTGCTTGAGCGATCTTGTTGCATTCCTGTGAGATCTTTGTGAGCTTGTCTTCTCGAGTGTCTCTGTGCTTAACTTGTATCTTCTTGAGATCACTTGTGGAGAGGTTTCTCCACCGAGAAGGAGGCTGCCACTATCCGGAGTTCACCGGGGCTTGATCTGCCGACGATCAAGGGATCGTCCACCTTACGGGCACGCCAAGGAGTAGGGGCAAGTTATCCCCGAACCTTGTAAACGATCCTTGTTAGCGATCCTTGGTTTGTATTCTTTGTTTCTGCATTTCTGTTAAGATTGTTTCTCTGCATATGCTTTGTTTCTGCTGCTGCTAACTTAAGTGCAGAGAAAGATTTCAAAGAGCAAGATTTGTAGTGTCTGGCTATATTCACCCCCCCCCCCTCTCTAGCCATCCAGGTTCCAACAAGTGGTATCAGAGCAAAGGGCTCTGTACAAGCGGTTTAACATCCGAGAGCTTACAGCAAGATGGCTGGAGGAGAAGGCTACAGCACAAACCGACCTCCACTCTTCGACGGCACAGATTTTCAATATTGGAAATCGAAGATGAAGTTTTATCTGAAGATAAACATGAGCATATGGTTCTCGGTCAAAGAAGGTTTCATCCCTCCAAGAGATGTTGATGGAAAAGATCTCGATTTCTCAAGTTGGTCGGCTGAGCAAATAAGAAGGAGTGAAGCAAATGCTAAAGCGGTGGTCACTTTGCAATGCGGGTTGACTAAGGAGGAGTTGATCAACGTGGGTTCTTTTACAAGTGCTAAAGATCTTTGGAACAAAATCTTTGAGCTCCATGAGGGAACTCAAGACACCCTGAGAGCCAAGAAGGATTTGCTTCACAGCCAACTCCAAAACCTCACCATGGGAGAAAATGAAAAAGTAAGTGAACTCCATGGACGGTTTAAAGAAGTGTTGAATGGTCTCCACTCCATTAATGAGAAGGTAGAGAACCGAGATCTTATAAGGTATGTCCTCAAAGCTTTTCCTAGGAACGCCTTGTGGTCATCCATGGTGGATGCTTACAAGGTGTCCAAGGATTTATCTTTTGTCAAGTTAGAAGATCTATTTTGTGAAATGGAACTACATGAGATCTCTAACAAAAGTTTAAAAGAGAAAGGGATTGCTTTAGTGGCAGGTGACAACAAGAAGAAGAAGAAGGGGAAGAAGAAGGAGAAGGAAGTCTCTTCATCCTCATCTTCATCGTCATCCGAGTCCGAGGAGGAGGGCAGCTGGTCTTCTTCCTCCGAGATGGCCAACTTTGTTAGAAGGATGATGAGGAAGAGCCGACGCCTCAAGGGTAAAGGTAACCCTAGTGAAGTTAAGATTGATAAATCTAACATTACTTGTTATGAGTGTAGCAAGAAAGGGCATTACAAGGATGAATGTACAAAGTTAAAGAAGAAGAAGAAGGCCTTGAGGATCACATGGGATGAATCGACCTCTAGTTCATCCGAAGAAGAGAAGGAGGAGAAGTATACTCATCACCGTGCCCTCATGGCCATAGAGGATTCAAATGAAGAGGAGAGTGGAGACGAATCAAGCTCCTCAACCGCGCCTTCATCATCTTCGGATGATGAAGAGGTAATCTCTCCCAAGCTAGATAAGTGTTATAGAACCATTGCATGTCTAGCTAGGTTGCTTAAAAAATCCAAGAACAAAGTTAAATTGTTGAAATTGGAAGTAGAAGAACTGAAATCCTCTAGGGTGGAGGATATTAATGATTTTCATGAGAAATCCTCTAAGGATGAGGATCTTGATAATTTGCATGTTAAAAATCTTGAGGATGAAAATAAGTGCTTGAAGGGTGAAATTGAAAACCTCAAGAATATTCTTGAGAAATTTTCAACAAGTTTCAAAACCCTAGATATGATCTTAAACTCACAAAAGGCGGCTTACAACAATGTTGGTTTGGGCTACCAACCTAAAGAACCTAGTGTCATATCCTTAATGTCAAGAACCCAATTTAGAGCATAAAATAATTCTAGGGTTCAAAAGGTTAGAAAGAAAGTGACTAAGGCATGGGTGCCTAAGTCCTTCATTATTGATACATTAAGTCCCAAAATTTGGGTACCTAAAACCTCCATATTTCGAATTGTATAGCTTTGATTAAGGGGGAGCATCTATCAACATGGGTGGTTGATATTGGGTGCTCCAAACCCATGAATTGAGATGAATTGTCATTCACCACAACAAGAGGTCTAAAATTAGGTTTTTCTTTAGGATTACCTACATTTCATAAATTTAGACAACTTCGTGATTTTTGTGATCCATAGTTAAGTAGATACATGTTTGTGAATTTTCTTATTAGTAAAGTACAAATTTATGATGAGGAATTCATTGTGATCAAAGGAGCATGAATAGATTCCTATCGACATTATACTATGCTTCAATTTGACACAAACTTGATTGGAATCATGAAAACTTAATACTCATTTGATACAAGCATGTTTTGGAATTTAATCAAATATTGATGCTAATTTGATTCAAGCAAGCCAAAATTTTCTTGTATGTGTATTATTACAACTTTGGTTAAGAACATCATGCTTCAAAATTTAGTATTCAAAAAAAAATGATGAATCAGGCAGCAGACAAATTGAACCTGGGGTGACCGGCCCGGTCCCACGGAAGTTTCCCATCGGTCACCAGGGTAAATCGGGAAGCGCTCGCGGTGGCCAGTCTAGAAGCCCAGCGGCCTAGGGTTCGCGCCCCATTTAGAGAAAAAATTCCTGCAAAATGCGCCGTAGTTGGGGATCGAACCGCGGATGCATGGGTTAACAACTAGTGACCTTACCGCTTCACCATAGCCCCGGGGACCAAAATTTAGTATTCAAGGTCCATGACTTGTTTGATCATATATTGATTCTAAATATTTTTGGAGTTGAACCTAGCTGAGTGTACCATGATTTTATTGTATGAATGCATGCTAAAGAACAAGGACTAATACATAATTTGTACTAATAAGGCATCACCAAACAAAGAACATGAGCTTTAACATTCACTACTTAAGTTCATTGGGTTAATGCTTTCTTTGTATCAAACTAAGGTTCTATCTATAACTTGTTTGTTTTCCCACTGATCATGCCTTGATATAAATTTGTTCTTGGGACTCAAGTTCATGCTTAAGAACATACTCATCATGCTTTGATACAAATCAGTTTTCGGTAATTTATAGAAATTCTTGATGGGGAATAAACCTTAGTTAAGGGACATAAATCATGTTGCTTATTTTTAATAAAGGGAAACTCTTCTTAGGATCAAACAAATTAAAACCAATTGAATTAGGGTTTAGGAATGGTTGAGATTTAAAACAAAGTTGATTTCACAGTTTCTGAAATTTTGTTTCTGAAACTGAAAACCCATTCTGTATCAGACCTGATCGGTCCACCGACCGATCAGGGATCACTCTGATCGATCCAGTGACCGATCAGATCAACTCTGATCAAGGAACTCCCAGATCGTTCCAAATTGATCCAAAACCTCCTCAAGCCAATCTCTTCTCATCAAATTGTATCAGTGTAATGATAATACCACACACAAATCTGATATAAACCAATTACAATTGAATCATATTTGATCCTCCTTTGGTACAATCCTGGTACTAAGAAAGTACAAATTTGTTCAAGTGGTACTTGAAACAAAACCTAAATACTGATTTGATACAAACCTATGTTGGAATGTTCAAATTCATAAGAAAGGGTTTGTTGAGCCATGACTCTTGTTCTTGATGTCGTGTTTCAGAAATGTTTCTGAAATGTCGAATATTAATAGAGTCTACACCCCTATTGTGGAATGCAAATTGTTAATGCAGTCTGATCAGGAATGTATAGAGTTTCAGGAATTTTTTTGAAATTTGATCGCTCCCCAGACTAATAAGAAATATTTCTGTATCAAGTAATCAACGAACCTGATTGGTCATGGAGACAACTCAGGATTATGTATCGGATACAGATACATTACCTACTTGTCACATGAAACATATACATGTTTGACCATGATATAATTCTGTATATGGTTTCATGTGCAACTCACACTTATTGACGTATGATGCATATACGTTGTTGCCATGATACATTTATGGTATATGCCTCTCATATACAATTTAAAAATTATCCTTTGATTATTTTGGGTTTTGGGGGAGACCCGTGTTTGAGGGGGAGATATGTTCAAACTTAATAACCATACCCTTTTCGATGTTTGACAAGGGGGAGAAAATGGTTGATTAAGTTTAGGGTTATTGTAGGGGGAGGACTTTGATTCCCTTATGATAATTGAACTGCCTTAAATTGATCATTTAATGCCTAAACTTAAATCGGGTTGTTAAACAACAAAAAGGGGGACATTGTTGATGCAGTCTGGCCTGATTGTTATTTTGGTGTTGACAACGATTTAAGTTTAGTTGAATAGATTTGGATTAAGTCCAGGTGGATCGGGAAATCGCAAGTTGACATGTGAAAAAGTCCTAACTCGAAGGGTTAGCTGATTAGAAATCCCGGTGAGTGAAGACGGGTCCTGGTGAGTGAAGCCAGGTGATGAAAATCCCGGTGAGTGAAGTCGGGTCCTGGTGAGTGAAGCCAGGTGATGGAAATCCTAGTGAGTGAAGCTAGGTTGAAATCCCGGTGAGTGAAGCCGGGTCCTGGTGAGTGAAGCCAGGTTAGATGAAATCCTGGTGAGTGAAGCCACGTCCTAGCTTGGAGGGCTAGGTGTGGAAAGTTCTAACTCGGAAGGTTGGGTGAAAAGTCCTGGCTTGGACGGCTAGGTGAAAAGTCCTAACTTGGAGGGTTAGGTGAAAAGTCCCAACTGGAGGGTTAGGTGAAAAATCCTAGCTTGGAGAGTCAGGTCCTAGCTTGGAGGGCTAGGTTGGATGAAACCCTAGCTTGGAGGGCTAGGTTGGAGCCTCTGGATCGGTCTGGTGACCGATCAGGGAGTTAGCATGGTTCTCCTTCGTGGATCGGTCTGGTGACCGATCCAGCGATGACTGATCGGTCTGGTGACCGATCAGGGAGTATGCGTTTCACTCACTGCACAGCTCCTGATCGGTCTGGTGATCGATCAGGGAGCGAACAGTGAGTTGAGTTCCCCCGCTGATCAGCTCCTGAACGGTCTGGTGATCGATCCACAACATAGGATTTGATTTCCGCTGGACCGATCAGGCTTGAGCCTGATCGGATAGGGAGCTACCTGATCGGTCTGGTGACCGATCAGGCTAGAGCCTGATTGGTCTGGGGACCGATTTGGAATGTTCCTGGATAGGTCTGGGGACCAATCAGGAGTGTGCAGAAGACTGCTGGATCGGTCTGGTGATCGATCAGAGTCCTTCCTGATCGATCTGGTGACCGATCAGGAGTAGAACTTTAATTCAAATACGCTGTCAGAAGTGTCTGATCGCGTCTGTTTTCTCTGTCGATTCTCTGATACATTGCCGATTCTTTTTGATATGCATTGCTAAGCCTCTGTTGGAGTGTGCAGGTGATAGCAGGTAATTCAAACATTCAAGGAGGGTCAATGGGAGGCTTTCCTTGGAGCAGGTTTGTTTGTTTGTCCTTCTCAGGTTTCAACGGCAACTGGAGCAGCTGGCGACTGACGAAGACTCAGCTGGAGAGGAGGTCTTCAGTGGACTGAGTGCTCAGGGAGGTCAGTGGGTTCAGGCTGGCTCAGTGGATGCTGATGAATCTTGCGATGGTGAGAGGGAGCTTAAGTGACGAAGCTGGAAGCAGAGGAGAGAGGCGAACAAGACAGAAACTTGGGAAGTTTGGCTGGGCTGTGTTCGTGCTCTCTGTGGCTTTGTTCTTGAGCGATCTTGTTGCATTCCTGTGAGATCTTTGTGAGCTTGTCTTCTCGAGTGTCTCTGTGCTTAACTTGTATCTTCTTGAGATCACTTGTGGAGAGGTTTCTCCACCGAGAAGGAGGATGCCACTATCCGGAGTTCACCGGGGCTTGATCTGCCGACGATTAAGGGATCGCCCACCTTACGGGCACGCCAAAGAGTAGGGGCAAGTTATCCCCGAACCTTGTAAACGATCCTTGTTAGCGATCCTTGGTTTGTATTCTTTGTTTCTGCATTTCTGTTAAGATTGTTTCTCTACATATGCTTTGTTTCCGCTGCTGCTAACTTAAGTGCAGAGAAAGATTTCAAAGAGCAAGATTTGTAGTGTCTGGCTATATTCACCCCCCTCTCTAGCCATCTAGGTTCCAACAGATAATAATTGTGAAAAATTTATGGAGGTACCTAAAATTGATTTTGTTGGCTGTGGTGAAATTTTTGATACACTTATTGGCTGTGATGCATGTCTTGATACATCCTGTATAGAAATTGATTGTGAAAAATTCATGGAGGTACCTAGTGTTGATGTTATTCGTTCTGACGAATTACTTGACACACCCTATGCAGAAATTGGTGGTGAAAAATTAATAGAGGTATCTCAGGTTGATTTCATTGTCTATGATGCAATTTTTGATAAATCATGTGGAGAATGTTTTTGAAAAATTCATAGAGGTACCCAAAATTGATTTCATTGGATGTGATGCATATCTTGATTCATCTTGTGTAGAGGTTGTTTATATTTCATTCCTTTCTTACCCTGCATGCGTGCGGGAGGTATTCTCTTTACATGGTTTTGCAGGATCCCGTAGGCTGCTAGAATGGGTACTCAAACTTAACAGCCTACAACCTCCCGGAAGGACTTCTAAGGAGCATGCAGTGGAAGGGGTCGAGTTCACTTTGACTTTTAATCATTTACCCCAAGAATGGATTCTGAACCTTAATCGTCTCCGACCACCGGAAGATGCTTGTGCAAAATTAATAAGGGAGAAATCTGCGCACTACGAGGTTGATCATAGGAGGATAGTTCTCCCAAGATGGATACTACGTGCTCTCTATCCTACATAAAGGGGAGTTTGTTCCTTTTCTTTCCTTTTTCTTATTTTTCTTTATGTTTATACTTGCATGTTTGTTTGCTTTCATACTTTGCAATCATACTTTGCTTCTTCATTCTGCATTTTGTTTGGTCTTGAATAAACCTTGCTTGACTTTCAGTTGTATCTCCCTACATGTTCCTTTATTATGCTTTGAGAATCATAAAAGATGGTTAAATCTGACTATTAAGTTTTGGTTTCCTTGGTATGCTTGGGGACATTGATTGCATTTAGTCATTTGTTGTGGTGATGAACTCTATCTTGTTAGATTAAGCATGACATTTTATTGTTCACCTAGTAAGGATATTGTCATGCCTATTCTTAATCCTCTTATGTGTGATAGCATTTGTGATACTTGACACTCTAGAACTTGCTTTGATTATTTTTGAAATTACATTAACATAAGCTTACATGAATATGATGGAGGCAAACTTTCTTGTTGATCTCTTAGTTTTCCCTCTACTTTGCTATGATTACTAGTGAGCATTTCACCTATTGCTTTCATGTTTCATTGTCTTTCCTTTCTCAGATCTTCTCATGGTCTTTACATTCTCACTGTCATATCTCTATTAGCTTATTCTTTCCTTGAGCATGAGAGCATGGGGTGATTGCATGATGAGTACATTTTAATTTGTCTATTATTAGCCTCTATTATTGTGAGTTTTAGATGTTATCATGCTTTGTTACATTGTCTGAGGCAAGTTTTAAGTGTGGGGGGAAAACAAGTGCGTATGGACGAATGCTTGTTGAAAAAAAAAAATCTCTCTATGTACTTGCAAAAAAAAAATCTCTCTGTAAAAAAAAAGAGAATAGAAAAAAAAGTGAAAGAAAAAAAAAGTGAAAAAAATAAAAGGAAAAAAAAGAAAAAAAATGAAAGAAAAAAATGAAAGAAAAAAAATATTCTCAAGCATTTGGGATTTTGTTAGTTATGAGCAAGAAGGAATATTTTCTTGATGCATACTCTTTTCATATCATTGTTGAGAGAAATTCAAGATTTACTTTGTTAATACATACATGCATTTTTAGAGAATGTTTTAAGTGGTTGTTGTGTATTGCCTGGTGAATGTGCAAAGAGAATTTTGAGTGTTGGATGTTTGGATGAGTTTTTATTTTGACATGTTATTTGATTGTATACGTCATGTTAATTACCCCAATGCGCTCATATTCTCTGTGATCTTCCTTGTTATCTACACTTCTTGTCCTCTTGTTAGCATGTGGTTTCATCATTGAAAAGTCCTCTTGATTTGTGTACTTATGCTATAGTAGTGGAGAAGTAGAAAATAAGCAAGCATATGGTAGTGCAATGTCATGAATGCTTTGAGAGAACTCCACTTTCATATTTGTTATTTCTGTGACCATCAGTGCATATATCTATCTTGTGAGGTTTTTGTCATGCTTAGTTTATTCAAGTTGATGAAGTTATCATGCCTTTTGACTTATGTGAGATTTGGAACCATAAATACATGGATTCTTGAGACTTGATGATCCTAAGTAATCTTCTTTTACTATTTTTAAGGTATCGATAGGGGATATAATGTTTGGGAGATATTTTGATTTCTTTAAGTTTTGTTTGCTTGCTCGAGACGTGCAAGAATTAAGTGTGGGGGTGTGATAATTAGCAATTTGATCGATAAATTTTGTGCCATTAGTGGGGAAATTTGGGGCTCTGGGGTGTATTTGTTTATGAAATGATGCATAATTATGAATAGGATGTATTTTCATTGATTAATTAATTTTTCTGCATTTTTACACTCATATTTCATTCTATTGAACTTTTGGGACAGCTTGTGCATCATCGAATCAAAAGGGGCACATCCGGAGCGAAGACGGATCTATAAAGAACGACATTAGACTCCAATCTCATTCTGTTGAAGGCCTGATTGGCCACCAGACCAATCAGGGGAAGGCCTGATTGGTCACCAGACCAATCAGGGAAGGCATGATCGGTCACCAGACCGATCAGGGAAGGCCTGATCGGTCCCCAGACCGATCAGGAGCAGATAGCATAGAGGAATTCTGAATTTTAGCTACTGATCACATCCTGATCGGTCCCCAGACCGATCAGG
This sequence comes from Boesenbergia rotunda, assembly GCA_024364735.1. NCBI lineage: Eukaryota > Viridiplantae > Streptophyta > Magnoliopsida > Zingiberales > Zingiberaceae > Boesenbergia > Boesenbergia rotunda. The sequence continues at coordinate 92,303 of JAGFNQ010002900.1, read as the reverse complement.
GAAACTTCTGATCGGTCCCCAGACTGATCAGGGAGCATCCAGACCGATCCAGAGTCATTTAGTCCAATCAGTAGCTGTCCAGATGCGATCGGATGCGCGGGTCATCACAACCCTCCACTTGAATCTGGCAACGATGATTGATGGAGCTTCATTGCAAGTGATCTCAGCCACTCATCAGAGGAAATCAAGGGTGGAAAGGAGGAGTAGAAAAGGGGGTGAGGGCAGCCAAAGAAGGGGATCTCTCATCTCATCTCACGCCATCGCATCTCTTACCCGACGCCTCTCTTCTCCATCCATCGCCATCAAGGGACAGCGGTTCCTCCCTCCACCTCACAGCTGCCGGCCGGCCATTCCCTCTCCTTGCCATCTCCTCCTTTCCCTCTCCCGGTTGGAGTTCCACTTTCATCATCCGGTCATCTTCCTTTTCGAGTTAGAAGAGAAGAGGTCTTCCATCTCCAAGCATTGATCAACCGACAGCTCCTTCCATTTGTCATCCTCAACTTAGCAGCCGCATGAGAGCTCTAGCCATCCTTGCAACTAAATTTCTGCTTGTTGTTTGTTTCTTAGAGTTGGATGTTTATGTTAATTGATGAATGCTTGTATTGAGCTTGATTCTCCATGTTTGGATTGCACGCACCTTGATTAAATTCACTCATGCCTATCATATGTTTGATGAATTGTCCTTTCCATTAGATAGATTTCAATTTTACATTTTCTTTAGCTTAGATTCTTTTAAGATGTGTTAGTTTGATTGCTTTATGTTTCCTTATGGTTATGTCTTTAGATTTGATGCAATTATGTTAGGTTTCATTGATGCCCTATTTCTTTAATGCTTATTTTATGTTGCTTTTTGTTTCCTTGCAAGTATAGTTTAGATTAGATTAGATCTTCTTTACTCGTATTGTCTTTCATTAATTAGGATTAGATTTCATACTTGCTTTGCTATTTTATTTCGTAGTTTTAGCTTTCAAATCCAAACCCCAGTTTCATATCAAAAATCCAAAAGCAATAACTTGGAATCCTAGGATTATTGACCTATCATTACATTCCTTGAGAGAGACGACTCAAGTTACTCTATACTACATTAGTTTATAGGAGTTCGATACTTTAATTATATTTGAAACCGTAACTTGACTAAAACGGTTATCAGTGCTATTTTAGAGACCAAAGTAGTCCAATAGCCTTGATTTCTCAATTAGAACCTAAATCTATTGATAAGGCATTAGGTGATGTGGATTGGGTTTTAGCTATGCAAGAAGAACTAAATCAATTTGAAAAAAGTAAAGTTTGGGAGTTGGTTCCTAGGCCCAATGATTGCACCATTGTCACCACTAGATGGGTCTTTAGGAACAAGCTAGATGATCAAGGCAAAATTACTAGGAATAAGGCTAGATTGGTAGCTAGGGGGTTCAATCAAGTTGAGGGACTAGACTACGATGAGACATATGCCCCCGTAGCTAGATTAGAGTCCATTAGAATTCTACTAGCCTATGCCGCTCACATGGGTTTCACATTTCACCAAATGGATGTGAAGTCGGCATTCCTTAATGGGGTCATTAAGGAAGAAGTCTATGTAGAACAACCCCCGGGTTTGAAGACTCAAACTATCCTAGACATGTTTACAAATTGAGAAAAACCTTGTATGGATTGAAACAAGCTCCCCGGGCTTGGTATGAAAGGCTTTCTTCATTTCTAGTATCTAAGGGTTTTAGGAGAGGAACAATTGATCCAACTTTGTTCCTAAAATCTAAGGATAAGGACATATTTATTGCCCAAGTGTATATCGATGATATTATCTTTGGGTCAACAAATAATGATTTTCTACATGAGTTCATCAAGTGTATGGAAGATGAATTTGAGATGAGTCTTGTAGGAGAGTTAACTTTCTTTCTAGGTCTACAAGTTAAACAAACAAATGAAGGGACACATGTATTTCAAACTATGTATACTAGGGAAATGCTGAAGAAATTTGAACTAGAAAATGCTAAGGTAGCATCTACCCCTATAGGAACAAATGTCAAAATGGATAGTGATGTTGAAAGAAAAATAGTAGACCCAAAATAATATAGGAGCATGATTATTAGTCTATTGTACTTAACCGCTAGTAGACTCGATATACTATTTGCGGTAGGTATGTGTGTAAGGTACCAATCATGTGCCAAAGAGTCTCATTTGGTGGTAGTAAAGAGGATCCTAAGGTATGTTAAAGGTACTCTCAATGTCGGATTTTGGTATCCTAGAACCCCAAATATTGATCTTATTGGATATACCGATTCGGACTATGCGAGGTGTAAACTAAATAGGAAGAGTACTAGTGGAGGATGTCAATTCCTTGGGTCTTCTTTAGTTAGTTGGAGTAGTAGGAAACAACCATGTGTTGCCCTATCAACAACGGAGGCCGAATATGTGGCAATATGTGGTTGTGTGTCCCAACTACTTTGGATCATGCACACTTTAGAGGATTATGAGTTACATTATGTTGGGACCAGGTGCATGTTGACATGGATGCGGGTTTGTAATTTCAAAATTAATTACGTGCAGCAGAAGGTTTAGAATAAATAATTTCTCTAAATCATTTAACCACACATCTAAGCATGCAATTTTATCTTGTGTAGACATGATCATATATTTGAAATTTTGCAGAAACGTAAACTAATTTACATATTACCTCGCGTAACTCGAAGGAAGGGACGAGATCCAACCGTAAGCGTCCATTGGAAGCTCCACCTCTATTCGCGTCCACGCCGAGTATCTTCGGGATGACTTCGCAAAGCCACGAGTTTCGTGTTCTCGAGAACTACTAGATTCTCCGAGAACGCGATGAGAAAAACCAAGAGAGAAGTCGGAAGACTTCTTCCGGCCAAGAGATGGCCAGAGCTTCCTTCTCTAGCAGGAGGTGGTGGTCGGCAGGGAAAGGGTAGGGGCGGCCGGCTGGTGCTCCTTCTTGGGGATGGTTGGCGCACGGCAAGAAGGGGAGAAGAGAAGGAGAGAAAGAGAGGGAGAGAGCCTATGCCTTCTCTCTTCGATTATTACCCAAGTCTTGCCTTGGGTCCTTTATATAGTGGCCTCTCAACCATCAAGCCTCTCAAATATGGAATAACTTATTCCATCATGCCAAGTTTGATTTTATATCATAGTTAAAATCATATTTTAATTCATGATAAAAAATCAATCAAGTCACTTCTCTCCTATGGAATAAATTTACTTATTATGGTAAATCAATCCATAATTGATTTTATAAAATAAACCAATCCATGGTTCATTTTAATTTCCATGAAAAATAAACCAAACCTTGGTTTATTATATATAAAAATTTATATCATCCATAATTTTATAAAACAAACCACACTTGGTTTATTTTATAAATTGAACCAAAAACTTGGTTCTCTCCCTTTGTTGTGGCCGGCCAAGCAAAGAGGATGGAGGCCCTCTTTGGCCGACCCATCCAAGCCACGCCCTAATGAATTAAACTTATTTAATTCATCTATTAAATCTTCAAAAGACTTAGCCATTTTACGCTTCCGATGCGTCTCTGAAAAATTCAGATTCGACTTATCGCTTGGCTCAACCAAACTTAATCTCTCTTGATTGGAAAATCTAATTTTCAAATCGTTTTAAATCCCTCAGATTACTCGTAGTGCGTGTGACTAAATAGGCTTTCGATTTATGTTGGCCGTCTATAATTAATCAATTATAGAACAATCATGAGTGGCACCTAGTAGTACATCATGATCCCCAATTAATCGAAAGATCAACGGTTGACCTCAGAAACAATTTTGAAACCCTTCAGTAGCTATAATGAATCGTGCCTCATTCCCTTCACCATCTTATACCCACTTGGTTCAGGACATGGTCTATGTGCGTCAGTCCCCACTAGGCTGACTACGTCACACCTAGCCCAAGTAACGTTTTCTCGTCCTACGGATTCTAATTACTCTCATGTATTTAAGAGATTCATACTCTGAACATGTCATGCTCTGGCCAGAGGCTTCGAGTAACAATCTGACGATAGGCCTCGGGTGTACATCTCCTCGCAAGGAGTGGTGAATCCTTTGTAGGTTGTTCAAACATCTTCGGGCACTTCGGCTTATACCCAATCATCCTGGGTCCACACCTCCTTGGAGACGCTTGCTTAAGATGTCAAAGTATAAGTCTCCATGACCAAGATGACTTGAACTCCACAAGTCAAAGGAACATCGCACTTAAGCTGCAGTAAGAACTTCACTGACATATCTATATGTAGACTACCATATGAAGTTTTACAGCCAGTCACTCCAATGAACTAGTTCCCTTAACTAGCATTCATGTTTATCTCCGGGCATCTCAATGTCACCAGCCAGTGAGAATCAGCTGATTAGAGAATAACGCATGCTAGTCTCAACAGAATTGATAGTGTCCGTATTTATCAATTCATCGATTAGGGACAATTTCAATACTTCACAATTGCACATGTAGAGATAATCACTAGTTGTGAAGTCATCACAAATTCTCTCTTGTTGTGAATTGTATTGCGGACATTCAGTAAATGTGTTTAAGATCTCAATCAAATACACAAACATGTATACTCAAATAGTGAATATTCATTTATTAGAATAAATGATTTCAATCATAAGGTGATTGCCTTAGGACACTTCTCTCATATCACTAACACATTATTCCAAGGTCAAAGTTTTGTGTGATAATGTGAGTACAATCAATTTGACTAATAATCCGGTTCACCATTCTAGAACAAAACACATTGAAGTGAAGCATCACTTCATTAGGACCATGTGGCAAGGGGAGACATAGAATTACACTATGTTGAGTCAAAGTCAAACCTTGCCGACATTTTTACCAAGCCTCTTCCCGAATCGGAGTTTACATCCTTAAGAAGAGACCTTGGTATGTGTTTTGTAAAGGTATAGGATGAACCTTGGAATAATACAATCGGAAGGTGATGCTTGATCCATTAGGATGATACAATTGGTTCACTTGTGCTTGTGGCATAGTGTTGAATCATTAAATGTATCAAAATTATTGAAAATAGACCAACCATAGAAAAAGCAAGTGTTTAATTAATAGACATTTTGCCCAAAGATTATGGTTGGACATTTTAAACATTTGAAAACCATTTTATGTCTTATATGTTTTGCCATAAGCTTAGAAGATATATGAATGCAAAATTAGGTTGAAAGATTGATACAAACTTAGTGGTTTTCAAGAATTTTGAACTTTAGTCAAAAGTCAAGCATGTTTGAAATTTTACATGAACTGATATTCTTTCTTGATAAAGTATATTATATCAAACATGCCTGTAAATTTTTACACTTTTTGGAATTTTCTGAAATTTTTTGGAGGTTTCTGAAATTCGGCTCAGAAGCTGAAATTTCAGACTGACAGAGTATTAGTCGACTGCCCCCAGGGGCAGTCGACTGGCACAGCTGTTCTCAGCAGTCTGATTTTTTTTAGAAATCCAAAATTCTCTCATTTGATGTCATGGGTTAAGGTTGCTTGGGGCAATCATTTTGATGGTGTCAAAGAGGGAGAATGAGTGGTTTATGTTAGATTTTTAGCAGATTTTTAGCTAAAAATTTTGATTTAATCTTGGATCATGATGAAAATTGAAAATGGGAAGAAGACATGGGTTAAGGGGGAGGTTCCTCTTGGTTTTGCTATGTCTTGTATTTTCAATTGTTATTGCTTGTTGTTAAGTTAGGTTTGCAATTTAACTTATGATTTAATTTTGGTTTATAATAAGAATTGAAAATGGGAGAAGACGTGGGTTAAGGGGGAGGTTCCTCTTGGTTTTACTATGTTTTGTTTTTCAATTGCTACTGTTATTTACTGTTGTTGGTTATTATTTATTCCCTAACTTAAACATATTGCAACACATCAAAAAGGAGAAGATTGTTGAGACAATCGGCCCAAGAGTGATCGGGAAGATCATGGTTTTGATGTATGTGTGTCAATATGTTTAAGGTTAGGGTGTTGTGTTATATTTGATATGTGTGGTTGAGTTTGCAGAGAATCACACATGGAGAACATATTCGAGGGACGAGAGCCGAGGGAGGAGGACTCCAAGGGCAAACCGGGAAGTGGACTTCAAAGGCACACGTGAAGGGTGGCATGGAGGCAAGCCAAGGGAAGGCTTGTGTGCGCATCCGAGGGATGATAGCCAGAGGAAGAAGACTTTAAGGGGCAAGCCAAGGGAGCATACCTGAAGGCACACGTGAAGGAGAGTGTTCGGAGTGAATGTAAGTGAGTGTAGAGGTTGGGCAGTCGACTGGTAGAAAGGCAGTTGATTGCCAAAACTCACAGAAAGATTTCAGCCTCGGACCAGTCGACTGCCCGAGGAGCAGTCAACTGGTCATCCCCAAAAACTAGTCGTTGGCTAGCCGTTTCTCCCTTACCCTTGTAGTTCTCCCTTGATGTGAGCTTCTTTTCTTTCTTTCCTCCTTCTCCCATCTTCTTAATTGCTCCATTTTCTTTAGCTCTCCTTTTCTTGGACATTTTGTGTGATAATGCCCTAGCTCTCCACATGTGAAACATCTAATTTTCTTTCTTTTCTCTTGGTCTCCTCCATTCCTACAACCCATGTTAGATTTAAAAGAAATTAAAATAGGTTTAGGATTTACCTCCTTTTTCTTACTCTTTGGACACTTGTCCTTGTAATGTCCCTTTTCATTGCACCCAAAGCATATGATGTGCTCTTTTGATTTGGCTTTAGTGGAGGTTGGAGCTTTCTCTTGCTCTTATATGGATGAGGGTCTCTCCTCCCCCTCAATCCTTAAATTTGATGCTCCCTCTTCTTCTCTTGATGAGGTGGATGACCTCTCACTCGATTGTACCATTTCAATTGATGACATTGACAATTCTTCTTTCTCTTGGTCTTCTTGGACCATGGAGCTTATTTCTTTGGGCTCATTCATTATTTGAACTTGTGTAGGATTCTCATGATATTTTTCTAGTTTGTTCCACAACTCGTATGCATTTTTATATTCTCCTACACCACTCAAAATATTATTAGGCAAAATACTGACTAATATACTAATTACCTTCTCATTTGCCCTATATTGCGCTTGTTGCTCCTTAGTCCAATATCTTGGGCGAAGCTTCTTCCCATGCTTGTCTCTTGGAATCTTGAATGGTTCCTTTATTGACATCACACACTCCCAATCCATTCCAAGCCACGTCTTCATCCTTGACCTCCAATATCCAAAATCTTCATGGTCATATGTGGGTGGTGTGTTGATATCATCCCCTAGCTTATCTTCCATCATTTTTCTCTCTAGCTTTCTTGCTCCCTCGGCAGTTAGCCCGTAGATGAGCTCACCAAACTCTGATACCACTTGTTAGATCGATTACGCCTTACTAGAGGGGGTGAATAGTAATTTTTCATTTTCTTCTCTACTTACGTTGTTAGTGCGCAAGCGGAAATACAATAAAACAAGACTAACAACTAAACAATGCTAACAATACCTATTTACGTGGTTCGGAGATGAAGCTCCTATTCCACGATAGTCCGTGAGGTGGATGATCCTTCGGCAGATCACTCCCCGGATGCCCTCCGGCTAGCTCGCGTAGCTCCTTGTGGGTGGAGAAACCTCGCCACAACCTTGAGTACACCTCTGAGCACCTAAGACTACTAACAAGCCTTAACCAAGCTTGTTTCGTCAAGGGTTCCAGCTGAAACGAAGCCTTTTAAATAAAGCTTAAAGCTGAACCCAGCCGCTACCAGTCGACTGGTCAATTACCAGTCGACTGGTCCCACTCAACTAGCTAGCCAATGACTCTCTCAACGGCTAGTTTTTTGGTGTACCAGTCGACTGCTCCCAGAGCAGTCGACTAGTCCAGGCTCAGAAACCTTCTGTGAGTTTCTGTTCTCACTCACAGTCGATTGTTATATTCCCAGTCGACTGCCCAGCTTACAAGAACACTCTTCCTCACTCCAACGACCCTCCTCCACGCGTGCCTTCAGGTACACTCCCTTGGCTTTCCCCTTGAAGTTTTCTTCCACCGGCTATCGTCCCTCGGATGCGCACACAAGCCTTCCCTTGGCTTGCCTCCATGCTACCCTTCACGTGTGCCCTTTGAAGTCCACTTCCCGGTTTGCCCTTGGAGTCCTCCTCCTTCGGCTCTCGTCCCTTCATAACTCAGCTGACTCTTCACCGGCAGTCTTGACTGTTGCCTTCGTGCCCTCTTCGCCTTCGACCCTCGTCCCTCGAATGTACACAAGCCTCCAGCTTGTCTCCATGCCATCCTTCACGTACGCCTCAAAGACCACGCCCCTCGGCTCATCATCCCTGCTATACCAAGGTCCCTCGAGTGCACACAAGCCTCCAGCTTGTCTCCATGCCACCTTTCACCGTACTGAAGTCGTTCAGCCAAGTCAATATGTGTAAATCTGCAATCCTGCACACTCACGTACACATATCAAATACACAAGGGTAAACCTAACTTAAACTCTTTGCCCAAACATCAAAACACATGGTCACTCCGGACCATAGATTGCCTCAACATGTTATATTCCCAGTCGACTGCCTAGCTTACAAACACACTCTTCCTCACTCCAACGACCCTCCTCCACGTGTGCCTTCAAGTCCACTCCCTTGGCTTGCTCCTTGAAGTCCTCTTACACCGGCTATCGTCCCTCGGATGCGCACGCAAACCCTCGGCTTGCCTCCATGCCACCCTTCACGTGTGCCCTTTGAAGTCCACTTCCCGGCTTTCCCTTAGAGTCCTCTTCCCTCCGCTCTCGTCCCTTCATGACTCAGCTGACTCTTCACCAGTAGCCTTGACTGTTGCCTTCGCGCCCTCTTCGTCTTCGGCTCCCGTCCCTCGGATGCACACAAGCCTCCATCTTGCCTCTATGTCATCCTTCACGCATGCCTCGAAGTCCGTTCCCCTCGGCTCATCATCCCTGCTATCAATGGTCCCTCGGGTGCACACAAGCCTCCAGCTTGTCTCCATGCCACCCTTCACAGTACCGAAGTCGTCATGCTAAGTCAATATTTGTAACCTGCACATCCTGCACACTTACATACACATATTAGATCACAAGTGTAAATCTAACTTAAACCCTTTGCCCAAACATCAAAACACATTGTCACTCCGGACCATAGATTGTCTCAACAATCTCCTCCTTATTAATGTTTGGCAATAAGTTTAAGTTAGGGAAAACAAATAGCAATAAGTAGCAACAACAATGCTAAACAATCATTTGGACTTACGTTGCCAAGGCTTCACCTTGGACTTACACCGCCAATGCATACGCAATGCAAACAATCATGGATCCTATCTCAAGGCATCCCCCACCTAACCTTCCCAAGTTAGGAATTTTCACCAAAACGGGCTTTTTAAAACTTATCTCAAGGCTACCCCTACATTGGACTTACAAAGGCTTTTTAAGAACCTCTCCAAGGTTCCTCTTACGCCAAGAATAGAGCAACCATGCTCCCCCATTACCTAAGCTCCCCCTAGACCTAGGGTTTCTTGCAAAGGCATGTTTGGTTTCCCAAATTAAACCCAATACTTCTCCCCCTTTGCCATATATCAAAAAGATCCAACAATTTCCCCCTTATTAGACTCTTTAACCTTTAAATAATTATAAACATAGGTTACTAATCCCCCACAAGGTTCCACACTTGTTTCACCTCAATTGGACACTTTTCCAGCTGTGAAACTTAATTGAACCCGGTATCAGTCGACTGGCATGCTAAAAAATAGAATTTCAACTTTTTGAACCCAATTTCAGAAATGCGCCAGAAATTCTACAAACCTCCAAAAATTCTCAAATTTTATAGAGAAGTTTGTGGTGCCCATACCTACTTGAGAAAAATACATTCAACAATGTATCTATTACCATTCCCATGTTTGACACAAAATCGAAAACTACCTATGAAAATCAAGGCATAACAAAAAAGAGGCAACCTCCACCTTAACCTATGCCCTCTCCCAATTTTTAATTCACCAAGGTTAAGTTCTACCCAACTTAACACCATAACACCAAGTTAAGTTCTACCCAACTTAACACCATAAGTTTCCCATGCCAAGTTAATCCTAACTTAACACACAAGTTCTCCCCCTTTGACACCATCAAAAAGATTGCCCCAAGCAACCCTACACCTAGTGCTAAAAAAACTCAACCTATTTCTTAAAAACCCCTTAGAAATCAACATACTCATCTATACCAATCGACTGCCCCCCTGGGCAGTCGACAGATACAATCAACTTCTGAAATTCCAGCCTAATTTCAGAAACTTCTAGAAAATTCTAGAAAACCTGAAAAAATCTAAAAATTTGTAAGCATATTTGTTAGGATATACTTTATTCTAGAAAAATATGGTTCCGTGAAAAATATCAAATGTGTTTGACTTTTGGTACAAATTCTAATTTCCTCAAAAAATGGTCATTTTATATCAACTTTCAAATCTATCTATAATTTCATGTGTTTGCCAACTTCATCCGTTAACATTTCACACACATAACTGCCTTCAATTCTCCTTTTTTCTTATGGATTCTTAATATGATAAAACCCTCTGCTTCTTATCTCTTTACCCTAGATATATATGCACTTATCACTCTTCCTTGAATTCCATGATATCAACAGAGCCTCATTTCATCCAATCAACATTAAATCATGAAGTAAAACTTTATTCAAGGAATATGAGAGCATAAACAAGGATTTTAATTCAAGCCATATCCTATCATCCAATAGCCATTTATGAACTTCAAACCATATAAGCAATATCAAGTCATGACCTAAACTCTCGTAACATAAACCTTTCTTATGCTTTCAATTTTGCAAGTTCTTATTATCCAATATGCCTCTTCTATTTAACCCTATAGATCAATCGACTGCCCCTGGGGCAGTCAACTGGGAAAACGAATAGAAGGTTCCCAGTTTCGATTTTACCTGGATCAGTCGACTGGTTCTTTACCAGTCGACTGATACCTGTATTGCAGTTTTTTAGCCTAATTTCAGAAATACTTAATTAATTCCAAAAATCTCCAAAAAATCTAAAATTTTATAGAGAGATTTGTGAAGCCTATGTCTACTTGGAAAAAATATGTTTTCAACCAAAACTACTCCGTATCCCAAGATTGGCACGAAATTCAACCCTTCCTAAATTGTATCATTTAAACTCATCTAAAAGTCCTAATTTTGGCCTCTTCTTAATGTATCTTCTCATACCTGATCATAATACATTTCTAGCACTGACTTATATGACATTTACACATTAAATCCTAATTTCTATCAAACATAATCCAATTTTCATCTTTTTCTCCATGAAACTCCTTTTAATGTGTCAATTCCTAAGGATTAAGACTCGCCTTAGTCTTCCACCCCCTTTGGCATATTTCATAATTCATCTAGTCTCCTAGGGGAAAGCCTCCTGAGATCCATTTACCATGGATCCCAAAGGCTCCTAGAGCTCCCCCTTGAGCTCTTAGCCTTAGCCACCTCCCTAGGTGACTCAACCCACACTAAACCACACCGGTGTGCCCCCGGTGATTCTTGGCCTGCAAAATTAACCTTCTTAACCTTAGACACCTTGTCTTTGGTTAAGTCCTTCTCTTTCCCCTTAAATGACACCCCTTTGTCATTTTTGAACTTTCCCTCCTTACCATAATCATATGCTACCCTAGCATATTTCTCCCCTTGGCATTGGAGCCCTTAGATCGGTATCCCAATCCCGATCTATCATTGTTGGATTTTAGACTACCCAACACCATATCTAAACCCTTAGATCCAACCGTGAATCTTTCTAGGGTCTTTTCCAATTTATCAAGCCTCGCCCTCAAGGCTTGATTTTCCCTTTCTAGGCTTTTAACCCTAAAATCCACATGTCCACCTAGGACATTCCTAGACCTACCCACCTTTCTAGGCATATGTCTTCCCTTCTTGGGATTTTTGCCTTGATCCTTAGGTCTAGAGGTCTTGGAGTTTTCATTATACACAACCTTCCTAGGGTTTTGATATACCTTATTAACCCTATTTCTATCGTTATACCTAAAACCATGATTATGCACAAGCAAGCATTTTTCATTAATTCTAGCATACATAGATGAATAATTGACATTATTTTTAACATACATGGAGGAACTTAAATTTGAATTATATTTTAACTTAAGGTTAGGAATTGCCTCCCTTACCCTTGTAGCTCCCCCTTGATGTGAGCTTCTTTTCTTCTTTTCCTCTTTCTCCCATCTTCTCAAATACCCCAATTTCTTGAGCTCTCCTTTTCTTGGACATTTGGTGTGATAGTGCCCTAGATCTCCACATGTGAAGCATCTAATTTTCTTTCTTTTCTCTTGATTTTCTCCATTCCTACAACCCATATTAGATTTAAAAGAAATTGAAATGGGTTTTGGATTTACCTCCTTTTTCTTACTCTTTGGACACTTGTCCTTGTAGTATCCCTTTTCATTGCACTCAAAGCATATGATGTGCTCTTTTGATTTGGCTTTAGTGGAGGTAGGAGCTTCTTCTTGCTCCGGTATGAAAGTGGGTCTCTCCTCCCTCTCAATCCTTGAGGTGGTGACCTCTTCCTCTTCTCTTGATGAGGTTGATGATCTCTCACTCTCTTCTTCCTCCTCTTGGGCTCTTGAGCTCACTTCCTCGGGCTCTTCCACTAATTGAACTCGTGTAGGGTTTCCATGAAATTTTCCTATCTTTTATCATAACTCATGTGCACTTTCGTACTTACCTACACCACTAATTATTTCATTAGGCAAAACACTAAGTAAAATTGAGATTACCATTTCGTTTGCCTTTGATTGTGCTTGTTGTTCTTTATTCCAATATCTTGGTCAGAGCTTTTTCCCGTGCTTATCTTTTGGAACTTCAAACGGTTCTTCAAGCGCGATCATGTTGTTCCAATCCATGCTGAACCAAGTCTTCATTCGCATCCTCCAATAGTCGAAATCTTAGTGATCATAGGGAGGTGGAACGTTGATGTCATCACCTAACTTTTCTTCGATCATTTTTCCCTCTAGCTTTCTTGCTCCCTTGGCAGTTAGTCCGTAGATGAGCTCACCAAGCTCTGATACCACTTGTTAGATCGCTGACGCTTGCTAGAAGGGGGTGAATAGTAATTTCTCAATTCGTTCTCAACCTACGTTGTTAGTGCGCAAGTGGAAATATAATAAAACAAAACTAACAACTAAACAATGCTAGCAAACCTATTTACGTGGTTCGGAGATGAAGCTCCTACTTCATGACAGTCCATGAGGTGGACGATCCCTCGATCCTTCGGCGGATCACTCCCCGGATGCCCTCCGGCTAGCTCATGTAACTCCTTGTCGGTGGAGAAACCTCATCACAACCTTGAACACACTATCTGAGCACTAAGACTACTAACAAGCCTTAACCAAGCTTGTTTCATCAGAGGTTTCCAGCCAAACTCGAGCCTCTTTAAATAAAGCTCAAAGCTGGAAAACACCCTACCAGTCGACTGCTCCCAGGGCAGTCGATTGGTCCCACTGAAATTCGACCGTTGTAGCTTAACGTATGAATTTTCAGCCTACTCAACCAGCCACTACCAGTCGACTGCTCCCAGGGCAGTCGACTGGTCCAGGGTTAGAAATATTCGGTGAGTTTTGAGTCTTGTTGGCAGTCAACTGTTATATTCCTAATCGACTGCCAAGCTTACAAACACACTCTTCCTCACTCCAACGACCCTCCTCCGCGTGTGCCTTCAAGTACACTCCCTTGGCTTGCCCCTTGAAGTACTCTTCCACTGGCTATCGTCCCTCGGATGCCCACGCAAGCCCTCGGCTTGCCTCCATGCCACCCTTCACGTGTGCCCTTTGAAGTCCACTTCCCGGCTTGCCCTTGGAGTCCTCTTCCCTCGGCTCTCGTCCCTTCATGACTCAGCTGACTCTTCACCAGCAGCCTTGACTGTTGCCTTCGCACCCTCTTCATCTTCGACTTCCGTCCCTCGGATGCACACAAACCTCCAACTTACCTCCATGCCATCCTTCACGCATGCCTCGAAGTCCGCGCCCCTCGGCTCATCATCCCTGCTATCCATGGTCCCTCGGGTGCACACAAGCCTCCAATTGTCTCCATGCCACCCTTCATCGTATCGAAGCCGTCCAGCTAAGTCAATATGTGTAACCTGTACATCCTGCACACTTACATACACATATTAGATCACAAGGGTAAACTTAACATAAACTCTTTGCCCAAACATCAAAACACATGGTCACTCCGGACCATAGATTGCCTCAACAAAGAGTACGCTAGTAGAGCAAGAAAAATGCATGCGATGTCCGAAGGACGAGAAGCGGGAGGATGCAAGCTCGAGGAGATGGCCGGAGAAGGGTTCATGTGATGATCCCAACTCTAAAAGGCCCTAGATCACCCAGAAGCCCAATGCTAAAGACTGGTTAACGAACGGTTGACCAGTCAACCCGAGCGCTCGAGTCAAACTTGGGCACCCGTGTATGGGGCACCCCCATTCACTTAGGTGCTCGTGTTCCCAGGCACTTGAAACGACTAGAGTGCCCGTGTGTCAATACTCTATCCAGAAAGTAGTCGTTCCGACAGGATAAGTATTGGCCACGTGTCAGGTACCCATATGCACTCAGGCGCCCGAGAAGCCCCACATCAGCATTGCGATAAGCATTCACAGGGGCTATAAATAGACCCCTGAGCTCAGGTCATTTTAACAATTCGATTGTAAACGAAAACTTCTATTGTTCTTTCATTTTCTCTGAGTATTAGTGTAAGAGGCTTCTCCGCCCACAAAGAGTTTTCTAGAGATAGTGCTACATTTGTCTTGGATTAGCAACCTTTCTGGTTGCAAACCAAGTAATTCATTAGTGCCTCTGTCTTTTTAGTTATTTCATTTTTATGTTATTATTTTGATTGTGAACTAAGGCTACGTTTAGTAGGGGGTAATGTAATCGGGTCTGTAATGTAATCAAGTTTGTAATGTAATGTAATGTAATCTTGATTACATTGTTATGTTTGGTAATGAGTTGAATGTAATCTTTGATAACCATTACAAGTTGGATTCCTTTGTTTGGTGAGGGGTAATCCATCCTGTAATGTAATCAAGATTGACGACCGACGACCTCCGCCGGCCGGCCGGTGATCGCCGCCGACCGGCGACCGCCGGCCGGTGATCGCCGCCGACCGGCGATCGCCGCCCGTCGGCGGTCGCCGACCGGCCGCCGTCGCCCACCGGCGGTCGCCGGCCGGCCGACTGCGGTCATCGGCCGCCGGCGGTCCGACGACCGTCGCCACCCGACCGACGACTTTATAAGCTGTAATGTAATCCAGATTACGGAGGTTTTGTTTTGTAATCCAGATTACAAATCATTAACCTCTTTTGTAATTGAGATTACATTACATTACAATTTTAAAGTTATTCCAAACAAAGGAATCCAACATGTAATGTAATCTTGATTACATTACAGGGTGGATTACACCCTACCAAATGCAGCCTAATTTCTATCTCTATTAAGCAAAAAGCAAATGATCGGGTTTTATTTTCAAGGGTAATTCACCCCCCCCCCTCTCTTATCGACCGCACGATTCCTAATAATTTAGATCATGATTTGCTATTGCAGTTTAGCATAAGGTATTTGCACATATAATTTAGATCACTTTGAACCAATTGAAAATTGACATGTACTGATCACATTTCATGTAATTTCCACTTTATAGATCTGTATCCTATGTCGTTAATGACATTGGTATTGTGATTACTGTTGGGGCTTGTTACGATCATATACAATAGTTATAACTTCTTTAGTCCTATATCATTGAAGTTAATGGACTATTCTTATACCCATAAAGTTTGATATCAACTTAAGTTTTAATTGTATTTAGCATACAACTTATATATCGCTCAAGTGGGAGATTGTTAGATATTATTATCCTTATTAGGTGGACTTATATAAGTTGTACATGTAAATACAATTTGAACCTTTTAAAGTGATCTAACTTATTTTTATTGGATTTTGGATTATTGGATGCGGGAGAACCCTTTAGCTCAATCTGTTATTATCTATGAGCTAATAACAGATTAAATTCCTATATAAAAGAGAGGTCCTCAAGGATTTAGGACATCATCTTGACAGAGCACTTGGTTCCTCATTGACCTAGAGATTTTCGTTGTTGTCAACCCTAAGTCCCTTGGAAAATCTTTCATCTTCTTTCCGTTACATCTTCTTCCATAGGAATTAAGTCATCAATGTTAAAGAAAAGATATGACTCTTTAATTAGGTTTCTTGTCCTCTTTTATTGTGCTTTCTTATGTTAAGTTATATTTTCGATGAAATTAGATTTTTTTTTTTATTCTTGTATTTTCTATATATGAGTTCTTCATATTTTAGAATTCATGCAGCTTAAGTTTTCAACCTGAACTAACACTATCATCTCAAGGAGCAATCTTTTGCTCGAAAGTAATGTTGCCTCCAACAAAACTAAGAGATAATCAAAATTTCATGTTCAGTAGAAGAAACAGATAACTCCATCGAAGCTTCACCGAATGCCCATAAGCATTTTTTTAATCATATTTTGTTCCAGTGTGTTATTTCTAAGGCTCTAAAACATAATGCATTCTATTCAAGCTGAACAGAGCAATCAAACACCTTCCTTGCAACGTCAATATTGTGACAACCACTAAATTTAGCAGCCATATTATGGACTGAACTTCCATTACATAGACTTCCTGTTGGAGGCGGTTCTGGGGTTGCTGCCTAGGGGATGCAAATTGATATGATATTGTCGAGGCTAATGTTGGATACTATCTTCGTAAAATAATATTGCTCTGCTACAGGTACTTACAGATAATAGCAATTCGTTTCTCAAGATACAACGATGATGTCTCGAACAACACTACAAATTTCGAGACCAACGAACAATTTCGTAGGCTTTTAGACTTTGGATGCACAAAATGAGATGAATGTTAATGAACTTTGGATGAATAATTGAATGAATATGAATCCATCATCTAGGGGACTCTATTTATACAAGGAAAGATGTGAGGTATCCTTTGGTGAGTGGGTGTGACCTTTGATTTATGATTGATCTGGGTATTCGATCTTGAGGGTTATAACCCTTCAGATAGCCCTTTGATATCAGTCATCAGATTTGGATGGTTGTAATCCTTCAGATCTCCCTTTGATCTTAGTCGTCAAATTCGATCTGACGCTTCAGATCAAGTCTCTTCACCAATGGACAGATCGTGACTTTTCACGATCAACACTCCAGATCGCGTCACTTGCGATCCAACACCCCTCTTTGATCCAACTATTGTCATTCGTTCACCCAGTCAGCAGTCAGTCATCTCTCCTCCTATTTAAGTGTCACTTAGGCACTGCTACATCATATGACACGTCACCCGAGTGTCATGTAGGCTCTGCCACGTCATATAACACATCACCCGACGATGCGTACGTGTGAAGTGCAAAGTGAGCCAACAAAGCGTCCATTGCGTACGTGCGTGCATGCATGCGTGGCGCTTGGCGGGCTCACAAGTGCGAGTACCTGCTCGCCTATGAGAAGAGACCACCTGTGTTTTTCTTTTTTAACTCTATTAACACAGGAACACATATAAGGAAACAAACACCTTTGGAATTTTCAGATATGAGATTATTCCTCATCTACTTCCTTCTATGTCAATTTTAGGCTGACTTTAAATAATTAATTTCTCATTCACTCATAATTAGTTTTGAGCAAATTAATAATCTAGATTCATCTACACGAAACGTAGATTTCGTTTTTGAAGTTAATTTTGACTTTCATCGATTGATGACACCTCGATTTTTCTTTGCAAAATCATATTTGATCTTTTTAAGACCCAAATATCTAACACTTTCGAGCTGCATGCATGCTCTCAAGATGGTAGAGAAGGTGTAGCTATTCGGAGGGGGACATATTGGAGAGGGCGGAGGGAGAGGTGAAGATAGTGAGTTGTTGGCTGGTGGTGACGAGGCTAGAGCAGATTATGCGAGCATGTATTTGAGTGAGCTGCGACCTGTTGGAGCAACTTTTGAGGAGGAGGAAACGACAGCTAAAGCGATCAAGGCGATAAAGACTATCAGAGAAGAAGCAAAGGATAAGCAGCATAGCCTGCTAGGGCTCGATGACATTGGACACGCCCCCTCCTTCGCCCAGTAGAGTAACTCATCAACGAAGAGGAGGCCACGATTAGAGTTCCGATCTGCTCCCATGTTGACCTATCGTACTAGAGAAAGGAGTCAGGATGCAAACTGGAGAGGAATGCGAACTTCCACCTCCTTGATAGTTGATTAGATGTTATCTTGCACTCTATGGAGCGGTGAAGATAGCGACGGAGGATATGCTTCGGCTTGACGGTCAGAGAACCTCATGACTTTCTATAAAATTTTCTATGGACAACGTGTACTTTTGGACTCGAATCCAACAATAAAACTCGAGGAGACACAAGAAAAATAAGAAGGAAAAATGGTACAAAATTAGGGTATAGTGGAGATTAGTATCTCTTAGAAGAAACAATCATCGTTTACCTCTGTCCATTTTTATTTGACACTCGAAAGGGAATCTCCTTGTAATACTTGACATTGTCAGGTCATTGAGGGGTCAAAGGGTGAAACTGTATATTGACATTGTCAGGCTAATAACTGGCTAGTTGTTAGTAATTGTTGGGCCGTTGAGAGTTGTCAAAGGTTGAGGCAAGTATTCAGTTGTCTCTGACATACTTCCTGAATAGAGATGACAAAAAACCGAGTGCTCAAGAGTGAAACCGAGTGCTCAAGAGTGTGGATCGACTAGTTCAAGATGAAGACCGAGTCATGAGTGCTCGAGAAGAGTAGCGAGCCGGGATGCTTGGGTGCTCAAGACAGGACTATGGCTATTCGGGAAGCGAGGCAAGGTGCTCAAAAAAAGGGGACCAGTAAGTCGGGCTACTAGGACAAAGACAGTCAACTTGAGGTACTCGGTAATAATTATGAATATCATCACTTATCCCCCTTCAAGTCAAATTGAAATATGAAGTCGAATGAAGTAAGATGAAATACCATTAGATATCATACAATAATTTTAATCAAATTTAATATATAATCATTTTTTATCAAAATTTTTATAAGTTTATTTACATTTCACATTTTGATAAAAAAATTATTTACTTCTACATTAATTTAACTTGATTTTTATTATTTTTAAATATTTTAATTTAATTTTTTTACCTTGATAATTTTAAATTCATAATTTATATATTATTTTTTAAAATTTTATACCTATTATATATATATATATATATATATATATATATATATATATATATATATATATATATATATATATATATCGTCTAACGGTTCATGCAACTTATTTAAGTTTTTAGGCTATTTATAATAGAATGTTAGATCATAATTTTTTAATGTTTTTGAAGAAAAAAATATCTCATTTTTTTTCCAAATGGCTTATTCATAGTTTTTGTTATTTTTAATGGGCAAACAAAACGCCTCTTGTCATCGAAAGGACAGTCCCTTTTTTAAAAAATAAAAATAAAATAAAATAGTGTTTGAACAGATTGTTTATTCAAAAATACTTTTATTTCCGTACTGCCGTAGAATAAAACTATTTCAATTTAATTAAAATTATTATATAGAATAATATTTTATTAAAATTTTATATTAATTTATTTAAATTTAACTAAAATTATTTCCAAACTGTTGAAAATTTGATAAAATTATTTAGTAGCTGCTGCGCCTTATACTACTTATGAATATATTTCGGTGTTATTTTAGTATTTTAAAAAAAATAGTTTTTAATTTGTATTTTGTATTTTATAAATTTCAAAATAGGCTGATTTAATCGAGAATGCCTATAAATCCTATGAAAGCTTAGGCCACCGCTTCATGCCATTTATTTGAAAGTCGCTCAACTTCTAGTCCCCACTCTTCTTCCTTTTCTTCCTCGGAGCGAGCAAGACGAAGACGAAGACGACTCACAGAGATTTCTATGTGATCTCGATTCAATCTTCGCTTGCTCAAGAATCCTCCCCAAATCCAATCTCCATGGATCCTTCTCCGAGAGCCAGCAACAAATGAAGCCGACCAAGAGCCGCGCCGTGAGCCCTCCCGCCACTCGCCGGCCCTGGCATTATCGAAGCGGAGGAAAGCCTCGCGATGATCACCCAGACGGTGGTCCCGCCGCCCTCTGTCGTCTCATTCCGCCGCTTCTTTTCCTCGCGGCTCTCGTTGCCTATCTTATTGGCCTCTGGTATTGCGCCTCCTTCTTCTCCGCTTTGGGGTCGACGTCGCCGACACCTCCGTTTCCGCCTCCGCCCGGATCGGTGTATCGGAGCAACGAGCTGTTTCAGAAGCTATTGCCGGAAATGCTCTCGGATAATTCTTCAGCTGCTCAGGTTTATCGATTAATAATCCCTCTGTACCTGCTTGGTCACTTAGGGATTCGTAAAATATTCTAATATGATTAGAGATGTTGGTTATTTGAAAGAAAAAGAAAGCTCCTTGAAGAAATCATTTGATAAAAATGTAACGAAATGAATGTGACAGAAGATTTATTTTTCATAAAGATCCCTGAAATGGAGCCTTCGATGAATCGAAGATCCTCTACCAAAATGGAAAAGCGAGAGAGAAAAACCCCAACAATCCGTTTATTCTTTTTTTTTTTTTTTAAAGAAAGAGGTCTAGACTTGTTACTAACGTTGTTACCGCTTTGTGGTTACATAACTTGTTAGTTTGTAATCTTTAAACAATCTCCAACTTCGATTTGCTTATATAGACTGCGAGATGAATGAATCCCCATGGTCGCAACTCTATAAAATTTATACAGTATGTTATTGCACATTCGATTTCCTCTATCGGCTCTGTATTTCATCTTCTATTTTATATTGTTCAAGCCTTGTCTTTCCAGGTTAACAATGCCAACTTATGCATGTTTCCTCTAAAAGAAAAATGTAAATTACATTTGTTGAGCATATGTTGCCTACCTGCTTAGACTAAATAATCTGAAGAAAATTTTTTCCCTTTTCAAAATTTTATATTAGTTACCAAAGCCTTGATTCATGAGTGCATCAGTGCTATTCATGTTTCTGATTCTGCTGCACGGGCAATCATTGTGCATCATGAATAAAGGTGGTTTTTCTATTTTTCTCATGATGCTCACATTCATTCTTGTCCATAAGCTACTACAATTTGTTTTAGTTCAAACTATTAATGGTTAAAACTAAGTGGCTCATATCAAGAACTGCGGATTTGCAATACTAGGTGAAGATGGAGAAGAATAATTGAACCACCACCTCTTTTTCCTATTTCATTGCTTGGTTCACTTATAAAATTAACTAGCTTGCCACCATTTTTTTCATAGTTGTTTTGTGTGCTTTATTACTATCTTTGATCTGCTAATGACCTTCGGTTGCTACTGCAATTTATGATATCCCATTTACTTGTGAAATATGGTTTGGGACTTCTCATATACTTGTCAAATATGCCTTGGGACGTCTGTTCATTGCATTATTTTAGCTTGATTTTTTTTTTTCATTACCTAAATATGTAAAGGTTAATTGGGATAAGCCTTTGTTTGCAGATGAACAAGATTTGGACAAACAGAAGGAAACATACACATTCAAAGCATTGCACAATTCATAAGACGCAGTATTCTTCTGGTACAATCCTAATGAAACATGTTTTCTGTCCACTATAAATTTGTCCCATTTACTGCTTCCATAGGAGGTTTTATTGCCCCTTAAATTTTAGGATAAGCTCCTCAGGTTTGGTTTTCTTTACTACGTTGTTCAACACCATACCCTTTAGGTCACCCTTGTAGGAATTTCCCACTATTTCCCACATTGCAAAAAAGTACCTCCGATTTAGGAAAATTTCAATTTGATCCAAGTATAAAATAAAACTAAAGGTATTACAACATGACTGACAAAGATGCATATATGTAAAGTACAAAAGGTTCCATACAACATCACATTACAACTAATGCATCTATGTGCGCCAATGCATGCCTATTAGGTAGATCACTCATGTGTGTTACACATTATCTCACCATCTGCGAAGCACATGAATTGGAGCACTTCTTCCGAGCTACATGTACTTCTACTTAACTAGACCATCTAATGTTTCCACGTTAAACGACTCACATGAGAGTCTGCACTCAGCTTATCCCAGGCAAACCAGTATCTGATTTAAACTGGGAATAAAAGTATTCTTGCTTGTGAATGATATAATTTTGATTGATAAACATTTGATGATGCTTCCTTTGCCTCTACACTGCAGGATCAATAGAACCATCAGGTTACCTGATAGTTGATGCAAATGGTGGTCTAAATCAACAACGCTCATCAGTACATCATTTGTCTATATGTGATGTTATTTAACATCTAAGGCTTCTTGAGTTTTAAATTAGCATCACCTTATGGTTACTTTTGATGTGCTACTGTTGCCAGATATGCAATGCTGTTGCATTGGCTGGACTGCTAAATGCTATTCTTGTTATTCCCAAGTTCCATGTTCACAACATTTGGATGGATCCAAGGCAAGTAAACATTTCTCATTTGCTTTAATTCCCAAATTAGGTACATGCAATATTATTTTTGATGTGTCTTCAATTAAATTCTTAAAAATAGGGCAACAAATTTCTTATTCTTCTCATGTGGGAGCCACTTTTGGGTTTTTCTTTTATATGCTGCTTGGTTGTATTTATTTAATTGCATAAAGTAATGGATATTTATTTATTTATTTGCATAAGGTAGTGTCTCTGCTTCCCTACTGCTCAATGACTCGTTAAATGTTCTAAGTCTATTCTATGTCATCCTCTTAGCTTCTATGATGCTTCTATGAGTTACTCTTTGTCAACCTTTCTCTTCTCACTCCTTGAATAGTGTAGTTTCCGGCTCTTGTATGGGAAATTTCTAAAAATCTTATATCTTGACCCTGCTATGCCTTTGGATAATATGCAAATCAAAAGTCATGACTTACATTTTAAAAACACATTCTAAGTTCGTTTTGAGGATTTAATTGACATGACTTGCATCTGAGTTATACGTGATTTCAGAATGTCAACATTTACATGTAGTGGGATACATTTGTACAAGTTAATATCTAACCTTCTGTACAAACACTAACACTGGATGATGAGTTAAGTGAACTTCAGAGTTCAATTTGATTTTCATAAGGCCTTGACCATCAACTGACCTAATATTAACAGGGATATATGGAGAAGTTTAATATTATCATTCACCAATATACTTTTATGGTTTTGGTATTTTGGATGCTACCTTTTAAATAATTTGCTAGAATTTTATGGTATACTATTATCATCCATCAATATATTATATTTATCCTCATAACTTGCTAGAATTTTTTATGAGAATCCTTTGGATCTTCACATGCAATTTGGAATAACTCCACCAAGTTTACTAGATTAGGAGCTAAAAATATCTGCATCTTGTGAATTGAGATACGACTTCTTTTTCAGCAATGTAAAATAGATTAAATGGAGATGCTGTCTCCATTTAATATATTTGGTACTTCTTCCAAGACATCACAAATAGAAACTCAAGAGCTTTCAATAATTTATATCTTGAATTTCCTTCTTTTGAAATCATGGATTTACATTATTAGTCTACAACCAAAAAGTACTTGTTAATGAAATTCAAACTCGGTATAACTTTAGAAGTGCTGTAACACTTTTGACAGCAAATTTAAGGATATTTATGATGAAGATCACTTCATAAACACTCTTAAAGGGCATGTGAAAGTGGTGAAAGAACTCCCTGAGATGATTGTTGAAAGATTTGGCTACAATACCAGCAGTATTCCAAATTTGAAAGCGAAAGCTTGGGCAACGGCAAGATTTTATTCAGACGTGGCACTACCATTATTGCAGGAGCACGGGTATGCTTGTTACTACTTGATTAAGATTGGTCCAAAGTGAACAAAATTGAATTGTATAGAGTTTTTTTTCCCAACTGCATAAATTTTCATACTACTTCACTGTTATTACATATATGCTAATGCACTCACAAACATAAAATTAATATTAATTAAATAACAAATCACAGAAAAACTCTTATCTGGGAGAAAATTAAATTCTTTGTTAGAACAACGACTGCTCACTGATCTACATTCTATTATAGATGCGAGTAGGATAAAAATTCTGATGGTCTGAACCCAGCAAGTTAGCCGTAGTGATGTTAGTGGAGTCGTAACCAACCCTCTGCCCCCCTCTCATTGGTCATGCTTAATAAATGACCCTCATATGTATTGCATACAGTGTTATTCGCATTGCCCCATTTGCAAATAGACTGGAAGTTGAAGTTCCATCAGACATGCAAAGACTTAGGTGCTTAGCTAATTTCAAGGCAACTAGGTTCTCACCTTCCATAGCAACAATGGCAACAAAGCTAATTCATCACATGAAAGAGAAAAGTTCATTATCTGAGGGGAATTATGTTGCTGTCCACCTACGCTTTGAGGCGGTATTCGATCTGAACCTGTGTATGTTGCGTGTACTAAAAACTATTGTTACTGGGTTGGGTTCATTCTATGTCACTGCAATTGCAGGACATGGTAGCCTTCTCTTGCTGCATTTATGATGGAGGAATGGATGAGAAAGTAGAAATGGATTCAGCTCGCCAAAGAGGTTGGAAGAAGTTTAAACTCCAAAGTCACTGTTTGAGACCTGATCTAAACAGAATGCAAGGCAAATGCCCTTTGACTCCTTTGGAGGTAACTAATTATCTCCAGAAGCTCAATACCGCATTCCAAATATTCCATCATTTCCTTTATTTTATTTGTGAATACTTTATTTCATTGGCATCCACAATTATAAATATTCATCATGGGCGATGCCCCTAAACTCCTAATAGTTTTGACAATAACCTGGTGATTCGTGTTCATCTTATTTTCGGCCAACTTCACCTGGTTGAATAAAGTCTTGTAGGAGAATTCGGTATCTTTATGCAGTCTCTTCATAAGCATTGTTTTGTAAATGTTTATTTGTTTCTTAAACATCTTAGCCGTACATTTCATGCTAACATATTTGCATGAATCACTCAAGGTTACTAATCAGCCGACCATCTATCTGAAGCATGTTATGCACAAACAATTCTGGAATCAATTTTGAAAGATTAGTGTTTTCCCTTAAACCAATATATCATCTGAGGGATGCATGCATTGACCTTAAATATATTATCTAGTAGTTAGCTTATTTGCACACCACATTGTGTATAATTATTTTTCAGTTTTTCCTTGTCAGGATAGGTGGGAATGATGTTAAGAGGCATGGGCTTCAATAACAACACTCCAATTTATTTGGCATCTGGCAAAATATACAAGGCAGAAACACACTTAGCGCCGCTATTGCAACTATTTCCACTTCTACAGACAAAACAATCTCTTGCTACTCCAGAGGAACTTGTTCCATTTCAGGTGCACTTTAATTTATCTGCTCGTTCTTCTACTAATTGACTTCCTATTGTTATTTGTCCGATTATATTGACAGCCAAAAGGAAAATACTCTTGTAGGATTACTCATCGAGGTTGGCTGCTGATCCTGCCCTATCTTGGGCACCGTACGGACAGCCAACGTGGCAAACAGCCTGACCAGCTTCAGGGTCCACGTCATTATACGGGCAGCCAACTCGACAAACATCCGGGCCGGACCCAGGGTCTCCGTCGTCCGGTCGGACTCAAGGCGGCCGGTTAGAATAAATATAGCGGTTCATCCGGCCGGTAAAACCCGGCCGGCCACATTAAGGCTTACACGCCTCGTTTATTCGGGTATTTCCGCCCGGCCACATTAGGGCTTACGCGTCTCGTTCATCCGAGTGCATCCGCCCGGCAGTCCTTTACACCTATGCTTGATATCCATCCGGGCGTGCCGCCCCGGTGCCCACTCGGGCACTCTCTCGGAACCACCCTGGGATAAAGACAAAATACACCTGCACCAGCTGCAGATAACAGGCTGTCACCACTCGTGTGGACTGACACTCCCTGGCACGCCGCCCTGTCGCGCCGTTGGTGCCAGGCGGCGCCGGTCGGAGACTTACAGAAACCTGTCTTTGTCCTCACATAAGACAAGTAGTGTACGACAAGGAATGTTGGCTACAAATCGACATAATCGTACAATATTCCCTGACCAGGTCAGAGAATCCTGACAATGTCAGACTTGGTCCTTTTCCCCGGCTATATAAGCCCCTCTCCTCCTCATTATCAGGTACGCGCGAAGCCCCTCATCTACAGTGCTCCATTATTTTTCCTATTCATCGGAGTACTGACTTGACCGTCGGAGGGCCTTGCCGGGACGTTTCCCGGCTAGGTTGCTAACGGTCATCTTCTCCAGCAGGTTTAGGTCATCCGGTCGGAGATCCACTAGACTACGTCTTCTTCCATCCGGTCGGAGGACCCCCCCCCCACTTGCTGAGTCATTCTGAGCGAGGGCATCCAGTCAGCATCCACGTCATCCATCTCCCTACCGTCATCCGGTTGCGGCCCCACTCCGCTCGGCGACAGGATCAAATTTGGCGCTAGAAGGAGGGCTCTCTGCCTGATCGAGAGCGAAGAATGGAAAACCCCAATCCACTGACGGTTACTCTTTCGCCAGAAGAATACGAAATGCTGATGGCTGTCCGGACACAGAAGGCACAACAATCGCATCCGCCGACCGGTAGTCAAGGGGCCCGGCCCCCTGGGCCCTCTATACGGGGAAATTCAGAAGGTATGGCTGCTCAGCCCGACCCCTTCATTCCTAATTTTCCCCGAGCACTTTTTCGGAACGAGGCCCACTCGGCCCCGACCGAAGCTTCAGCGTCCAGCCTGGCGCATCAGGCGCGCCCAGATAAAGGGAAAGGTTTAGCCGATCCCGCCGCGGCCTATCCGACTCACAGCCCTTTCTCTTCACAAATTCTTGGGGATCCCGTTCCCAAGCATCTGCGATTCTTCACCATGCCTGAGTACTCGGGGGTCAGTGACCCCGAGGAACACGTCATGAAATTTAAAAGCGCCGCCCTGTTGCACCAATACCCGGAGGGCGTCAAATGCCGCGCTTTCCTGACAACCCTCTCCGGGCAGGCTCAACGATGGTTCGACGGACTCCCGGGTGGATCAGTCGGGAGTTTCGCAGAAGTGAAGCGGCTGTTTCTGCAACATTTTGCAAGCAGTCGGAGGCATCATAAGACCAGCCTCAATTTGTTCGCTCTGAAGCAAGGTCCGAAAGAATCACTCCGGGCCTACATCCAGAGGTTCAATGGAGTAGCTATAGAGGTGCCCAATACCACGCCAGAAGTACTGGTCACCGCCTTCTCGCAAGGGCTCCAAGAGGGTGACTTCTTCCGATCCCTGATCAGGAAGCCACCAAAGGATTTCGACAACCTGCTCGGGAAGGCTGTTAAGTATATCAATGTAGAGGAAGCGCAAGCCGCCCGGAGGAAGGAAGTTATGGTTAGCCCACAGCCCGCACCTCAACACAACAGATCACCAGGAGGACCGATTCGCAGTCCCCGACCGGCCGATCAGCCGGGAATGAGGCCCCAACAAGTGCAGGTGGCGCAGGGAAATTGGACCAACAGATGGGCACCGTATTGTGCGTTTCACCAGTGTAATACGCACAACACTGAAGACTGCCGAGCGGGCGGCAGAGCTCGGACCCCACTCGGCAGGGGTCAAGGACGACAAACCCCGCAGGGGCGCGGGCGTGGTTATGGAGCCACAGCCCAACAAGGACAAAGGCGGGATACCCCCGCCGCCCGGCAATTGTTTCCTCTGCCCGAGCAGGAAGAGGCGGAGGAATTTGACGAAGATCAAGCGAATCACCAGAACGCCGTCCGAGGAGGCGTCAATGTAATTTCTGGCGGTCCGACCGGAGGCGACTCCAACCGAGCCAGAAAGACACAGGTACGTCGGCTGGAAATTCACCAAGTCGGAGTTAGCACCTCACAAGCTCAAGGGCCCCAAATCAGCTGGGGGCCGCAGGATTTGCAAGGATTGGAGGTGCCGCACGACAACCCACTGGTCATCACGGCTGTCATCGCTAACTACGAAGTCCACCGCACCATTGTGGACACCGGCAGCTCGGTAAACATCTTATATAAACGAGCTTTCGATCAATTACAAATTGAAATGTCACAGCTGGAGTTGGTGGCTACGCCCCTATTCGGATTTACGGGGAACGAAGTACAGCCGATCGGACAGATACGGCTGGCCGTCTCACTTGGAGAGGAGCCACTCAAGAGAATCCGATGGACCACGTTTCTGATTGTGGATGCGCCAGCTGCCTACAACGCCATTCTCGGTCGACCGGCTCTCAACGAATTTAAAGCGGTGTCCGGTCGGATGCGTGGCGTCCCACACAGAAGATTGGTTCCCTTTGGAAGCCTGAGTCGGCGACTGACTGGAAGCGTCAGCCCACTCGGAAGCCTGGATTGGTTCCCGGTCGGAAGCGTGGCGGCCCACGTGGAAGATTGGCCCATCCGGAAGCCTGAAGAGGTGCCCGGTCGGATGCGTGGCGTTCCACGCAGAAGATTGGCTCCCTTCGGAAGCCTGAGTTGGTGACTGATTGGAAAATCAGCCCACTCGGAAGCCTGGATTGGTTCCCGGTCGGAAGCGTGGCGGCCCACGTGGAAGATAGGTCCATCCGGTAGCCTAAAGCGGTGTCCGGTCGGATGCGTGGCGTCCCACGCAGAAGATTGGTTCCCTTTGGAAGCCTGAGTCGGCGACTGACTGGAAGCGTCAGCCCACTCGGAAGCCTGGATTAGTTCCCGGTCGGAAGCGTGGTGGCTCACGTGGAAGATTGGCCCATCCGGAAGCCTGAAGAGGTGCCCGGTCGGATGCGTGGCGTTCCACGCAGAAGATTGGCTCCCTTCGGAAGCCTGAGTTGGTGACTGATTGGAAAATCAGCCCACTCGGAAGCCTGGATTGGTTCCCAGTCGGAAGCGTGGCGGCTCACGTGGAAGATTGGCCCATCCGGAAGCCTAAAGCGGTGTCCGGTCGGATGCGTGGCGTCCCACGCAGAAGATTGATTCCCTTTGGAAGCCTGAGTCGGCGACTGACCGGAAGCGTCAGCCCACTCGGAAGCCTGGATTGGTTCCCGGTCGGAAGCGTGGCGGCCCACGTGGAAGATTGGCCCATCCGGAAGCCTGAAGAGGTGCCCGGTCGGATGCGTGGCGTTCCACGCAGAAGATTGGCTCCCTTCGGAAGCCTGAGTTGGTGACTGATTGGAAAATCAACCCACTCGGAAGCCTGGATTGGTTCCCGGTCGGAAGCGTGGCGGCCCACGTGGAAGATAGGTCCATCCGGAAGCCTAAAGCGGTGTCCGGTCGGATGCGTGGCGTCCCACGCAGAAGATTGGTTCCCTTTGGAAGCCTGAGTCGGCGACTGACTGGAAGCGTCAGCCCACTCGGAAGCCTGGATTGGTTCCCGGTCGGAAGCGTGGCGACCCACGTGGAAGATTGGCCCATCCGGAAGCCTGAAGAGGTGCCCGGTCGGATGCGTGGCGTTCCACGCAGAAGATTGGCTCCCTTCGGAAGCCTGAGTTGGTGACTGATTGGAAACATCAGCCCACTCGGAAGCCTGGATTGGCTCCCGGTCGGAAGCGTGGCGGCCCACGTGGAAGATTGGCCCATTCGGAAGCCTAAAGCGGTGTCCGGTCGGATGCGTGGCTTCCCACACAAGATTGGTTCCCTTTGGAAGCCTGAGTCGGCGACTGACTGGAAGCGTCAGCCCACTCGGAAGCCTGGATTGGTTCCCGGTCGGAAGCGTGGCGGCCCACGTGGAAGATTGGCCCATCCGGAAGCCTAAAGCGGTGTCCGGTCGGATGCGTGGCGTCCCACGCAGAAGATTGGTTCCCTTTGGAAGCCTGAGTCGGCGACTGACTGGAAGCGTCAGCCCACTCGGAAACCTGGATTGGTTCCCGGTCGGAAGCGTGGCGGCCCACGTGGAAGATTGGCCCATCCGGAAGCCTGAAGAGGTGCCCGGTCGGATGCGTGGCATTCCACGCAGAAGATTGGCTCCCTTCGGAAGCCTGAGTTGGTGACTGATTGGAAACATCAGCCCACTCGGGAGCCCGAATTGGTTCCCGGTCGGAAGTGTGGCAGCCCACGTGGAAGATTGGCCCATCCGGAAGCCTGAAGTGGTGCCCGGTCGGATGCGTGGCGTTCCACGCAGAAGATTGGCTCCCTTCAGAAGCCTGAGTTGGTGACTGATTGGAAAATCAGCCCACTCGGAAGCCTGGATTGGTTCCCGGTCGGAAGCGTGGCGGCCCACGTGGAAGATAGGTCCATCCGGGAGCCTGAAGAGGCGCCCGATCGGAAGCGTGGCGGCCCACGCGGAAGATTGATTTCCTTCAGAAGCCTGGGTCGGCGACTGATTAAAACAACAGCCCACCCAGAAACCTGAATCAGAATCCGGTCGGACGCATTCACAATGTACGGACGCGGGGCGACACACGCTCCCTTCAGTCGAGAATAGTTATTCTGCTTACGCAGGACAATGTACGAGGGCATGGCGGCCCACGTTCCTCCCGGACGAAATTTTTATCTGCTCAGAATTCTTCTTCGTGTCAGTGATTAGTCGGGAATGCGTGGCGGCCCACGCTCCCCTATTACTCCTCGTCCGGTCGGACGTCTTCACTTAACAAGATGGCACGTGGCGACTCACGTCCCTCTTGATCAACAATCTTATTCCACCCAGGCGGCTCGCGCAATACACCGCACACGGATGCGTGGCTACCCACGTTCCGGTCAGCGGCAAGGAACTGTTTGCCCACTCAGACCTTATCAACATCAGCTGTTGAGCATCATGTTAGACCGGCCGGTTACCAAAAGGACAAAAGTCGCCCGGCCGCAGGATGATTGTAAATACTAACAGTCCAGTCAGTCGGACTAATTGCCTCCTTCGACTAGACTCGAGGGGAAGTCTATTGATCCTGCCCTATCTTGGGCACCGTATGGACAGCCAACTCGACAAACATCCTGGCCGGACCCAGGGTCTCCGCCGTCCGGTCGGACTCAAGGCGGCCGGTTAGAATAAATATAGCGGTTCATCCGGCCGGTAAAACCCGGCCGGCCACATTAAGGCTTACACGCCTCGTTTATTCCGGTATTTCCGCCCGGCCACATTAGGGCTTACGCGTCTCGTTCATCCGAGTGCATCCGCCCGGCAGTCCTTTACACCCATGCTTGATATCCATCCGGGTGTGCCGTCCCGGTGCCCACTCGGGCACTCTCTCGGAACCACCCTGGGGTAAAGACAAAATACACCTGCACCAGCTGCAGATAACAGGCTGTCACCACTCGTGTGAACTGACACTCCCTGGCACGTCGCTCTGTCACGCCGTTGGTGCCAGGCGGCGCCGGTCGGAGACTTACAGAAACCTGTCTTTGTCCTCACATAAGACAAATAGTGTACGACAAGAAATGTTGGCTACAAATCGACATAATCATACAATATTCCCTGACCCCGTCAGAGAATCCTGACACCGGGCAGACAATCTTGGAATATTCCCCGACCAGGTCAGAGAATTCTGACACAGGTCAGACTTGGTCCTTTTCCCCGGCTATATAAGCCCCTCCCCTCCTCATTATCAGGTACGCGCGAAGCCCCTCATCTACAGTGCTCCATTATTTTTCCTATTCATCGGAGTACTGACTTGACCGTCGGAGGGCCTTGCCGGGACGTTTCCCGGCTAGGTTGCTAACGGTCATCTTCTCCAGCAGGTTTAGGTCATCCGGTCGGAGATCCACCAGGCTACGTCTTCTTCCATCCGGTCGGAGGACCCCCCCCCCCCACTTGCTGAGTCATTCTGAGCGAGGGCATCCAGTCAGCATCCACGTCATCCATCTCCCTACCGTCATCCGGTTGCGGTCCCACTCTGCTCGGCGACAGGATCAGCTGCCTTAGACTATTTTGTGTGTCTTCACAGTGAAGTTTTCGTGACCACCCAGGTTGGCAACTTTCCGCAGTTCATGATAGGCCATCGTCGATTTCTCTATGGAGGGCATTCTAAGACCATTAAGCCAAACAAGCGAAAGTTGGTCATGTTGTTTCAAGATACTAATATCAAGTACAACTACCTAGATAGCTTGGTTTCTCTGTGTTTCTCTGATGTTTGCTAATATCACTTATGTTTAGTTGTGTGTTTCGATAACTACAGTTGGAAGTCTTTCAAGGAAGAAATGGAAGGAATATTTCGTGAGAGCGAAAGAAAGGGAATGACACAACGGAAGAATAATCAGTCTGTGTTCTCCTCCCCTTTACCAGATTGTACTTGTCTCCAAGATCAAATAATTCAACATCCTTGATCACGTAGTACCTAGCAACATCAACTTATTTATCAACAAACTTATCTTTGTAAATCTTGATTGTGATATTATTTTTTGTTTGTTTTTTTTTAATTTCGATACATAAAAATATGAATTATGGGTGTAGTTAGTTCATATGAATTATTATATTCAGATGGAAATTGACCAAGTACTCCTTTGTTTCATTATAAAAAGGAACAATTATTTGTTGGGATGGAAATTGACAAATTACTCCTATGTTTGATTACAAAAAAGAACGTTTTATTTCGTAGTCCATGACTTTTAACAAAACTCTTGTTCTAGAACTTAATATGCAGGTTGAACCCACAACATTAATTCACTTCTCACTAGAAGCACATCAACTTCATCAATGCTTCATTGTGAAAAAATACATAAACAAATTGAGTTTGAGACCACCATGAATATTGGGGGTAGGTAACCTTTTGCTATCCCTACTTGTTTATTGCCAAAAGTGTCTTGTTTTTGAAAGATGCCAGAGGAATTGAGGAGTAAACGACACCCTATGAAGTTCTAGGCCTACTTATCATCTTCGGCTCTTGTGAGAGATTGATCCTTACATATTTAGCTTATTACTTAAATTTGGTGTGTAAAATCGTGTTATCTTCAAGTTCGTGATTAAGTTTGAGCTTGATTGTATAATGAAATTCGAGTGAGACTAAGTGTGCATTGTATGAATTTGATGGAGTTTCAGCTCAACTTGTTTATTTGCTGAAAAAAGCGGTTAAACTATATGGTAACTATTCATGTATATCTAAGGAATAAATTTTAAATTTGACTTGCAACTCAATTCAAGTGGAAATTTAATTACAAGGTCAATTTGTTTGGAATATTGGATAAATCAAAGGATGGATGGAGATAAAGGTTGAATTTCGGCTTTTTATCGATAGCGCACGTATATTCCCAAAATGATTGAAAAACGTATATTATTTTATATTTATTAAAGAGTACATTCAATTATGTGCTTTTTCATTTTACCCTTCCTAATAAACTCAGATTTTTCTTTTTCTTTTCTTTATTATTTTTTCTCTCATCTCTTTCCCCACCTCTCTTCTCTTTTGCATGCATGGGTGACTTGAGCTCTACAACATTTAGGATGCATTTGATTCAAGTTATCATATATAATATTAATTATGTCATTACCAAGTAATCACATAACCAAGGTTATAGGGAATGAAACATAACCTGAAGTTGTTTGGTTCAATTTAGGTAATCAAATAAAATCTTATTTGTTTGAAGGTAATAGTCTATAACTTAATATAATATTTTACTATATTACCCTTTAGAATTTGTTTAGATAATTTTATTTGTTCAGACTTAAGGACGTCGACGTCGACGTCGATCGTCGGTGTCCACGTAGGCAATCGGTGTCTAACACTGATGGCCGACCGGCCATGATCGGCGCCAACCGACGACGACGCCGGCGAGCGGTGGTGGTCGCCCGCCGCCGATGTCGCCGGCGAGCGGCGTTGGTCGCCCGCCGCCGACATCGCCGGCGAGCGGCGGTGGTCGCCGTCCTCTGGCGATCGTCATCGACGGCCGTGGTCACCGGCGATCGTCGCCACCGCCGGCGATCGTCGCCACCGCCTGTGATCGTCGTCGGCGGTGGTCGCCGACGGTTGTCGCCGACGGTGGTCGCCGGCGATCGTCGCCGCCACCGGTCGGCGTCGGCGACGATCGCCGGCGGCCGGCGACGATTGCCGGCAGTCGGCGACGATCGTGGCCGGCGGTGGTCGCCGACCGCCGCCGGTGGGCGATCCTCGCCGGCGGTGGTCGCCGACGATCGTCGCCGATGGTGGTCGCCGGCGATCGTGGCCGGTGGTGGTCGACGATGATCGTGGCCGGCGGTGGTCGCCGACCACCGGCGATCATGGCCGGCGGTGGTCGACGGCAATCGTGACCGGCTGTGGTCGACGACGATCGTGGCCGGCGGTGGTCGTCGGTCGCCGGCGATCGTCGCCGGCGGTGGTCGTCGGTCGCCGGCGATCGTCGCCGGCGGTGGTCGCCGGCGGTGGTCGTTGTAGGGTTTTTCGGGCCACGAAAACCGCTTTTTCGTGTCGCGGAAACCCCGAAAGCCCCAATAGAAAGGATCCGAGCGAAGAAAACCATTTCAAAAATTTACGAGTGCTCATTTACATGCTTCAAAACCGATCTACAACCTAGATCTATTAGAGAAGAGAAAAACTACCTTCGATGCGTGCCCCGCAATTCCCGCTCGCTCCTCGGTTGGTGTCGGATCTCAAGGACGCAAAGTAGCAACCCTCTAGAAGTATCCACACAAGCAAGAGAGTGGAAAGGAGAGCCCAAAAGTGTGCTAGCACTCCTTGGGGTCTCGGCAAGATGAGAGGAGAGGGAGAGCAAAACTAAAACCAAGTTGAGAGAAGAATCAATCAACCACACACAAAAGAATCAATTTGTGTGTTTAAGTGGCAGGCCACCATTAAGTGGCCGGCCACCATTAAGTGGCCGGCCACCATCTTAGGTAACCCCCTATTTGAATTCAAAATTCAAATGGGGAGGTTACTTAGCCTTGATGATGATGCCAAGTCATCACTTGGTCAAGTCATGGTGATGTGGCTTGAGTCAAGTCAAACTTGCCTCTTATGGACTTTTCATATTTAGCCAAAGTCAAACTTTGACTCATTATTCTCCCATGATTAGATTCATCCAACACTTGGATCAAACTCGAGTCCAACTCAAGTTGTCTAATTTGAGTCAAGTCAAACTTGCCTTTTATGGACTTTCCATATTTAGCCAAAGTCAAACTTTGACTTCATTACTCTCAGTCCATCATATGGACTTATTCTCCATCTATTGCTCTATGTGTGTGACCCTATAGGTTCTTGTAACGTTGGCAATGCCCTTAAACCTATTTAAGGACATAATGAATGAGAGGTATCTAGCAACACATCATTGCTACCCAAGTTACAAAAATGTCGAGATCCAACATCACCATTGTGACTAATAATTGTGACCATCACAATATGTGACAACGTCCTTCTATCCTCGATATCTAGATTGATCTTTCATGAGGCATAGACCGTGTCATCCTCAAATCAATCTATGTGTCTTGAACTCCAAGTAGACTCACTATAATCAAATAAGCTCAATATCTCATATTGTCTTATTTGGGCATGGTCATGCACTTAGTGATCTCACTCTATCAAAACTATGATATCTCTCCCGTCATATAGGAGGGATAGATCCCATCTACATCACTCACATCCCTCCGCATAATTTGTTACATACCCAGTAATCGCCTTTATAGTCCACCCAGTTACGGGTGACGTTTGACGAAACCAAAGTACATAACTCCTTATATAGGGAACTATGGTGACTTCAGGTCCAAGGACTAATAGTCATACTAATAGTCACATGAGAAAGTATATGACACTCATATAACGATCCATGATACTTTCTCATGGCGGGCCATTCAGTATACATTCTCTAATGTATACCCATGTGTCAACTTGATATCTCATATCCATGACTTGTGAGATCAAGTCATCATGTTGACCTACATGCTAGTCTCTATGCATTAACATTGTCCTTGAATGTTAATACTTGACTAGGAATAATTAAGAGTAGTGTTCTCTATATCATCTCACTATCGATTCAACTAATCGATTGATATAGATAAGAACCTTCTACTCAAGGACGTTATTATACTAAGTTATTTGGCACCAATACACATAAGTACAATAACCATAAGAAATGCCTTTATATATAAGAAATATATATACAAGAATATGATATAATGAGTCCAAAAAGTGATCATCATATGATTGGTGTTGGTGAGAGCCCTAGAGCCGATCATGTAATGATTGTATGGACTAATTTGTATCATATTCCTATGTATAAAGGCATGTTTTATGGTTATTATACTTACGTGTATTTGTGCCAATTAGCTAAGTATAATAATGTCCTTGAGTAGAAGTTTCTTATCTATATCAATCGATTGGTTGAATCGATAGTGAGATGATATAGAGAACACTACTCTAAATAATTCCTAGTCAAGTATTAACATTCAAGGACAATGTTAATATGTAGAGACTAGCATGTAGGTCAACATGATGACTTGATCTCAAAAGTCATGGATATAGAGATATCAAGTTGACACATGGGTATGCATTGGAGAATGTATACTGAATGACCCGCCATGAGAAAGTATCATGGATCGTTATATGAGTGTCATATACTTTCTCATGTGGCTATTAGTATGACTATTAGTCCTTGGACCTGAAGTCACCATGGATTCCTACATAAGGAGTTGCGTACTTTGGCTTCGTCAAACGTCACCCGTAAATGGGTGGACTATAAAGGCGATTACTGGGTATGTAACAAATTATGGAGAGGGATGTGAGTGATGTAGATGGGATCTATCCCTCCTATATGACGGGAGCGATATCGTATTCTTGATAGAGTGAGACCACAAAGTGCATGGTCATGCCCAAGTGAGTCAATATGAGATATTGAGCTCACTTGATTAGTGTGAGTCTACTTGGAGTTCAAGATATAGATTGACTCGAGGATGACACGGTCTATGCCTCAATTGAGTCAATCTAGATATCAAGGATAGAGGGACATTATCATATATTGTGAGAGTCACAATTATTAGTCACAAGGTGATGTTGGATCTCAACATTCTTGTAACTTGGGTAGCAATGATGTGTTGCTAGATACCGCTCATTGCTTATGTTTCTAAGACGTTAGAAGCATTGCCAACGTTACAAGAACCTATAGGGTCACACGCAAAGAACAAATAGATGGAGAAAAATTGAAGTCAAGTTTGACTTGGCTAAATATGGAAAGTCCATAAAAGGCAAGTTTGACTTGACCTAAATCCAAATCAAGTTTGACTTGACTTGGTTCCACTTCGAGTTAGACTCAACATGGGAGAAGAAATGAAGTCAAGTTTGACTTGGCTAAATATGGAAAGTCCATAAAAGGCAAGTTTGACTTGACCTAAATCCAAATCAAGTTTGACTTGACTTGGTTCCACTTCGAGTTAGACTCAACATGGGAGAAGAAATGAAGTCAAGTTTGACTTGGCTAAATATGGAAAGTCCATAAAAGGCAAGTTTGACTTGACCTGAATCCAAATCAAGTTTGACTTGACTTGGTTCCAATTCAAGTTAGACTTGACTTGGTTTTTCCCCCCCCATTTGAATTTCGAATTCAAATTGATAGGGGATTTGGAAGGCCACATAATGGCACTTAATGGCCATTATGGCCGGCCACCTAATGGCCATTAATGGCCATTAAGTGGCCGGCCACCCAAGGGAAACAAAAGGCGGGTTTTGTTTCATTTTGGGTGGCTCTTCTTCTCCTCCCGGATTTTTCTTCTTCCTCTCCCTCTCTTGGCCGGAACCCATAGGGGTGCTAGCACACCGAGGTTTCGATCCATCTTCTTTTGTTCGCGTGGATACATATAGAGGAGTGTCTACTTTGATACTCTACGAGATCCGGCGGCCTCTTGGATAAGCGGGAAAGCGAAGGGCTACGCGTCAAGGGTAATGTCCTTATCAAGTAGATCTAGTGTAGATCTAGATATTAAACTCGTACTCGTATTTGTTTTATAAGTTCGCACGGATCCGTGGCCGAGATTCTGGGGTTTCCGCAACGCAAAAAGCGGTTTTTGCGGCCTAGAATTTCCAACAGTGGTATCAGAGCCACGTGCGAACCTTGTACGAGTTTAAATTTGTTTTTTTTGTATTAGATACAAAATTTACAGAAAAATAATATTCTGTGATTTTTCGAATTTTATAGTATTTATGGGTATTTTTCTCAGGAAGTTGAAGCAACAAGTGTTCGGACACTTGTAGGCTTCACCGATCGAGAAAAACTTTCCGAAACGGAAAGATCTCGCTATAATCTTTCGGGACAACGGCTTAAGTTGCTGTAAAATGATTTTGGGACACTCGTGAAATTCATTTCGCGAGTAGGGGCACGGCCCCTAACCCCGCGAGGGGCATTGTTCCGAAATCGTTCCCGAAAATCGCGTAGCGGGACCGTTACGGAAGTGTAACTCATAATATTGTAAAATTGTAGAAAAATTATAGAACTTTATTTAAAATACATAATTAGGAATTATGTATGCATTTGTGATGATCATGGCCCAATAAAAACCCAATATGATTGGAATGTGTTGTAATTCATATTACGGTCTGCGTACCGTTTTTGTGGTTGTGCGTGTTGTATAGTGTATGCGACCTGCGAGTCGGCTTCTTTTATTTTATTTCTGTACTTTCTTATTTTGTAATGTACAAAATGAAGACGGTGGGCGGTTCAGCCGAAGACGGAGTTATGGAGGGAGCCGACGACACGTGGCGGTCAAAGGAGAAGCTTGGAGAAGCGAAACCCTAGGTTGACCGTCCGATCTTCTCATTGGCTTGAGAAGATCGTAGTAGGGCCATGATCCAATCACAAATTAAATTATTTTATTATTTGCTTGTATGTGATGCATGCTAGAGTAAAATAATTAGAGCCTTGTGTATATGATACACCCTCTCTCTTGCGATTAGATTCGATCTAATTCAAATCAACTCATTCTCGAAATGCCTAACAAGTTTTGATACCTATCACTACCTCGATCATTTGTTGTTGTTGAATCTGCCAAAGCAGAGCAACACATTTAATCTTGGTAGGGTACGGAGGGACAATCTTGGTCCCGCCTATCACGGCTTGGGTGAGAACAAACTCAATCAGATTGAGTGAAACTAGTTAACTCGGTTGGATCGAGTTCAGCTATAGGCATATTCCAATCGTTGGAAAGGTAGGATAAAATCGCATTTATATTAAAACTTGGGCGATTTAGCCAAAGCTAACTCAAGTTTTTATGTAAATGTAAATTTTAATCCTATAAACAAGAGTTGCATAGAGATGTAATCGGTAAATTGTTACCTACCGATCGTACTAAGTCTTGGGCGATTTAGCCAAAGCTAACTCAAGGATTAGTATGATGTGGATCTTGTCCCACTATATTATAGTTAAATTAGATAGAATCTTGTAGCGTGGTTTGACCACGTCTATGACTTGATTCTACAAAATTTCTATAATTCAGTGGGAGAATCGTTTAATTAAAGGCCTAATTAAATGATAGTTGGAATGTGATAATTTATTTTCTACATTTTATTGTTGTAGATTGCCATGTCGACAAACGCAAATACTCTCTCCCTGCGATCTGTCCTTGAGAAGGACAAGCTCAACGGAGCAAACTTCCTGGACTGGTACAGGAACTTGAGAATAGTTCTCAAGCAAGAACGTAAACTGTACGTTCTGGAGCAGCCTATTCCCGAGGCACCTCCTGCCACTGCCACGCGAGCTGACCGTGATGCTCACAAGAAGCATCAAGATGACGCATTAGATGTGTCATGCCTTATGCTCGCAACCATGAACTCTGAGCTTCAAAAGCAACATGAGTTAATGGATGCTTTCGATATGGTTGAGCATCTGCGTCAACTGTATCAAGGACAAGCAAGGCACGAGAGATTTGAGATCTCTAAG
This sequence comes from Boesenbergia rotunda, assembly GCA_024364735.1. Classification (NCBI taxonomy): domain Eukaryota; kingdom Viridiplantae; phylum Streptophyta; class Magnoliopsida; order Zingiberales; family Zingiberaceae; genus Boesenbergia; species Boesenbergia rotunda. Next base: position 52,527 of record JAGFNQ010002900.1, on the reverse strand, counting down.
GCACTGTTTCAGTGCAAGATGCAAGAAGGGACTCCCGTAGGTCCCTATGTACTCAAGATGATTGGGTACATAGAGAATCTGCAAAGATTGGGATTCCCACTGGGCCAAGAGCTGGCCACAGACTTGATCTTGCAGTCCCTACCCGAAAGTTATAGTCAATTTGTCATGAACTGGAACATGAACGAAATTGACAAGCCCCTGCCTGAGATGCTCAGCATGTTGAGAACTGCTGAGCTCAATCTTAAGAAGGCCAAGCCCATTTTGATGGTGCAGAAGGACAAAGGTAAGGGCAAGCCCAAAGGCAAGGGAAAGTCTCAAGCCAAGGGCAAGGGCAAGGGCAAAGCACTGAAACCCAAAGGAGGGGTTGCCAAGGATGCTACCTGCTTCCACTGCGGTGAGACCGGACACTGGAAGCGGAACTGCAAAAAGTATATGGAAGATCTCCAGAAGAAGAGAAGTCAGACTTCTACTTCAGGTATTCATGTTATAGAAGTCAATTTGTCTATTTCTACATCATGGGTATTAGATACCGGATGTGCTTCTCACATTTGTACTAATGTGCAGGCGCTGAGAAATAGCAGGACATTGACAAAGGGCGAGGTGGACTTACGAGTTGGCAATGGAGCAAGAGTTGCTGCTGTTGCTACAGGAGTTTATATGCTATCTCTGCCCTCTGGGCTTGTACTAGAGTTAGATGATTGTTATTATGTGCCTGCTCTGACTAAGAACATAGTTTCTGTTTCTTGTTTAGACAAGAAAGGATTTTCGTTTATAATAAAGAACAAATGTTGTTCAGTTTATTTGAATGAAATGTTCTATTGTAGTGCACCTCTGATGAACGGACTCTATCTTCTAGACTTAGAAAACCCTATCTATAACATAAATACCAAAAGGCTCAAGTCTAATGACCTGAACCAAACCTATATCTGGCACTGTCGCTTAGGCCATATAAATGAGAGTCGCCTATCCCAGCTCCATAGAGATGGTTTGCTGGACTCATTTGATTTCGAATCATTTGAGACATGCGAGTCTTGCCTTCTTGGCAAGATGACCAAGACTCCATTCAGTGGACACAGTGAAAGAGCAACCGATTTGTTAGGTCTTATACATACCGATGTATGTGGCCCTTTCAATGTTGCTGCCAGAGGAGGTTATAGGTACTTCATTACATTTACTGATGATTTCAGTAGATATGGTTATGTGTACTTGATGACACATAAGTCAGAATCCTTTGAAAAGTTCAAAGAATTCAAGAATGAAGTACAAAACCAGCTTGGCAAGAGTATTAAAATACTTCGATCAGATCGAGGTGGAGAATACCTCAGCCATGAGTTCCGTGACTATCTAGCTGAGTGTGGGATTCTGTCCCAACTCACTCCTCCTGGAACACCACAATGGAATGGTGTGTCCGAAAGGAGGAATCGAACCCTATTAGATATGGTGCGATCCATGATGAGTCACACAGATCTTCCTATATCCTTTTGGGATATGCTCTGGACACGGCAGCCTTCACTCTTAACCGTGTTCCATCAAAGGCTGTAGTAAAGACACCATATCAGATATGGACTGGGAAGAGTCCCCAGATGTCTTTTATAAGGATTTGGGGTTGTGAGGCTTACGTTCGACGTCAAGTCTCAGACAAACTGGGACCCAAATCTGATAAGTGCTATTTTGTAGGATATCCCAAGGAAACGAAGGGATATTACTTCTACATACCCAGTCAGCACAAAGTGTTTGTGGGCGAAGACTGGGGTTTTTCTAGAAAGGGACTTTGTTTCTAGAAAAACTAGTGGGAGTACGTTCGATCTTGAAGAACTTCAAGATATGGACCATAGCACTGAGGCCTTGATGGAGGTTGAACAGGAACCACAAAATGTTGTGGATCATGAGGTTGTTGCACAAGGAGTTATGCAACAACAGCCTGTTCAAGTAGACCTACCTCTTCGCAGGTCTGGTAGGGTACGTCATCAGCCTGAGAGATATTCATTTCTCTTGTCTGATGACAATGAAGTTGTGCTCATTGAGAATGAGCCTACAACCTATCAGGAAGCTGTGATGAGCCCAGATTCTGAGAAATGGCTTGAGGCCATGAGATCCGAAATGGATTCCATGTACACCAACCAAGTTTGGACCTTGGTTGATCCACCTGAAGGGGTAAAACCCATTGGGTGTAAGTGGGTCTTTAAAAGAAAGACTGACATGGGAGGACTTACGCATACCTATAAGGGTAGACTGGTAGCAAAGGGTTTCAAACAAATTCATGGTATTGACTATGATGAAACCTTTTCTCCAGTAGCGATGTTCAAATCCATTCGGATCATGCTTGCTATTGCAGCATACCACGATTATGAGATCTGGCAGATGGATGTCAAAACCGCGTTCCTGAATGGGAACCTACTCGAGGATGTGTACATGACACAACCTGAGGGTTTTGTAGATCCAAAGCATACTGGCAGAGTATGCAAGCTGCAAAGGTCCATTTATGGACTAAAGCAAGCTTCTCGGAGCTGGAATCTTCGATTCGATGATGCAATCAAACAGTTTGGTTTCATCAAGAATGAAGATGAACCCTGTGTCTACAAGAGGGTTGAAGGAAACATAGTTGTTTTCCTCATATTGTATGTGGATGACATACTACTCATTGGGAATGATATTCCTATGCTTCAGTCTGTGAAGACTTGGCTGGGAAATTGTTTCTCAATGAAGGACTTAGGTGAAGCAGCCTGTATTTTAGGCATCAAGATCTATAGAGATAGATCTAAGAGATTGCTTGGCCTCAGTCAGAGTACATATATTGACAAGGTCTTACTTCGGTTTGCCATGCAGAATTCCAAGAAAGGATTTCTGCCTATGTCACATGGTATGAATCTTTCGAAGACTCAAAGTCCCTCTTCTAGAGAGGAGAGAGACCGCATGGGATAAGATCGAGCCGACGACACGTGGCGGTCAAAGGAGAAGCTTGGAGAAGCGAAACCCTAGGTTGACCGTCCGATCTTCTCATTGGCTTGAGAAGATCGTAGTAGGGCCATGATCCAATCACAAATTAAATTATTTTATTATTTGCTTGTATGTGATGCATGCTAGAGTAAAATAATTAGAGCCTTGTGTATATGATACACCCTCTCTCTTGCGATTAGATTCGATCTAATTCAAATCAACTCATTCTCGAAATGCCTACCAAGTTTTGATACCTATCACTACCTCGATCATTTGTTGTTGTTGAATCTGCCAAAGCAGAGCAACACATTTAATCTTGGTAGGGTACGGAGGGACAATCTTGGTCCCGCCTATCACGGCTTGGGTGAGAACAAACTCAATCAGATTGAGTGAAACTAGTTAACTCGGTTGGATCGAGTCTAACTATAGGCATATTCCAATCGTTGGAAAGGTAGGATAAAAATCGCATTTATATTAAAACTTGGGCGATTTAGCCAAAGCTAACTCAAGTTTTTATGTAAATGTAAATTTTAATCCTATAAACAAGAGTTGCATAGAGATGTAATCGGTAAATTGTTACCTACCGATCGTACTAAGTCTTGGGCGATTTAGCCAAAGCTAACTCAAGGCTTAGTATGATGTGGATCTTGTCCCACTATATTATAGTTAAATTAGATAGAATCTTTAGGTGGTTTGACCACATCTATGACTTGATTCTACAAATTTCTATAATTCAGTGGGAGAATCATTTAATTAAAGGCCTAATTAAATGATAGTTGGAATATGTTATTTATTTTCTGCATTTTATTGTTGTAGATTGCCATGTCGACAAACGCAAATACTCTCTCTCTGCGATCTGTCCTTGAGAAGGACAAGCTCAATGGAGCAAACTTCCTGGACTGGTACAGGAACTTGAGAATAGTTCTCAAGCAAGAACGTAAACTGTACGTTCTGGAGCAGCCTATTCCCGAGGCACCTCCTGCCAGTGCCACGCGAGCTGACCGTGATGCTCACAAGAAGCATCAAGATGACGCATTAGATGTGTCATGCCTTATGCTCGCAACCATGAACTCTGAGCTTCAGAAGCAACATGAGTTAATGGATGCTTTCGATATGGTTGAGCATCTGCGTCAACTGTATCAAGGACAAGCAAGGCACGAGAGATTTGAGATCTCTAAGGCACTGTTTCAGTGCAAGATGCAAGAAGGGACTCCCGTAGGTCCCTATGTACTCAAGATGATTGGGTACATAGAGAATCTGCAGAGATTGGGATTCCCACTGGGCCAAGAGCTGGCCACAGACTTGATCTTGCAGTCCCTCCCGAAAGTTATAGTCAATTTGTCATGAACTGGAACATGAACGAAATTGACAAGCCCCTGCCTGAGATGCTCAGCATGTTGAGAACTGCTGAGCTCAATCTTAAGAAGGCCAAGCCCATTTTGATGGTGCAGAAGGACAAAGGTAAGGGCAAGCCCAAAGGCAAGGGAAAGTCTCAAGCCAAGGGCAAGGGCAAGGGCAAAGCACTGAAACCCAAAGGAGGGGTTGCCAAGGATGCTACCTGCTTCCACTGCGGTGAGACCGGACACTGGAAGCGGAACTGCAAGAAATAGAGCCGATCATGTAATGATTGTATGGACTAATTTGTATCATATTCCTATGTATAAAGGCATGTTTTATGGTTATTATACTTACGTGTATTTGTGCCAATTAGCTAAGTATAATAATGTCCTTGAGTAGAAGTTTCTTATCTATATCAATCGATTGGTTGAATCGATAGTGAGATGATATAGAGAACACTACTCTAAATAATTCCTAGTCAAGTATTAACATTCAGGGACAATGTTAATACGTAGAGACTAGCATGTAGGTCAACATGATGACTTGATCTCAAAAGTCATGGATATAGAGATATCAAGTTGACACATGGGTATGCATTGGAGAATGTATACTGAATGACCCGCCATGAGAAAGTATCATGGATCGTTATATGAGTGTCATATACTTTCTCATGTGGCTATTAGTATGACTATTAGTCCTTGGACCTGAAGTCACCATGGATTCCTACATAAGGAGTTGCGTACTTTGGCTTCGTCAAACGTCACCCGTAAATGGGTGGACTATAAAGGCGATTACTGGGTATGTAACAAATTATGGAGAGGGATGTGAGTGATGTAGATGGGATCTATCCCTCCTATATGACGGGAGCGATATCGTATTCTTGATAGAGTGAGACCACAAAGTGCATGGCCATGCCCAAGTGAGTCAATATGAGATATTGAGCTCACTTGATTAGTGTGAGTCTACTTGGAGTTCAAGATATAGATTGACTCGAGGATGACACGGTCTATGCCTCAATTGAGTCAATCTAGATATCAAGGATAGAGGGACATTATCATATATTGTGAGAGTCACAATTATTAGTCACAAGGTGATGTTGGATCTCAACATTCTTGTAACTTGGGTAGCAATGATGTGTTGCTAGATACCGCTCATTGCTTATGTTTCTAAGAGGTTAGAAGCATTGCCAACGTTACAAGAACCTATAGGGTCACACGCAAAGAACAAATAGATGGAGAAAAATTGAAGTCAAGTTTGACTTGGCTAAATATGGAAAGTCCATAAAAGGCAAGTTTGACTTGACCTAAATCCAAATCAAGTTTGACTTGACTTGGTTCCACTTCGAGTTAGACTCAACATGGGAGAAGAAATGAAGTCAAGTTTGACTTGGCTAAATATGGAAAGTCCATAAAAGGCAAGTTTGACTTGACCTAAATCCAAATCAAGTTTGACTTGACTTGGTTCCACTTCGAGTTAGACTCAACATGGGAGAAGAAATGAAGTCAAGTTTGACTTGGCTAAATATGGAAAGTCCATAAAAGGCAAGTTTGACTTGACCTAAATCCAAATCAAGTTTGACTTGACTTGGTTCCAATTCAAGTTAGACTTGACTTGGTTTTTCCCCCCCATTTGAATTTCGAATTCAAATTGATAGGGGATTTGGAAGGCCACCTAATGGCACTTAATGGCCATTATGGCCGGCCACCTAATGGCCATTAATGGCCATTAAGTGGCCGGCCACCCAAGGGAAACAAAAGGCGGGTTTTGTTTCATTTTGGTGCTTCTTCTTCTCCTCCCGGATTTTTCTTCTTCCTCTCCCTCTCTTGGCCGAAACCCATAGGGGTGCTAGCACACCGAGGTTTCGATCCATCTTCTTTTGTTCGCGTGGATACATATAGAGGAGTGTCTACTTTGATACTCTACGAGATCCGGCGGCCTCTTGGATAAGCGGGAAAGCGAAGGGCTACGCGTCAAGGGTAATGTCCTTATCACGTAGATCTAGTGTAGATCTAGATGTTAAACTCGTACTCGTATTTGTTTTATAAGTTCGCACGGATCCGTGGCCGAGATTCTGGGGTTTCCGCAACGCAAAAAGCGGTTTTTGCGGCCTAGAATTTCCAACAGTGGTATCAGAGCCACGTGCGAACCTTGTACGAGTTTAAATTTGTTTTTTTTTGTATTAGATACAAAATTTACAGAAAATAATATTCTGTGATTTTTCGAAATTTATAGTATTTATGGGTATTTTTCTCATGAAGTTGAAGCAACAAGTGTTCGGACACTTGTAGGCTTCACCGATCGAGAAAAACTTTCCGAACGGAAAGATCTGCTATAATCTTTCGGGACAGCGGCTTAAGTTGCTGTAAATGATTTTGGGACACTCGTGAAATTCATTTCGCGAGTAGGGGGCCGGCCCCTAACCCCGCGAGGGGCATTGTCCCGAAATCGTGCCCGAAAATGGTAGCGGGACCGTTACGGAAGTGTAACTCATAATATTGTAAAATTGTAGAAAAATTATAGAAATTTATTTAAAATACATAATTGGAATTATGTATGAATTTGTGATGATCATGGCCCAATAAAAACCCAATATGATTGGAATGTGTTGTAATTCATATTACGGTCTGCGTACCGTTTTTGTGATTGTGCGTGTTGTATAGTGTATGCGACCTGCGAGTCGGCTTCTTTTATTTTATTTCTGTACTTTCTTATTTTGTAATGTACAAAATGAAGACGGTGGGCGGTTCATCCGAAGACGGAGTTATGGAGGGAGCCGACGACACGTGGCGGTCAAAGGAGAAGCTTGGAGAAGCGAAACCCTAGGTTGACCGTCGATCTTCTCATTGGCTTGAGAAGATCGTAGTAGGGCCATGATCCAATCACAAATTAAATTATTTTATTATTTGCTTGTATGTGATGCATGCTAGAGTAAAATAATTAGAGCCTTGTGTATATGATACACCCTCTCTCTTGCATTAGATTCGATCTAATTCAAATCAACTCATTCTCGAAATGCCTAACAAGTTTTGATACCTATCACTACCTCGATCATTTGTTGTTGTTGAATCTGCCAAAGCAGAGCAACACATTTAATCTTGGTAGGGTACGGAGGGACAATCTTGGTCCCGCCTATCACGGCTTGGGTGAGAACAAACTCAATCAGATTGAGTGAAACTAGTTAACTCGGTTGGATCGAGTCAACTATAGGCATATTCCAATCGTTGGAAAGGTAGGATAAAATCGCATTTATATTAAAACTTGGGCGATTTAGCCAAAGCTAACTCAAGTTTTTATGTAAATGTAAATTTTAATCCTATAAACAAGAGTTGCATAGAGATGTAATCGGTAAATTGTTACCTACCGATCGTACTAAGTCTTGGGCGATTTAGCCAAAGCTAACTCAAGGATTAGTATGATGTGGATCTTGTCCCACTATATTATAGTTAAATTAGATAGAATCTTGTAGCGTGGTTTGACCACGTCTATGACTTGATTCTACAAAATTTCTATAATTCAGTGGGAGAATCGTTTAATTAAAGGCCTAATTAAATGATAGTTGGAATGTGATAATTTATTTTCTGCATTTTATTGTTGTAGATTGCCATGTCGACAAACGCAAATACTCTCTCCCTGCGATCTGTCCTTGAGAAGGACAAGCTCAACGGAGCAAACTTCCTGGACTGGTACAGGAACTTGAGAATAGTTCTCAAGCAAGAACGTAAACTGTACGTTCTGGAGCAGCCTATTCCCGAGGCACCTCCTGCCACTGCCACGCGAGCTGACCGTGATGCTCACAAGAAGCATCAAGATGACGCATTAGATGTGTCATGCCTTATGCTCGCAACCATGAACTCTGAGCTTCAGAAGCAACATGAGTTAATGGATGCTTTCGATATGGTTGAGCATCTGCGTCAACTGTATCAAGGACAAGCAAGGCACGAGAGATTTGAGATCTCTAAGGCACTGTTTCAGTGCAAGATGCAAGAAGGGACTCCCGTAGGTCCCTATGTACTCAAGATGATTGGGTACATAGAGAATCTGCAGAGATTGGGATTCCCACTGGGCCAAGAGCTGGCCACAGACTTGATCTTGCAGTCCCTACCCGAAAGTTATAGTCAATTTGTCATGAACTGGAACATGAACGAAATTGACAAGCCCCTGCCTGAGATGCTCAGCATGTTGAGAACTGCTGAGCTCAATCTTAAGAAGGCCAAGCCCATTTTGATGGTGCAGAAGGACAAAGGTAAGGGCAAGCCCAAAGGCAAGGGAAAGTCTCAAGCCAAGGGCAAGGGCAAGGGCAAAGCACTGAAACCCAAAGGAGGGGTTGCCAAGGATGCTACCTGCTTCCACTGCGGTGAGACCGGACACTGGAAGCGGAACTGCAAGAAATATATGGAAGATCTCCAGAAGAAGAGAAGTCAGACTTCTACTTCAGGTATTCATGTTATAGAAGTCAATTTGTCTATTTCTACATCATGGGTATTAGATACCGGATGTGCTTCTCACATTTGTACTAATGTGCAGGCGCTGAGAAATAGCAGGACATTGACAAAGGGCGAGGTGGACTTACGAGTTGGCAATGGAGCAAGAGTTGCTGCTGTTGCTACAGGAGTTTATATGCTATCTCTGCCCTCTGGGCTTGTACTAGAGTTAGATGATTGTTATTATGTGCCTGCTCTGACTAAGAACATAGTTTCTGTTTCTTGTTTAGACAAGAAAGGATTTTCGTTTATAATAAAGAACAAATGTTGTTCAGTTTATTTGAATGAAATGTTCTATTGTAGTGCACCTCTGATGAACGGACTCTATCTTCTAGACTTAGAAAACCCTATCTATAACATAAATACCAAAAGGCTCAAGTCTAATGACTTGAACCAAACCTATATCTGGCACTGTCGCTTAGGCCATATAAATGAGAGTCGCCTATCCCAGCTCCATAGAGATGGTTTGCTGGACTCATTTGATTTTGAATCATTTGAGACATGCGAGTCTTGCCTTCTTGGCAAGATGACCAAGACTCCATTCAGTGGACACAGCGAAAGAGCAACCGATTTGTTAGGTCTTATACATACCGATGTATGTGGCCCTTTCAATGTTGCTGCCAGAGGTGGTTATAGGTACTTCATTACATTTACTGATGATTTCAGTAGATATGGTTATGTGTACTTGATGACACATAAGTCAGAATCCTTTGAAAAGTTCAAAGAATTCAAGAATGAAGTACAAAACCAGCTTGGCAAGAGTATTAAAATACTTCGATCAGATCGAGGTGGAGAATACCTCAGCCATGAGTTCCGTGACTATCTAGCTGAGTGTGGGATTCTGTCCCAACTCACTCCTCCTGGAACACCACAATGGAATGGTGTGTCCGAAAGGAGGAATCGTACCCTATTAGATATGGTGCGATCCATGATGAGTCACACAGATCTTCCTATATCCTTTTGGGGATATGCTCTGGACACGGCAGCCTTCACTCTTAACCGTGTTCCATCAAAGGCTGTAGTAAAGACACCATATCAGATATGGACTGGGAAGAGTCCCCAGATGTCTTTTATGAGGATTTGGGGTTGTGAGGCTTACGTTCGACGTCAAGTCTCAGACAAACTGGGACCCAAATCTGATAAGTGCTATTTTGTAGGATATCCCAAGGAAACGAAGGGATATTACTTCTACATTCCCAGTCAGCACAAAGTGTTTGTGGCGAAGACTGGGGTTTTTCTAGAAAGGGACTTTGTTTCTAGAAAAACTAGTGGGAGTACGTTCGATCTTGAAGAACTTCAAGATATGGACCAAAGCACTGAGGCCTTGATGGAGGTTGAACAGGAACCACAAAATGTTGTGGATCATGAGGTTGTTACACAAGGAGTTATGGAACAACATCCTGTTCAAGTAGACCTACCTCTTCGCAGGTCTGGTAGGGTACGTCATCAGCCTGAGAGATATTCATTTCTCTTGTCTGATGACAATGACGTTGTGCTCATTGAGAATGAGCCTACAACCTATCAGGAAGCTGTGATGAGCCCAGACTCTGAGAAATGGCTTGAGGCCATGAGATCCGAGATGGATTCCATGTACACCAACCAAGTTTGGACCTTGGTTGATCCACCTGAAGGGGTAAAACCCATTGGGTGTAAGTGGGTCTTTAAGAGAAAGACTGACATGGGAGGACTTACGCATACCTATAAGGGTAGACTGGTAGCAAAGGGTTTCAAACAAATTCATGGTATTGACTATGATGAAACCTTTTCTCCAGTAGCGATGTTCAAGTCCATTCGGATCATGCTTGCTATTGCAGCATACCACGATTATGAGATCTGGCAGATGGATGTCAAAACCGCGTTCCTGAATGGGAACCTACTCGAGGATGTGTACATGACACAACCTGAGGGTTTTGTAGATCCAAAGCATACTGGCAGAGTATGCAAGCTGCAAAGGTCCATTTATGGACTAAAGCAAGCTTCTCGGAGCTGGAATCTTCGATTCGATGATGCAATCAAACAGTTTGGTTTCATCAAGAATGAAGATGAACCCTGTGTCTACAAGAGGGTTGAAGGAAACATAGTAGTTTTCCTCATATTGTATGTGGATGACATACTACTCATTGGGAATGATATTCCTATGCTTCAGTCTGTGAAGACTTGGCTGGGGAATTGTTTCTCAATGAAGGACTTAGGTGAAGCAGCCTGTATTTTAGGCATCAAGATCTATAGAGATAGATCTAAGAGATTGCTTGGCCTAAGTCAGAGTACATACATTGACAAGGTCTTACTTCGGTTTGCCATGCAGAATTCCAAGAAAGGATTTCTGCCTATGTCACATGGTATGAGTCTTTCGAAGACTCAAAGTCCCTCTTCTAGAGAGGAGAGAGACCGCATGGATAAGATCCCTTATGCCTCGGCCATAGGATCTATCATGTACGCCATGCTATGTACTCGTCCTGATGTCTCGTATGCTTTAAGTATGACGAGCAGATACCAGTCAGATCCAGGTGAGCGTCACTGGATAGCGGTCAAGAATATTCTTAAGTACTTGAGAAGGACTAAAGAATATTTCTTGATATATGGGGGCAATGAGGAGCTAACTGTAAAGGGTTACAGTGATGCTAGCTTCCAAACCGACCAGGATGATTATAGATCGCAATCAGGGTTCGTGTTTTGTCTAAATGGCGGCGCTGTGAGCTGGAAGAGTTCGAAGCAGGACACAGTTGCTGATTCTACAACAGAGGCTGAGTATATTGCTGCATCAGAGGCAGCAAAGGAGGCAGTTTGGATCCGCAAGTTCGTTGCAGAGCTTGGGGTGGTTCCTAGCATTGCAGATCCCATAGAGCTCTATTGTGACAATAATGGAGCTATTGCGCAGGCTAAGGAACCTCGCTCACACCAGCGGACCAAACATATACTACGGCGCTTCCATCTCATTCGAGAGATCATCGATAGAGGAGATGTGAAGATATGCAGAGTACCCACAGAGGCGAATGTCGCAGATCCCCTGACCAAGGCTTTGGCACAGACAAAGCATGATGGTCACACTAGATCATTGGGTATTAGATACTACAGTGATTGGCACTAGTGCTAGTGGGAGATTGTTGGTGAGAGCCCTAGAGCCGATCATGTAATGATTGTATGGACTAATTTGTATCATATTCCTATGTATAAATAAAGGCATGTTTTATGGTTATTATACTTACGTGTATTTGTGCCAATTAGCTAAGTATAATAATGTCCTTGAGTAGAAGTTTCTTATCTATATCAATCGATTGGTTGAATCGATAGTGAGATGATATAGAGAACACTACTCTAAATAATTCCTAGTCAAGTATTAACATTCAGGGACAATGTTAATACGTAGAGACTAGCATGTAGGTCAACATGATGACTTGATCTCAAAAGTCATGGATATAGAGATATCAAGTTGACACATGGGTATGCATTGGAGAATGTATACTGAATGACCCGCCATGAGAAAGTATCATGGATCGTTATATGAGTGTCATATACTTTCTCATGTGGCTATTAGTATGACTATTAGTCCTTGGACCTGAAGTCACCATGGATTCCTACATAAGGAGTTACGTACTTTGGCTTCGTCAAACGTCACCCGTAAATGGGTGGACTATAAAGGCGATTACTGGGTATGTAACAAATTATGGAGAGGGATGTGAGTGATGTAGATGGGATCTATCCCTCCTATATGACGGGAGCGATATCGTATTCTTGATAGAGTGAGACCACAAAGTGCATGGCCATGCCCAAGTGAGTCAATATGAGATATTGAGCTCACTTGATTAGTGTGAGTCTACTTGGAGTTCAAGATATAGATTGACTCGAGGATGACACGGTCTATGCCTCAATTGAGTCAATCTAGATATCAAGGATAGAGGGACATTATCATATATTGTGAGAGTCACAATTATTAGTCACAAGGTGATGTTGGATCTCAACATTCTTGTAACTTGGGTAGCAATGATGTGTTGCTAGATACCGCTCATTGCTTATGTTTCTAAGAGGTTAGAAGCATTGCCAACGTTACAAGAACCTATAGGGTCACACGCAAAGAACAAATAGATGGAGAAAAATTGAAGTCAAGTTTGACTTGGCTAAATATGGAAAGTCCATAAAAGGCAAGTTTGACTTGACCTAAATCCAAATCAAGTTTGACTTGACTTGGTTCCACTTCGAGTTAGACTCAACATGGGAGAAGAAATGAAGTCAAGTTTGACTTGGCTAAATATGGAAAGTCCATAAAAGGCAAGTTTGACTTGACCTAAATCCAAATCAAGTTTGACTTGACTTGGTTCCACTTCGAGTTAGACTCAACATGGGAGAAGAAATGAAGTCAAGTTTGACTTGGCTAAATATGGAAAGTCCATAAAAGGCAAGTTTGACTTGACCTAAATCCAAATCAAGTTTGACTTGACTTGGTTCCAATTCAAGTTAGACTTGACTTGGTTTTTCCCCCCCCATTTGAATTTCGAATTCAAATTGATAGGGGATTTGGAAGGCCACCTAATGGCACTTAATGGCCATTATGGCCGGCCACCTAATGGCCATTAATGGCCATTAAGTGGCCGGCCACCCAAGGGAAACAAAAGGCGGGTTTTGTTTCATTTTGGTGGCTCTTCTTCTCCTCCCGGATTTTTCTTCTTCCTCTCCCTCTCTTGGCCGAAACCCATAGGGGTGCTAGCACACCGAGGTTTCGATCCATCTTCTTTTGTTCGCGTGGATACATATAGAGGAGTGTCTACTTTGATACTCTACGAGATCCGGCGGCCTCTTGGATAAGCGGGAAAGCGAAGGGCTACGCGTCAAGGGTAATGTCCTTATCACGTAGATCTAGTGTAGATCTAGATGTTAAACTCGTACTCGTATTTGTTTTATAAGTTCGCACGGATCCGTGGCCGAGATTCTGGGGTTTCCGCAATGCAAAAAGCGGTTTTTGCGGCCTAGAATTTCCAACAACAAGGGCTAAGGGTGATCAAGGGACAACCAAAGTCTTCATCATCTTCCTTTTTAAGATCTAAAAACCAAGATAACCTAAGGTAAGACTTCCTCACCTGTGGTATAATGGTTTTTGAGTTATTTTCATGATACAAGAAATTGGTTGAACCATATATGAAGAAATACCAAAGTTAGGGCTACCAAGGGTTCGGCCACCATGGGTTCTATGCTTTGGTTTGGATCCAACTCCTTAATATTGTTCCTTATGTTTTATTATGTGGTAAGAGATGTTAATAAGGGTTATGTGAAAGTTTGTACATGATTTAAGGCCCTAGAAACTTTCGGCCAAGATGGGATTTAAGGCTAGGGCTCAAGGCTAGCTAACTCCAAGCAAGGGTTCAAATGTTTTCCTATGGAAGTATATGTAAATTATAGGATGTAAATTTGTAACTTTATGAATTTATTCATGTGATGGTGACCCATTAGGGTTTCAACCAAGGTCCCAAGGTAGGGCTAGGGCCTAAGGTTAACTCCAAACAAGGGTGCAATTGTTTCCCTATGGAAGTAGGTATAAGGTGTAGGATGTAAATTTGTAATTTTATGAATTTATTCATGTAATGGTGACCCATTAGGGTTTCGGCCAAGGTCCCAAGGTAGGGCTAGGGCTTAGGTTAACTCCAATTATGGGGGTTTGATGGCTCCCTAAGGCCTTGTATGTGATGTATGGATGTTCTTTTACTCATGAAACCCTCCCTATTGAGTGAGTGATCGAGCCTCATGCTAGGGAACCATTCGGCCAACTCCCAAGGCTTAGGGTTTGGGTTGGGTTAAGACCCCAAGGATGCAGGTCTATGGGGTACTATGATGTATGTAGAGATTTAAGTATGTTGGAAGAATAGTTATGCCAATTGAAACCCTAGCTTATGTATCATGAATTATATGTTAGGTCACTTGTGAAGATGATTCCTAAACGTTTAGACATGTGCCATGATTTATGAATGATGTGTATGTATGCCATGTCTTGCGAATGATATGTAGGTATGACATGCTTTAGGGATGATACGTATGTATGCCATGCTTTATGAATAATTTACATGTATGCCATGCTTTAGGGATGATACGTATGTATGCCATGCTTTATGAATAATTTACATGTATGCCATGCTTTAGGAATGATACGTATGTATGCCATGCTTTATGAATAATTTACATGTATGCCATGCTTTATGAATGATATGTACGTATGCCATGTTTAAGAATGAAAAGGATGAATGAAGTTAAAGTTTATGCTTTTGAGGCATAATGATGTTATGGAACGAAAATGATGAATGAATGAATATGCTATGAATGTTTATGAATGAAGAAGCATGTGAAGATATTTTATTTTATGAATGGGCTTGTACCGGACCTAAGTAAGGTCCACGGTTCTGGACTACCGATGAAGTTGTCCACGGTTCGGGACTACTGATGAAGCTGTCCACGGTTCGGGACTACCGATGAAGCTGTCCTTACGGTTCGGGACTACCGATGAAGCTGTCCCTACCCTAGTAGGTCGAGATTAGCTCCCTCGTATTTACTTAGGGATGCGTGCATATGATGTATGAATGTGGTACAAGCTAGGGCCCAATGAATGTTATGATTATGTTAAAGTATTTAAAAGCATGATTTTAAAGATTAAGCATCCTTATATATATATATATACATTTGCCACATGCATCCATCCATGTTATGCATTATATTTATGATAAGAATATTATGCAAAGTAAGTTTATGCAAGGTATGTTTATGCAAATGATCTTATTTACGTTCATGCTAATTTATAATGCCATGATTTTATTTATGTTTATGCTAAGTTAGGATGCCATGATTTTAATAGGTTCGTGCCAAATGATAATGCCATGATTTTATTTATGTACATGCCAGATTATAATGCTATGATTTTATTTATGTTCATGCTAATTTATGATGCCATGATTTATTTATGTTTATGCTAAGTTAGGATGCCATGATTTTATTTACGTTCATGCTAATTTATGATGCCATGATTTTAATTATGTTCGTGCCAAATGATAATGTCATGATTTTATTTATGTACATGCTAGATTATAATGCTATGATTTTATTTATGTTCATGCTAATTTATGATGCCACGATTTAATTTAAATTCATGCCAAATTATAATGCCATGATTTTATTCATGTTCATGTTAGACTATGATGCCATGATGATATTTATGTTCATGCTGATGCCATGATGATATCTATGTTCATGTTTATACGACGTATGGATTTTGTGAGTAGGAAAAAGGGTCTTACTAAGCCTCCGTGCTTATAGTTTTATTTTCTTATACCGCAGATTAAGCAAGAGATTTCAAAGGCAGCAGTAGGAGAGGCAAGACCATGTGTGTGTGGTAGTGACATGGCCAAGAGTCCCTCTCATTTCACTGATTGCATGTTTTGTTATCTTACAATACTTATGTTGGTTATGCTTTACTTATGATAGCTATGCCAATGAAACAACCTACTACTTATGAAGTGATGGATAAACTACTTGCTACCTGAAAGGCTTATGAATGAATATGGAAAGTAAATAATCATGATGCTATGCATGCTGGTAATAGGTTACCTGAAATGCTCATGAAAGCTTATGAATGGGTTACGAAAAGTGATATCATGAGGCTAGATATGTGTATATGATTTAAGCACTAATTGCATGGTTAAAAGCATGTGAAAAAGAATTTATGATTCCGTTGCCTTAAGATGTTTTATATGCACATGTATGTTTAGCGTAATGCCATTTTATGAAAAAAAAAAAAAAAAGACAGGCGTTACACTAAGCACGGGAAACACCCATCCACTAATGGTCTCCTTTCTGGACATTTCGGAGGCGGAGAACCCCGTCTTACAGTGCATGATTTACAATCAAAATATTAAGGAAATTAAGTGCATAAAAGTAAAAGCAAACCAAAATAGAAAAGTCGAACGCCCGGCCGATCTGGGACTCCGAAGTGCCGTGCACTTTCTCCTGGAGCCTCCTTGGTCACAGAGCGTTATCTCTAGCACTTTTTCTTCGCACAGAACACTTAGAATATCGTTGTGAATGCTATTCTGAGTTGAGGGGTTGAACCCCTTTATATACTCATGTCTTGGGCACCTGAGTTGCTATAGGGCGCATCATAAGCCTTTGTCAAACCACATCCTCGCACCGAACTCGTAACAGCAGATAAGGTCCAGTCCAGGGTGCCCTAGACCATCCAGGGCGCTTGTATCATACAGGCGCCTGGCATCCAGGGCGCCTGGCTCATTGGGGCGCCCTGGTTCAATGGGGGCGCCCAGGAAGCATGTTTCAGCCTCTTTTGTGTTTGTTTGTCTGCCTTGCCTCCAATTCTAGGTACCTGTAAAATACACAAACACAAGACAAACAAATATATATCCTTAGCCTTCAAGAATTGGTTCTGACTTTGGATTTCCCACGAAACCCTAGGTCGAACCAACGCCTATATTCCCTTCCCGGGGAACGCACCTTTCCCCTACTCCTCTCAGGAGAAGTTTTGCCAACCAGCCCATCCAGTTGGACTTTTGCCCAGCTTCATTCACCAGGACTTTTGCCCAATCTTATGACCAGGACTTCGGTGCCCAGCTTCACTCACCAGGACTTCGTACCTAGTCCACGACCATGACTTATTGCCCAACCCTATGTCAGGACTTCGGTGCCCAGCCCTCGGTCAGGACTTATTACCCAATCCATGATTAGGACTTAGTGCCCAATTCTTCGAACCAGGACTTATTGCCTAGGTTAACTAGGACTTTCCTTCACTTTGGTACTGTCTTCTTGACTACCCTTCTCTTGTTCAATGTGTCACTAACTTAAGCATATTGTTAAACATTAAAACACTCGAGGAGGACATCACTGATGCATCTTGTACAACAATCTCCCCCTTTTTGATGTTTGATAATATCTTAAGTTAGATTGGATTAAAGGGTTATGTTATGATCCTTGGGATAAACTGGAAAAAATTGATCTAAGTTTTGATCCTTGAAAAAATATTTTGATTTAGACTTACCCTTTGGGACAAAAAATTTCTAACTTAAGCTCTCTATTCCTTTGGGAGAAAAAAAATTCCAGAGAAAAAAAATTTCTAACTTAAGCTCACTCTCCCCCTTTATCGTACAACAAGAAAAATGACAAAACAAACTTACACCAACAATGATATTTTCAAAAAATTTCCTTTTCCTTGTGAAAGTACCTAGTATAATTCTTTGAAAGCACATCATTTTTTATAAAAGAATTTTTGAAACACATCCCTTTTTGTTTAAAAAAGACTAAGTACTAGTTAAAAAAAAACTAAGTACTTAAATTGCACCCAAAAAATTATACTGTGAAAAGTATTGTGCACTTGGAAAAATATTTTATACTTTTAGAAAATATTTTGAACGTAGAAAATTTTGCACATAGAAAAATATTGCCTTAGAAAAATTGCACTCATAAAAGATTCCCACTTAAAAAAAATTATGCACTTTTGAAAAAAAAATCACTTAGAGAAATATAGTGCATTTAGAAATATTAGTATTTTGAAAGAAATTTGCACTTAGTATTTTGAAAAATGTTTTGCATAAAAAAAATTTGTACTTAGGAAAAAATATTGTGCACTTTTGAAAAATATTAGCATTTTGAAAGATATTTTGCACTTTTAAAAAATATTAGTACTTTGAAAAATATTTTGTACTTAACAAATATTAGTACTTTGAAAAATATTTTGTACTTAACAAATATTAAAAAAAACTTTTAATATTATTTTTGTTTTGAAAACATAATATTTTTCTTGACTTGGTTTCTTTTCCAGTCTGACTCAATCCTAGGAAACCTTGTTGACTACAAGGATATTTCCCTAAGAGTCCTGAAAATTCTCCAAATTCAAGCAAATATTATTTCAAATCGATTTCAAAAGTCAAAATAATTTTGAAAATAAGTTCTTGACTTGGATTCCTTTCCAATCTGACACAATCCTAGGAAATCTTGTTAACTACAAGGGCATTTACTTAAGTGTCCTGGAAATTCTCCAAACTCAAGTACATATTATTTTCAAAAGTGATTCCATAAAAAGAAAAGTTTTTGAAAGTGATTATTATGGGAAAAATGACTTGAAAATGATAGTATTTTAAAGAGAAAATACTTATGTTTTCAAAAAGATTTTGAAACTACAGTGTATGAAAATATTTTGAAATGTTCAATAATTCTTTTAATTTGACCTCCACCTAAACTTGACACAGTACTTGGAAGCTTGTTGACTACAAGTAATCTTCCTCTGAGTCTTAGGGTTTGATTCAGATCAAAGGAATTATTTAATAATTTCATAAAATAATTGTCAGAAAATTTTTAAAAAATAATTGTCAGAAAGTTTTCTTTTGACTTAGACTCCTACTAAATCTGACATATCCTAGGAGTTCTTGTAAATCATGAAGAAGACTTCCTTTGTGTCTTTAGGGTTTATAAAAATCAAAAGGGAAATAAGCACAATTTAAAATACATTTTGAAACATTTTGAAGGATAAAAATGAAGATTTGAGACAATTTTTGAAAAACATATTTTGAAATGATAGTAATTTTTAAAGCACAGTTTTCAAAAAACATTATGAAATGATAGTATGATAATTTTTCAAAGAAATAGTGATATAACAAGGTTTTTGAAACAATTTTTGAAAACCTTATGTTGAGATGATAATAAATTTTTAAAGCATAAGGTTTTGAAAGAAAAAAAAATAACTTTTTTTAAAAGCTCCCCCTGTATCCGATACCATCTGACTCTATCTAAGTGTCTTAAAGGACTTTAGTGTTGACCTAAAAAGCTTGTGTCTAATTGTGTAGGTCAAATAATTTTTCGAAAGAATATAATTTTGAAAATGTATTGTATATAAGCAATCAGACAAGCATGAAATCCATAAAAAATATTATTATGTTAAAATATTATTTTGAAAATAGATTTTTAGAAAAATATCCTACGAATTTTGGAAAATATTTTTGAAATGTAATTTTTAATTTATTAGTCCTTAACATCTCACCCATTCTAAATGTCTCAGTATAATCAAGCATAGTTGTCTTATGGGTATATTGTGAGATGCTTAAATAATTTTTCTTTGAATTAATGTTAAATCCAAGTTTAATTAAAATTTGTGTTAGATTCAAATTTATCAAATAGTAAAAAAAAAATGAGTTTCGATAATTGGTTTCCAGGTCTTGGCGAGGCACAGAGACCTTCTTTGGTCGTAGCCTTATTGGAGCAACAACCCTTTCCTTGAC
The DNA here is from genome assembly GCA_024364735.1 of Boesenbergia rotunda. Classification (NCBI taxonomy): domain Eukaryota; kingdom Viridiplantae; phylum Streptophyta; class Magnoliopsida; order Zingiberales; family Zingiberaceae; genus Boesenbergia; species Boesenbergia rotunda. The sequence continues at coordinate 32,519 of JAGFNQ010002900.1, read as the reverse complement.
AAAGCATTTTACCATAAGTTCATTTTCAAATTACTTCTTGAAAAATTTTGATCTAACTAGCTTAGGTTTTGGATCGGTAGCTTCAGCTAGTTCCACCAGACTAAACAGATCAAGTAGGGTACACCTTACCCCACTTGACCTTATTAGAAGGGCTTCCCTAACATACTATCATCTTATCTCCACCTAATACTATGTTGTTCAAGTTTCAAGTAATTCTTTTGTCCGCAACTCGAATTATCCAGCAGCTTGGATTCTATGAGAAAATTACGCCGGTGGAGAAAGTGGAAAAGTTGCTTACGCAACTTAAATTCCCCAGCCACTTGGATTCTCCAGCCGTTTCTCTAAAGGAGTAGCCAATTGCGTGAGGGAGCACTGCTCACAAGCGTGAGCAATTTCAAAGCGGTAAAGTTGCATACGCAACTTTGATTAACTGTTCAAGCGTGAGCAATTTTAATTGCTCATGCAATTTCTACTCGAAGCAGTTTAATTGCTCATGCAATTTCTGCTCCAAAGAAGACGAGGTGCCAGCGGGAAAGGAATAGTAGGATTTGTGTTTAGATTTTCTTCTTTCTTGGAGTGGCCGGCGGCAACCCTAAGGTTAGTGCTTGGTTGGCGCAAGGAGAAAAGATCGACTTGGTGACCACGGTTCTTGGTAGATCGTCGCCCACACGACGTCCAAGAGGGGAGGGTCATACGGTAGAAGATCGTAAGGTAAAAGAAGGTATAAATCTATTCCTTGGCTCCTTTGATTTTCTTGTCATTTTATGTGACGTTTTAATTAATTATCATGTTTAATTAATGTTTGATATTTAATTATTGGACCCCGAAAATAAACACAAAAACTGGCGATCCGCTCATCGTCTTTTCCGCAGTCAATCAGTTAAGCGAGTTACAAGGCTCGATATTTGAGAATGGCTAAGTTGTAACTCGAATCGATTGATATGATGATGAGATGATTGTTTGAGAGATAGGTCTCCATTCGGATTAATTTTTTAATTCGTAGACATTGAGAGGTTTCTCAAGGATAACTAGGTATTCGCTTAGGAAACCCGCCAAGCCATACCGCAACCAACACATACTACTAGCTCCAAACCAAATAACGACTATATTCATGTGGGATAAGATCCATATTATATCTCATCTTTAGTTAGCTTTGACTAATCGCCCAAGACTTAGTATAATTAGGTAGGTAATATTTTACCAATTACATCTTATGCAACTCTTGAAAACAAAGGGTCAAGATCCACATTACACATTATCTTGAGTTAGCTTTGGCTAATCACCCAAGACTTTATATAATTGTTCTCTTACCCAATTTTTCCAACTTTTAGGATATGCCTTTAAGTTTCTCAATCCAATTGAGGTGACTTAGTTAAGTCTCACCCAAAGTTCGATAGCGAGACATTATAATTGTCCTCTCGCACTCTACCAAGATAAAATATGTCGCTTTGTTTGGCAAACCCAACAACAAATGATCAAGATAGTTTATGAGTAACAAACTTTGTTAGGCATATCAAGTTGACTTAATTAAGATAAATATTGATCTAATCATGCATCACATACACGCATTGCATATATCAACATATAAGTAGTAAAATGTGACATGGTTATGACCCATATACTATGATCATCTTATGCCAATGAGAAAATCGATAGTCAACCTAGGGATAACATCTTCTCCAAGTGCATTCTTCGGTCGTCATGTGTCGTCAGCTTCCTTCTTGTAACTTCATTCTTCAATGGGCATTCCACTGCTCATTTTGTGCATTACAAATTAGGAAAACTCGAGTTACATTCGAGTCTAAATCTATTTTACAACTAGAAAAATAGTGATAAGGCACAACACGTAGGTCGTATTATGAATTGCATTACAACATGCACACACATATACATCCAATCATATTGGGGTTAAGGCCATAACCATGCATCATGTCATCAATCACACATAATAGATTTAGAACATCAATTTTTATTATGATTGTAAAATGCTCATGAGCCGAAACCATAGGTTATAAAATTTGTTGAGTACAATCAGACCACAACAAACTTTCATATTCATATGATAATGTTATGGACTTTTTGTTTGATCAACACAAACTTTTGTATCTCATCAAATGCTCAAAAATTACACAATCCATAACAAAATTATGTTCTACTTTTATATCACATATAAAAGTTTTTCTAAACTTTTTATAATCTTTTGCAAGTGGCTCTGATACCACTGTAGGGATCTATAGGCAAAATATTCAAAAAATCGCAGCGAAAATAAGAGATCCCATGAGTGATCCATGTGAAAGAAAACTCATACAAAGTTAATTTACAAATTCCTATCGTATAGGTATACCTTTGGCGCGTGCCCTTCGCTTATCCCACTTGTCCGAGGTATGCCGGATCTCTTGCACGTTCAAGTGTCCGTGCCTCTATGCGTATCCATACAAACACGATCTCTCAAGCTTCAGAGAAGAATCACCTTTATGGTGCTAGCCACAAGAGGAGATTCATAAAGCAAGAAGGAGAGGGAAAAGAGGGATTTTGGCCAAGAGAAGGAAGGGAAGGAAGAATGACAAAATCATCATCTAAATGACAAGAAAAACTCTTTTATACACAACCCATGAATATGAAGAAATTTTTTCCCTTTAGCTTACCTCCATTAATGCTAATAAAACCCCACTTTCTATGGGACCGGTGCCGTCGATAGAGGGGGGGGTGAATATTGACCGGTTAAAAACTTCGCGAAAACTTCGTAAACTTTTCGGATCATTCTGGACACAGAGTTAGTAGCACAGCAGAAAACAAAAAGAACGAACAAACACAGAATGCACACGGGATTTACTTGGTTCCCAACCCCCTCCCCCCCCCCCCCCCCCCGGGTCAGTATATCTAAGGCCTAAGCACGGGAACGCCCGCCCACTAATGGTCTCCTTTCAGGACTTTCCGGAGGCGGAGAAACCTGTCTTACAGTGGAAGAGTTACAATCAAAAGATACGGAAATTAAGTGCAGAATATTAAAAGCAAAACAAAACAAAGAAGGTGGAAGACTCGGCCGATCTGGAACTCTGAAGTGCCGCGCACTTCCTCCTAGAGCCTCCTTGGTCACAGAGCTTCATCTTTAGCGCTTTGTCGTCAGTCAGAAAGCTCAGAAAGATCATTGAATATCTGTCCTGAGTTGAGTGGTCGAAGCCCCTTTTATAGGCTTCATTGGGATGCCTGTGTTGAAGGGGGCGCCTCAAAAGGCTTGGTCAAACATCATCTCCGCGCCGAACTCGCAGCAGGGATATGTTTAACCTTCCCAGGCGCCTGTCTCAACACAGGTGCTTGGCAGCTTTCAGGCGCCCCTGTTAGAAGGCTCCCTACAGCTCTGGGGTGCCTGTATTAATACAGGCGCCCTGGATGCCTCTTCCAGGTCACTTTGTGATCGCTTGTCTACCTTGTTTCCAACTTTTAGGTACCTGCAATACAATCAAAGACAAGACAAACATGCAAATAATCTTAATCATAAGGACTTAGTTCTGACTTCAGATTTCCGCAAAACCCTAGGTCGAACCGACGCCTAAGTTCCCACCCCCGGGAATGCACCTTTCACCTACTCCTCTCAGGAGACGGTTGCCACCCGACCCATCCGGTTGGACTTTTACTTAGCCTTCAAGACTCTCAGATCTCGAGACGTCCGAACCTTAACCCGTCTCTACTTCTTGCCTTAGTCATCGCTCAGCTAAGTTGCTCAATCCCTCGGACCAAGACTTCGTGCCCAAAACCTAGGTCTAGTACTTCGGTGCCCAGCCCTCGGCCAGGGCTTAGTGCCCAATTCCTCGAACCAGATCTTCGGTGCCCAACCCTCGGCCAGGACTTAGTGCCCAATTCCTTGAACTAGGACTTAGTGCCTAGCTTCAGTCACCAGGTCTTAGTGCCCAACCCTCGGTCAGGTCTTAGGTGCCGAACCCTCGTCCAAGACTTAGTGCCCAATTCCACGAACCAGGACTTAGTGCCTAGGTTAACTAGGACTTTAGCTCACTTTGGTATTCTTTTCTTGACTCACCCTTCCCTTGTTCAATGTATCACTGACTTAAGTATATTGTCAAACATTGAAACACTTAGAGGAGGACATCACTGCTGCATCTTGCACCAGCAATCTCTCCCTTTTTAATGTTTGACAATATCTTAAGTTAGATTGGATAAAAGGGCTAAGTTATAAACCTTGGGATGAAAAGAAAAAAACGATCTAAGTTTTGAAAACATATTTTGATCCATTGGGAAAGCTCTCTATCCTTTGGGAAAAATTTTCTAACTTATAAGCTCACTCTCCCCTTTTTTAAAAAAATATTTTGATTTAATTTTGATCCTTTGGGAAGAAGAAAAAAAAATTAATTTTGATCCTTTGGGAAGAAGAAAAAAATTTCTAACTCTTAACTTAAGCGCACTCTCCCCCTTTGTCATACATCAAAAACAACCGACAGAAATGCTTGCACCAACAAAAAATTCCTTTCGAAACACTTGCAACAATCTTTGAAAGCATAGCAACCAACTAGTTAAAAATATAATTGTACCAACAGAAAATTAATTTTACTTAAATTGCACCAAAAAATTACACTTTGAAAAGTATTGTGCAAATCGAAAAAAACATTTTGAACTTTCAGCAAATATTTTGAACTCAGATGATTTTCTCTTAGAAAAAAATATCACCTTAGAAAAAATTTTAATTGAGAAAGATAAAAAAAATTGCATACATACAAGAATTTTTTCCTTAGAAAAATATGTATTTTTCAAACATATTTCACTTAGAGATTTTTGCACTTTAAAAGAATTCTTTGAAAAATATTGTGAAAAAAATTCCGTACTTTGAAAGATCAGTATTTTGAAAGATATGTACTTTTGAAAGATATTATGCATTTTTGAAGAATATAAGTACTTTTGAAAAGATATTATGCATTTTAAAAAAATATAAGTACTTTTGAAAAGATATTATGCATTTTAAAAAAATATATAAGTACTTTTTGAAAAATATATTATGAACTTTTTGAAAAAATAAGTACTTTTTGAAAAATATATTATGAAAAGATGATACTTTACTTGACTTGGTTTCTTTTCTAGTCTGACACAATCCTAGGAAAACCTTATTAACTACAAGGACATTTTCCTAAGTGTCCTGAAAATTCTCCAAATTCAAGTAAGTTTTATTTCCAAAACAAAAGAAAGTTGAAAGGGAAAAAATGATAGTACAACAAATTACTTATGTTTTTAAAAGGATTTTAACAATGTAGTGCATGCAAACATATTGTTTTGAAATGTTCAATAATTTTTTTAATTTGACCTCCCCCTAAATCTGACACGGTCCTTGGAAGCTTGTTGACTACAAGCACTCTTCCTCTAAGTCTTTAGGGTTTGGTTCAGACCAAAAGACTTATCTAATAATTTTAAAAAAAAATAATTGCTAGAAAAAGACTTGTCAGAAAGTTTTCTTTTGACTCAGACTCTCCCTAAATTTGACACATCCTAGGAGTCCTTTATAGATCATGAAGTAGACCTCCTCTGTGTATTTAGGGATTATCAAGATCAAAAGGGAAATAAGCACACTTTTTAGAATGCATTTTGAAATATTGACATTTCGAAAAAAATGAGTATTTGAAAAACATATTTTCAAATGAAGGTAATTTGTCAGGCACAGTTTTCGATTTGAAATATTTGTAATTTGTAAGGCATAGTTTTCGAAAAACATAAGTGACAGTGATTTGTAAGGCACAATTTTTGAAAAAACAAAAAAAATCTTTTAAGAGAATAAGACACTCCCCAGGTATCCAACACCGTCTAACTCTATCTAAGTGCCTTAAGGGACTTTAGTGTTGACCTAAGAAGCTTGTGTCTAATTGTGTAGGTCAAAATAATTTTTCAAAAAGATATAATTTTGAAAATGTATGATATATGAGCACTCAGACAAGCATGAAATCTATAAAAATATTATTATGTTAAAGTGTTGGTGTAGGAAGCACCATATCGAATCTTGTTTTGATATTGGCAAAGGATTCAAAGTTAAGTTTATTTGCTATCTAACATGTCAATCAAGTGTGCAGGGTAAAAAGCCCTAGTGAAAGACTACTAGGCACTGGCGAAGGAATGCCACGGTAAAAAGCCCTAGCGAAGGACTGCTAGGCACTGGCGAAGGAATGCCAGGGTAAAAAGCCCTACCGAAGGACTGCTAGGCACTGGCGAAGGAATGCCAGGGTACTGAAGCCCTAGCGAAGGACTACTAGGCGCCAGGCGAAGGACAGCTTGGGACTGAAGCCCTAGCGAAGGAATGCTAGACACCGGGCGAAGGACAGCTCGGTATCCAAGACCTGGCAAAGGACCGCCAGGCAAAAGTCCAACCAGAGGAGCGGTTGGCATCAGGTACATTCTCCCGAGAGGAGTAGGTGAGGACGCGTTCCCCGTCGAGGGAACAGTAGGCGTCGGTTCGACCTAGGGATCCATTTTGGAGACCCAAAGTCAGAACCAAGACAGCTAAGGCTGTATAAAAATTAATATGTTACTGCTTTTTGGACTAACCCTGGATGCAGGACCGAAGGACTGAGTGTTGGGACCGGGTGCATGTTGACATGGATACGGGTTCGTAATTTTTAAAAATAATTACGTGCAGCGGAAGAATTAGCATAAATAATTTCTCAAATTATTTTAACCACGTATCTAGCATGCAACCTTATGATGTGTGGACATGATCATAAATTAAAATTTTGTAGAAAAGTAAACTAATTTACTTAGTACCTCGCGTAACTCGAAGAAAGGGACGAGATCCAACCGTAGCGTCCCTTGGAAGCTTCACCTCTATTCGCGTCCACGCCGAGTTCTCTTTGGGATGACTTCGCAAAGCCACGAGTTTTGTGCCAACGAGAACTACTAGATTCTCCAAAGGCACAACTAGAATATCAAGAGAGAGAGTTGGAAACTAACTACCAAGTAACGGAATCAAGATTCCGGGAAAGGAAGGAAGGAGACGCGACCCGCTTCTTCTTCTTCTTCAGCCTCTTCTTGATGGTGGCTCACGACAAGGGAGGAGGCGCCGGCCCTAGGGGAGGAGAGAGGGCGCCGACCCTAGAGAGAGAAAGGGGCGCCGGCCCTAGAGAGAGAGAGGGAGAGAATAAGAGAGAGAGAGAGCTTGCTACTATTTCTCTTAATTGATTGGAATTCAAGTCTTGCCTTGGTTCCTTTATATAGTAGCCTCTACATCGCCAAGTCTCCCTTTTAACGGAATAAATTTTCATAAGAAATTTATCCTATAAATTTTCTTATGAATTATTCCGTTATGCCAAGTTTTATTATAACTAACTTTATAATAAAACAAATACATCTCCCCTTTTATTATGGAATAAAATTTACAAGAAATTTATTATATAAATTTCTCTTATATGAAAAAATCATTTCATAATTGATTTTATAAAATAAAATAAACCAATTCATGGTTCATTTTAATTTCCATAAAAAGAATAAATTTATTATATAAATTTTTCTTATCATGGAAAAATCAATTCATAATTGATTTTATAAAATAAAAATAAACCATTTAAAGTTTATTTTAATTTCCATGAAAATAAATTTATTTACATAAATTTCTTTATATAAATTTCTTTATATTTATTCATCCATAATTTTATAAAACAAATCACGCTTGATTTATTTTATATTTTAAACCAAATAAATTGGTTTCCCTCCATGTGGTGGCCGGCCAAACCAAAGAGGGTGGGGACCCTCTTTGGCCGGCCAAACCAAGCCGCCTCCTCGCGAATTAAACTCATTTAATTCGCCCAATAAGCCTTCAAAAGACTTATCCATTTTAAGCTTCCGATGCGCCTCTGATAAATTCAGATTCGACTTATTTCTCTTGATCGGAAAATCTAATTTTCAACTCGTTTTAAATCCCTCGGATTACTCGTAGTGCGTGTGACTAAATAGGCTTTCGATTTATGTTACTCGTCTATAATTCATCAATTATAGAACGATCATGAGTGGCACCTAGTAGTACATCATGATCCCCAATTAATCGAAAGATCAATGGTTGACCTCAGAAATAATTCTGAAACCCTTCAGCAGTTCTAATGAATCGTGCCTCATTCCCTTCACCATCTTATACCCACTTGGTTCAGGACATGGTCTATATGTGTCAGTCCCCACTAGGCTGACTACGTCACACCTAGCCCAAGTAATTTCATTCTCGTCCAATGGATTTCTAATTACTCTCATGTATTTAAGAGACTTATACTCTAAACATGTCATGCTCTGGCCAGAGGCTTTGAGTAACAATCCGACGATAGGCCTTGGGTATACATCTCCTCGCAAGGAGTGGTGAATCCTTTGTAGGCTGTTCAAACATCTTCGAGCACTTCGGCTTATACCCAACCATCCTGGGTCCATACCTCCTTGGAGATGCTTGCTTAAGATGTTAAAGTATAAGTCTCCATGACCAAGATGACTTGAACACCGCAAGTCAAAGGAACATCGCACTTAAGCTGCGGTAAGAACTTCACTGACATGTCTATATATAGACTACCATGTGAAGTTTTACAGCCAGTCACTCCAATAAACTAGTTCTCTTAACTAGCATTCATGATTATCTCCGGACATCCCAATGTCACCAGCCAGTGAGAATCAGCTGATTAGAGAATAACCCATGCTAGTCTCATCAGAATTGATAGTGTCCGTATTTATCAATTCATCGACTAGGGACAATTTCAATACTTTACAATTGCACATGTAGAGATAATCACTAGTTGTGAATTCATCATAAATTCTCTCATGCTGTGAATAATATTGCGGGCATTTAGTAAATGAGTTTAAGATCCCAATCAAATACACAAATATGTATACTCAAATAGTGAATTTTCATTTATTAAAATAAATGTTTACAATCATAAGGCGATTGCCTTAGGACACTTCTCTCATATTACAACACTGAGTGTCTGCAGCTCAGAGAGCCTCAAAGGAGTGAAGCAGAAGCTGAGCAGGGTGCCCCGGATGTTCCGGGCACCCCCAAGGTGATGACCAACCAGTAGGAGCAAAATCCGCTTCGACAGTTGACTGTCGGGGCGCCCCGGATGCTCCGGGCGCCCCCATCGCGCGGGCGCCCCGCATGCTGCGGGTGCCCCCAGCACCAACTACCTAAGCAGCTCCCCTCGAAGCCAACATATGAGAGCTTGACCCAGTCAATACGGGCGCCCCGAGCATTTCGAGCGCCCCGGTCAAAGCTGATCCCGAATTTGAAGGGATCAGAAGCTGACTGAGCAAATGCCGGATCGACCGACACGTGGGGGGCGCCCCTGGCGATCCGGGCACCCCCAGGGCTATATAAAGGGCCCTCGACCCCAAGGCTCAAGAGAACACTTCAATCCAACACTTCTACGCTCTTCTGCTCCGGATACATCCCAACTCGAGCCGACGACGTCCCTCCGCTCCGTAAAGTCTATCTACATCGGACGTCGGTAACGAAGAGCAATTTCCTTTGTGTGTTTACAATACTACAATTGTAATATTGATTTGTAAACCTTTAGCGAATTTATAGAATTGCCCGCAGAAAATGGTCAACGACCGTGGGCCTTGGAGTAGGAGTCGACCTAGGCTCCGAACCAAGTAAAACTACATGTGTTTGCGTTGTGTGTTTTTAATCTTCCGCTGTGCAATTTCTCTATCTCAAATCCGAACGCTTTCCGATATTCACCCCCCCCTCTATCGGCTCTCTTGATCCAACAAGTGGTATCAGAGCGGGGAAGTTCAAATTTGATGCAACCACCAATTTGGGAGTTTTTCGGATTTACGAATTTTTTTTTCATTTTTCTTTTCTTTTTGTTAATCAACACCACTCAATCTTTTCCGCTTTTTATTTTCAAATAAATAATATCTGTGGGTGTATTTAAAATATTCTTACGCCTTTTTCAATTTTGAAGTTTTATTTTTTCACCATAAGTTAGAATTGATAAAACGATCAATTTTTTAAAATTTGACATAAATTTTTTTCCCTTATTTTAATATTTTTTCTCGAAATTCGTGCTACTTTAATTCTGGCAAGATTCACTCTTTTTGAAAACTCCTATTTCTCTCCATTAATCAGAATAGACATTTTCAAGAAATTTGTCATAATTTTTTTATTTTATTATTATTTTATCTCGAAATTCATGCAAACACCTTTTGAGCTAGTTTTTCTCTCTCTCCTGCACTACTAATCCAAGACCAAGTCTTGGTACATCTCTATTTTTTCTCTTTGTGTGCAAGATTTCTCCTTAATGGCCAATCAAGAATGGAACAGTGTTCGTCCGCCTCTATTCTTTGGCGAGAACTTCAGAACCTGGAAGAGTTTAATGGAATCCCACCTGAAGGCCAATCTGGATCTTTGGTTGATAATTCAAACGGGGTTCACATTCCCCACAGAAGATGGAAGATCGATAACTTGGGACAAATTGGATGAACCAACTCTGAGGAAGATTGAGACTGATGCCAGGGCAACAGTAATTTTACAATGCGGCCTGACCAAAGAAGAACTGAAGCGGGTCGGATCCTTCAACTGTGCCAAGGAGATGTGGGAAAAGCTAATCAATCTACACGAAGAGAGCTCTGATGTTGAGATCTTAGAAGTTCAAGAACAAGTAGATGAGATTGATTCGACACCCGAAGTCGAAATCGAACCAGAGTCAAACGACGAGTTTTCTGAGACAAAATCGGTAACTAATTTTGAATCATTTTCTGAATTAAGGATAAATAATCAAGCTGATATTGCAATGGTCGAGGAAGGTATAGTTTCTATTGTAGGAAAAACTCCAAGAGAACTGCAAAAAAGGCCTCAACCAATACCTGAGTCCAACTCAGACTCAGAATTTGACGACAAAGGAGATCGAACCAAACTGTTCCGATTAGCTCATGTTCACTACAAGATGGTAAAGAAACAAAAAGGAAAGACGACAAGTATCAAGGGGGAGATTCCCAACCGGGAATCAAAAGGTAAATTTACAGTATTTAAAAATCTAATATTTACCTCAAAGAACGTAATTAATTTATATAAATTAGTTAAGGCTAATATGTTAGAAAACTTAGTTCCCAACCTTACTGACTTTAAAAACCCGAGTATTATTTCGATTATGATGTAACTTAGATCATTTCTTTCTTGTTTGCTTTAATTGTATGTTTGCTTGCTTATTTTCTTTTGCAACCTTATTATGCTTAGATTTAGGACTAGAAATGGTTAGATAAGGACCTGATTAATTGAAACTTAAAAAACCTAGTATTAGGACAAGGTTTGATGATAGTATGTTAGGGAAGCCTGACTAAGGAGTCAAGTAGGGTAAGGTGTACCCTATTTGATCTTTTTATTCTGGTAGAACTAGCCGAAGCTACCTCTCCGAATCCTAAGCTAGTTTGACCAAAGTTTCTCAGAAAGTAATTTGAAAATAAAATTTCTTTAAAAGACTTTGTCTAGGAAAGGGTTGTTGATCCAATAAGGCTACGGCCAAAGAAGGCCTCCTTGCCTCGCCAAGACCTAGAAGCCGATTATCGAAACTTACTTTCAAATTGTCATTTGTTAAACTTGAATCTAACACAAGCTTCAATCAAATCATAGCTTTTAATTTTAATTAAAAGATAAAATTTAATGCATCTCACAAAACAGTTAAGGATATCCTGTTTTGTCACTTAGAAATATGTGAGATGTTTAGGACCTATAAGTTGAATCGAACCCAACCAATTAAATCTTAATTAAGTTAATTAAATTCAATTAAATATTAATTAAGTCAATTAAATTCAATTAAATCTTAATTAAGTCAATAAAATTCAATTAAATCTTAATTAAGTCAATTAAATTCAATTAAATCTTAATTAAGTCAATTAAATTCAATTAAATCAATTAAATTCAATTAAATTCAAATAAATCTTAATTAAGTCAATTAAATTCAATTAAATCTTAATTAAGTCAATTAAATTCAATTAAATCTTAATTAAATTAATTAAATTTAATTAAATCTTAATTAAATCAATTAAATTCAATTAAATTTAATTCAATCAAATTCAAAATAATTCAAAACAATTCAATTAAATCAAATTTAAAATTAAAATTTAATTCAACTGAACAGCTTTCAAAATTTAATTCAACTGAACAAACTTAACCCTCTAAATCTTAATTTTCTCAAATTTAACTTTTTAAACTAAGGTTTAATGTTTCAAAATTAACCATTTTTTCAAAATTAAATATTTGTCTCACACAACCCATAAGGTTAACATGCTTGACCACATAGAACTGGGTGAGACATCTAGGACCTAAAAGCATAAATCACTACCTTTCAAATAAAAAATCTTTTCAAAAGTTATTCAAAATTATCTCTATTTTTCAAATTAATTCAGTTTACTACTTTTCATCTCTATTTTTTCAAAATATTGAATTTCATGTTAAATATCACAATAGACTCATTTTAAATAGAATCTAGGGCTTGTTTGATTTAGTTATTAATTGGTCAAACATAGTCAACTGAGTCAACACTGAAATCCCTTAAGGACTCCTAGGAAGTGTCAAATTTAGGGGGAGGCTAAACCAAAAGAAATTATTTCTAACAAGTATTTTCTTTGGCGATTATTTTTGAAATTATTAAACAATTCTTTTGATCTGAACTAAACCCTAAAGAACTCAATGGAAGAATACTTGTGGTCAACAAGCTTCCAAGGACTGTGTCATGTTTAGGGGGAGGTCAAATTAAAAGAGTTATTAAACATTTCCAAATAATATGTTTCCATACACTATATTTTCAAAACTGTATCTTACAAAATATTATTATTTTAAAATGTTTTTATGGCTTATAAAATCATTTTTGAAATACCATTTTGAAATAATATTTGCTTGAGTCTTGAGAATTTCCAGGACACTTAGGAAAATGTCCTTGTAGTTAACAAGGTTTTCTGGGTTTGTGTCAGACTAAAAAAGAAACCAAGTCAAGTAAAGTATTATGTTTTCAAAAGTAATTTTTCTTTCCTTAAAATATTATGTTCAAAAGTACTTATAGTTTCAAAAATGCATAATCTTCAAAAGTACTTATATGTTTCAAAAATACATAATCTTCAAAAGTACTTATATGTTTCAAAAATGCATAATCTTTCAAAAGTACTTCTATTTTTCAAAATATAATATTTTCAAAAGTACTAGTACTTGTCAAGGCAATAGTGTTCTAAGTACGTGAACCTTCTAAAAGACTTGCCTACAAATACAAAATATTTTTTGTACAATTTAAAGCTTCTTGCTATGCATTAAAGGGTTATACTAAGTATTTTTTTTAACTCATAGGCTCTGATACACAATTTTTTAAAATCTTCTTTCAAAAAGTTCCTTATTGATATATGGCCAGGAGAGAGAAAATTTTAAATTTTATCTTGTTTTCACTAAGTATTTTTAAGTGCTGTAAAATTGGTCTAAGCATCTTCAAAGTACTTTCAAAACCTCTAAAGCACTAAGTACATTTATTTTGAAAATCTTTCTAAGTAAAATCTTTCTTAGTAAACAAAGTTTGTCTAAGCAAAAACCTTTGAAATTTTTGACAAATGTTTCTAAGCAAAAATCTATGTTTCAGCAAAAACTTGTCTTTTTAAAGATTTTTCCAAGTAAAAATGGTTTTTAATGCACAAAATATGTTCCAAGGAAATTTCTCTATGAGTGCAAATGTTGAACCTTTTTAAAAGAAAAACCTGTTTCCAAAATATTAGTTAAGTAAGTTACTGTTAAGTTTTTCTTGAAAACTATATTGAAAGTTTTTCCAAGTTTTTTTAATATAAGGAGAAGAGTTGTCACATTAATGGGGAGCTTCATGTATTTTCAAAACATCTATTACTTTGAACATCGTTTTTTTTAAATCCATTACTTAAAGTTTTTCTTGAAAACTATGTTTTTAAACTCCCTTACTTAAATTTATTTTGGTAAAACTCAAAACTCCCTATTAGATACCTTGTTCGCCTATATATGTTTTTGATATATGTCAAAGGGGGAGGAAAGATCAAAGTTAAGGGTTTTAGGGGGAGTATACAAATTTTTTTAATCTACACTTATACTGTTCATACTCCTTCATTTCTTAACTGTTATATGTTTATACTTAACTTTGAATTGTGTTGCCATAAATCAAAAAGGGGGAGATTGTTGGTGTAGGAAGCACCATATCGAACCTTGTTTTGATATTGGAAAAGGATTCAAAGTTAAGTTTATTTGCTATCTAACATGTCAATCAAGTGTGTAGGGTAAAAAGCCCTAGCGAAGGACTGCTAGGCACCGGCGAAGGAATGCCAGGGTAAAAAGCCCTAGCGAAGGACTGCTAGGCACTGGCGAAGGAATGCCAGGGTAAAAAGCCCTAGCGAAGGACTGCTAGGCACTGGCGAAGGAATGCAAGGGTACTGAAGCCCTAGCGAAGGACTGTTAGGCGCCAGGCGAAGGACAGCTTGGGACTGAAGCCCTAGCGAAGGAATGCTAGGCACCGGGCGAAGGACAGCTCAGTATCTAAGACCTGGCAAAGGATCGCAAGGTAAAAGTACAACCTGAGGAGCGGTTGGCATCAGGTACATTCTCCCGAGAGGAGTAGGTGAGGACGCGTTCCCCGTCGAGGGAACAATAGGCGTTCGACCTAGGGATCCATTTTAGAGACCCCAAGTCAGAACCAAGACAGCTAAGGCTGTATAAAAATTAATATGTTACTGCTTTTTGGACTAACCCTGGATGCAGGACCGAAGGGCTGAGTGTCTGCAGCTTAGAGAGCCTCAAAGGATTGAGGCAGAAGCTGAGCAGGGCGCCCCGGATGTTCCGGGCGCCCCCAAGGTGAAGACCAACCAGCAGGAGCAAAATCCGCTTCGACAGTTGACTGTCGGGGCGCCCCGGATGCTCCGGGCGCCCCCATCACGCGGGCGCCCCGCATGCTGCGGGCACCCCCAGCGCCAACTACCGAAGCAGCTCCCCTCGAAGCCAACAAATGAGAGCTTGACCCGGTCAATACGGGTGCCCTGAGCGTTCCGAGCGCCCCGGTCAAAGCTGATCCCGAATTTGAAAGGATTAGAAGCTGACTGAGCAAATGCCGGATCGGCCGACACGGGGGGGGGGGGGGGGGCGCCCCCGCCGATCCGAGCGCCCCCAGGGCTATATAAATGGCCCTCGACCCCAAGGCTCAAGACAACACTTCAATCCAACGCTTCTACGCTCTTCTGCTCCCGCGCTCTGCTCTGGATACATCCCAACTCGAGCCGACGACGTCCCTCCGCTCCGTAAAGTCAATCTACTTCGGACGTCGGTAACGAAGAGCAATTTCCTTTGTGTGTTTACAATACTGCAATTGCAATATTGATTTGTAAACCTTTTGTGAACTTATAAAATTGCCCGCAGAAAACGGTCAACGACCGTGGGCCTTGGAGTAGGAGTCGACCTAGGCTCCGAACCAAGTAAAACTACCTGTGTTTGCGTTGTGTGTTTTTAATCTTCCGCTGTGCAATTTCTCTATCTCAAATCCGAACGCTTTCCGATATTCACCCCCTCTATCGGCTCTCTCGATCCAACATAAAGTACTATTTTGAAAATAGATTTTTAGAAAAATATTCTATGAATTTTGAAAAATATTTTTCAACTTATTAGTCCTTAACATCTCACCCATTCTAGATGTCTCAGTACAAGCAAGTATGATTGCCTTATGGGTGCATTGTGAGATGCTTGAGTAATTTTTCTTAATTTATTGTTAAATCTAAGATTTAATCAAAACTTGTGTTAGATTCAAATTTATCAAATAGTAAATTGAATTTGAGTTTCGATAATTGGCTTCCAGGTCTTGGCGAGGCACAGAGGTCTTCTTTGGTCGTAGCCTTATTGGAGCAACAACCCTTTCCTTGACAAAGCCTTTTATCAAAATTTCATTTTCAAATTACTTCTTGAAAAATTTTGGTCTAACTAGTTTAGGTTTTAGATCGGTAGCTTCAGCTAGTTCCACCAGACTAAACAGACCAAGTAGGGTACGCCTTACCTTACTTGACCTTATTAGAGGGGCTTCCCTAACGTACTATCATCTCACCTCTACCTAATACTAGGTTGTTCAAGTTTTAATTAGTCTTTTTCCTATAATCGTTCTAAATCATGCATAAACTTAAATATGAATGACATGACATATATTAAAAAAATAGCAGATGCATGGCATGACAGTTATGCATGAGTCAAACAATTCAAATTATTTTACTTAAGTTCCTAATGATGTATCAAATTCCTGATTTGATACATGTCGTGTGGACCCGCGAATATGTCAACTCACTTTGACATATTATTAATTTAATTGTTACAGTTTGGGTAAGATTTTATTTAATTTGAGTTTAAGTTAAGAATTAATTGGATTAAAATTAATTAAGAATTAATTGAAGTTGAATTAATTAAGAATTAATTGAAGTTAAATTAATTAAAAATTAATTGGAGTTAAATTAATTTGAAGTTGAATTAATCAAAGATTAATTGAAGTTGAATTAATTAAAAATTAATTGGAGTTAAATTAATTTGAAGTTGAATTAATTAAAGATTAATTGAAGTTGAATTAATTAAGAATTAATTGGAGTTAAATTAATTTGAAGTTGAATTAATTAAGGATTAATTGAAGTTGAATTAATTGGAGTTAAATTAATTTGAGGTTGAATTAATTAAGGATTAATTGAAGTTAAATTAATTAAAAATTAATTGGAGTTAAATTAATTTGAAGTTGAATTAATTCAAGATTAATTGAAGTTAAATTAATTTGAAGTTGAACTAATTAAAGATTAATTGATGTTAAAATAATTTAAAGTTGAATTAATTAAAGATTAATTGAAGTTGAATTAATTAAGAATTAATTGGAGTTAATTAAGGATTAAATTAATTTGGATTTGGGTTAATAGAATTATAGTTAATGAAAGAATTAATTAAGAATTAATTAAGGTTATTAAGATATAATTTGATTTAAATTTCAAAATTTCTGGGTTAGTTAAAAGTTGTGGGTTTAATTTCATCATTTTCATTATTTCAAAAATTTCTGACTCATCTACTGTTTCTTCTTTATCTAATTTTCCAAGTTTTTCTAATAATTCTATTTTGTTTGACTTTTTGTAAACTTTATTCATTATAGCCTTGATTTCTTGATTTGTAAAAAATTCAATCTCCTCCTCATCCTCATCATCAAAATCATATTCTTCTACATCCTCATAATAGGTGAAGTAATTTTTAGGGCTACTAGTTAATGTTTTATAATAATTATTTTCAGGATTATCCAAGAAAATAATTAAATTATTATCTAAAAGTGTTTCAATATCCTAAAAGTTATATTCAGCATTATCTTTAATATCCTCAAGAATATCCTCAGAAAAATCATCCTTATCCTTTGAAATATCTTCAATATTTTCAGGATTAATCTCATAATTTTCAGAATTAATTTTAGCATTATCAGTAAAATTATTAGAATTAATTTTAGCATTATCAGTAAAATTACCAGAATCAGTAAAATTATCAGAATTAATGTTAGAAATTATTGAATTGACATTAAGGATCAAAAAGTTAATTTCTGATATTTTAACATTATTTACATTTTGTAACTGATCATGCAAAATATTGATTTGATTATTTACAAAGTTTAATTTTTCAGAAAAATTATCTAAGTTATCTACATAAGATAGTGCAGGAATTTGACAACTTTTCCGAATGTAAATTTTGCGTACCTTTGCTGGACACTTATTCTTGTAGTGTCCGTACTTTCGCATTTGAAGCATTTGATGTAGCTTTTGTCCCGCCGGACTCCGGGCGCTGGTACTTCCTTTGCCGCCGGTGAAGAACGAGTTTTTCGAGTAGGACACTGATGTTTATAGTGTCCTCTCTCCCTGCACTTGAAGCATATAATATGAAATTTAAAAATTGCCATTTTAAAAAAATGTACCTGATTCACCCTTGGGCTTCCCCTCAACTCCTAGTGTTTTTGCTCCGCCGGCTGTTAATCCGGTGAAGAGCTACCAGGCTCTTATACCACTTGTGGGACCGGTGTCGTCGATAGAGGGGGGGATGAATATCAACCAGTTAAAAACATCGCGGAAACTTCGTAAACTTTTCGGTTCGTTCTGGACACAGAGTTAGTAGCACATCGGAAAACAAAAAGAACGAACAAACACAGAATGCACACGGGATTTACTTGGTTCCCCCTAGGGTCAGTTCATCCAAGGCCTAAGCACGGGAACGCCCGTCCACTAATGGTCTCCTTTCCGGACTTTCCGGAGGCGGAGAAACCCGTCTTAAAGTGCAAGAGTTACAATCAAAAGATACGGAAATTAAGTGCAGAATATTAAAAGCAAACCAAAACAAAGAAGGTCGAAGACTCGGCTGATCTGGAACTCCAAAGTGCCGCGCACTTCCTCCCGGAGCCTCCTTGGTCGCAGAGCTTCATCTTTAGCGCTTTGTCGTCAGTCAGAATGATCTTTGAATATCTGTCCTCAGTTGAGGGGTCGAAGCCCCTTTCATAGGCTTCATTGGGGCGTCTGTGTTGAAGGGGGCACCTCACAAGGCTTGGTCAAACATCATCTCCGCGCTGAACTCGCAGCAAGGATAAGATTACCCTTCCCAGGTGCCTGTCTCAACACAGGCGCCTGGGAGCTTTCAGGTGCCCTTGTTAACAGGCGCCCTACAGCTCTGGGGCGCACCCTGGATGCCTCTTCCAGGTCACTTTGTGATCGCTTGTCTGCCTTGTTTCCAACTTTTAGGTACATGCAATACAATCAAAGACAAGACAAACATGCAAATAATCTTAATCTTAAGGACTTGGTTCTGACATCGAATTTCCGCAAAACCTTAGGTCGACCCAACACCTAAGTTCCCACCCCCGGCAACACGCCTTTCACCTACTCCTCTCAGGAGACGGTTGCCACCCGACCCATCCGGTTGGAATTTTATGTTGGATCGGGTTGGTCCGGCTAGAGGGGGGTGAATAGACGGCTAATAAATGAAAAGTGGTGGAAACTCGTCTATTAAAAAAAAACTTGGTTGCAACTTGGTCGTTGCTTCCAAGACGGTTAAAGCTCAAAAAAAATCTCCTTGTGGCGGAGAAGCCTTACAACTGAAGATCACTAAACTTAGAGAATTACAATAGAATTGAATGAATTAAGATTAAAGCAAAACCTCTAAGTCTATTTATATCCTAAAAGAATGGATTGTTGATTGTTGATGACTTTTCTCTTGGCCGTTGATCCATGGATGTAATCTGGATGGTTGATCTTGGATGGGATTAAACTACATCCATTGGATTTGATTAAAGGATAATATAACATTATCTTTTAAGAAATAAAGTTTTATTTAAAACTTTATCTTTCCACTCGAGATGGCTGTTTGAATTTCCATGTCGCTATTTTAATCTCTAAGTAGTAATATCGGCAACATTTTACTGCCATCGCCCTTTATCCCAATTGGTAAGTGCGTTACCGTGTATTGGTGATGTCTCGGGTTTGATCCTTCTTGGCACCAAATAATTTTCTCTTTTCTTTTGGGCGCTTGGACTAGTCTTTCTGAATATTGGCAACATTTCACTACAATCACCTTTTATCCAAAATGGTAGGTGGGTTAGTGTGTCTTCTTGAGGTCTCGGGTTCGATTCACCTTGGCACCAAATAATTTCCTTTTTTCTTTTGGGCGCTTGGACCAGTCTTTTTGATTATTCGTCTTCTGGGTGATTTCCGGCCAACCGGAGTTAGGCTCACCCGAACCCGACTTCGGCCTTTCGCCCCTCGAGTGTCCTTCCTCCCGGCTTCTTGTCCCTCGGATACCGTGCGCGTCCTTCTCGCTCCACCGACGTACTCTTCCGCAGCTTCCGCGTCCCTCGGATTGTACCGAGCCCGTCGGTTCACTTCCCCACGCAATCCTTTTCGTCCGCTGCATCTTACGCTCGACTTCCTCCGTACCTAAGTTCCTGCACACTTAGCAGAGGGATTATAACCAACAAGACCTAACCTAACTTGGTTGATCGCATCAAAACCAACCGGGGCACCAACATTTTACTTATCCTTCGAGACTCTCGGATCTCGAGACATCCGAACCTCAACCCGTCTCTACTTCTGTCCTTAGTCATCGCTCAACTAAGTTGCTCAATCCCTCGGACGATGACTTCGTGCCCAAACCCTAGGTCCAGGACTTCGGTGCCCAACCCTCGGCCAGGACTTAGTGCCCAATTCCTCGAACCAGGTCTTCGGTGTCGAACCCTCGGCCAAGACTTAATGTCCAATTCCTCGAACCAGGACTTAGTGCCCAGCTTCACTCACCAAGTCTTAATGCCCAACCCTCGGTCAGGTCTTAGGTTCCCAGCCCTCGGCCAGGACTTAGTGCTCAATTCCACGAACCAGGACTTAGTGTCTAGGTTAACTAGGACTTTGTCTCACTTTGGTATTCCTTTCTTGACTCACCCTTCCCTCGTTCAATGTATCACTGACTTAAGTATATTGTCAAACATTGAAACACTTAGAGGAGGACATCACTAATGTATCTTGCACCAACACTTTCCTCCCTGGTAGAGCGCACAGTATGCTGACGAAAGAAATTACCACAGGCTACTGCGTGGTTGAGCCATCGGGTACCGATATCATTAGTGGTGAAGTCTCCACATGTCTCCGTCCCACGATTTACTCTCATCGACCGGTGGGGACTCTCGTTGAAGGTTGTGGGGCAGGGCTGGTCAACCAAGTGGATTAGTCGGGCGCAGGCCTGGATACCCTTGTAAATCCATAAAAAAGAAAATAATAAAACCCCACTTAGAGAATATTTTTTCATGTGAGTCTTCAACTTCTCTTCATCCAATGAAGAGAAACTTTTCATCTTCCTCTATTATTAATTTATTAAACATTTTAATAAATTAATATCTCATTCAAATGTAGTTGAGTCTAATATAAATGAGTCAAACTCAAATTAGATCTCAATCTCATAATCTAATTGGATTCACTTGAGTCTAACTCAATTAATCTAATTCGGATCAAATCTTAGTCAAACTAAGATCAATTAATCTTCAAAGCATCGTGTCCTTAGTATGTGACCCAATAGGTTCTCGTAACGTTGGCAATATGTCTAAACCTCTTTAGACACATAAGCAATGAGCGGCATCTAGCAATGCATCATTGCTACCTAAGTGACAAGAAAATAGAGATCCGACTTAACCTCCGTGACTATGACAATATATGACCTTGTCCTTCCATCCTCGATATCTAGATTGACCAATGAGGCATAGACCCTGTCATCCTCGATTAATCTTTGTGTTTCTTGATCCTCGATCAATATCTCATATTGACTCATTTGAGCATGACCATGTGTTTTAGTAGTCCTACTCGATCAAGGGGCCCACATATATCACTCTTGTTATATGGGAGAGATATATCTCATCTACATCACTCACATCCCTCCGCATAATTCATTACATACCCAGTGATCGCCTTTATAGTCCACCCTGTTACGGGTGACATTTGACGATACCAAAGTACATAACTCCTTATGTAGGAAACCATAGTGACTTCAGGTCTAAGGACTATTCATACTAATAGTCACATGAGAAAGTTTATGACATTCATATGACAATCTATGAAACTTTCCCATGGCGGGTCAGTACACATTCTCTAAAGTATACCCATGTATTAACTTGATATCATATATCTATGACTTGTGAGCTCAAGTCATCAATTGACCTACATGCTAGTCTTCATGCATTAATATTGTCCGTGAATATTAATGCTTGACTAAATGGTTTAGTATAGTGTTCTATACATCATCTCACTATCGATTCAACTAATCGATATAATGTAGATAAGAATGTACTACCCAAGGACATTATTATACTTAGTTATTTGACACAAATATAAAGTATAATAACTAAATATGTCTTTATTAATGATAGAATATGATATAAAAAATCCCAAGTCAATCATCATATAATTGGCTTTAGAGCTCCTACTAACATGAACTCCGATGACTGACCATTTATGTTGATTTCTTCCGAAACAATCAGATAATATAAGAATAATTTAGATAATTCTAGATAATTCATATCAAATAGGACGTTTATTTGACTTTAATTGAAAAGGAGGGATTTATTTGATAATTTTATAAATGATGAATGCCTTCTAATTTTTGCCAAATAAAATTTTGCTGTGATCTTAAACCCTTGTTGACTCGTGGCTGCTTCCTTATAGTAGGGCTATAAATAAATTCAATATTCGTGAATAAGAATGAATGGTGATCCATTAGTTAAGATCCTATTCATGTCAATACATATTTGATCAATTAAATAAATAAATTTACATAACTTATTATACTAAATAAATAAACTTTAACAACATTGGTTAATAAAATTCTTTTTAACATTTTAAATAAATAGAAATTATTTAAAATAAATAAATAAGTTTAAATTATTAAACATAATAATCAATTAAACAAGTAAAATTTTTAAATAATTAAATAAATTTGAATTGAATTTAAGTTAAATTTAAATTGAGAGTTCGATAATATCTAAATTAATCAAATTCAAAACCGAGCATAAGTTCATTAAAAAAAATAAGCTAAGTCATATTTAAATAATCATTCTAAAAACTTTTTTATTTTAATTTTGATAACTTAGTCGTTTGTCAAATTAAATAGGCTTCAACAGTCTAAAATTTAATTCGACTTATTTACGACCCTACCTACTTATTTGCCCCCGGAGCAATGGTGCAGCGGTAAAATTGTTAGTAGTTAATCCAGACATCCTCAGTTCAATCCTTAACTATGCCGTATTTTGTAGGAATTTTTCCTCCAAATGGGGCGCGTACCTTGGGACGCTGGACTTCTAGACTGCCACCGCGAGTACTTCCCGAGCTTCCCGATTTACCCTGATGACCGGTAGAAAACTTCCATGAGGCCGAGCCGATCATCTCAGATTCAATTTGTCTGCTGCCTTTTATTTGTGCGTTCACCAATAAAAGCTTTGATTGAAGAATTTTGAAGATAGTAGAGTCCATTTTTTATTTTTCCAAGAAATATAGTAGTATTTGTTCCTCTATCTTTTATAAGATAATGATGAAGATGAAATTCAAAAAATACATTGTTATCAAGGGAAAACTGACGTACGAAGAGTAAATTTTTAGTAATGGATGGAACATGAAAGATGTTGCGCATGTGAAAAGTACGATTAGATAAATGAATGTATGTGTTTCCAAGATTAGTAATATGCAAACCTGAGCCATCACCTACTTGTATCGTATCCGAACTAGTGTATGGTAGTACTTCTGTAAAGATATTGTAGTCTGATGTGACATGATGAGTTGCTCCAGTGTCAATATAGCATTCAGTAGATAAAAATTTTGAAGGTTTGCCATGAGTATGCACAGATGAGAGAGCTTTAGGACGGACTTATGAAGTTAAAGATCCTCTTAAAGCTGAAGGGCCACTGATAAAGGTTCTGTCGAGTCTTTTAGGACATTGAATACCAGTATGTCCAATTTGGAGACAAATTTAACATCTTCTTAAAGCTGAAGGACCACCGATGAAGGTTCTGTCAAGTCTTTTAGGACATTGAATACCAGAGTGTCCAAATTGGAGACAAATTTGACATCTCTGAATATTCGACATCCAAATAATAATAAAAAATCAAAAATTATTGTGGCTTGGGCCAAAAGGCACGGAGACTATTCATCTTTTCCCCTACTTTCCCGTCATGAGTTGGCGAGTGATAAAAATGAGGAACGAGGATGACGAGCCAAAAAAAATAGAGGAGGAAGTTATCTCTTTAAAAAAAAAAATTAGCGATAGCAAGCGTCACATGAAGAAAAAAAAAGACGTTGCGTAAAAATAGTGACACTGATTCATCATTTTTTTTTTAAATGGCAAAACCTAATTAATATCGCTTATCGTTTTGTTCCGTGAACCCGACCCTCAGAACTTGCTAAACTACCGTTACGCGCTATAAGGACGTTGCCTTTTTCGCCTTCTACCTGTTCGCCTGACTTCGCCATGGCGATCGCCGATCCCGGCACTCCTCCGACCTCTGCGGATCTCGCGATCTGTACGGTTGTCTTCGGCCATTCCACGTTCCTTGGTCGATCTCTCGTCTCCTCCCTCCTCAGCTCCGGCCGCTGGATAGCCCGGGTCGCCGACACCCTCCCCCCTCCCTCTCCCGGCCCGATCCACCCAGACCTGGCGTCCTACTACCATGTTGACGTAACCGATCCCTCCAGCCTTCGTTCCGCCGTCGCTGGCGCCGTTTCTGTCTTCCTCGTTGATCCCCTCCCTTCCTTTCCCTCGCGGCCGGCGGTTGGGGACTTCCCGCGCCTCCATGAACTTTCCGTTATCGGCGCTAAAAGCCTCATCTCCGCATGCCGGCAGTCAGGCGTCCGACGCCTCGTGTATACTGGCTCTGCAGACGTCGTCTTTGACGGGGAGAACGATGTTTGCGACGCCGACGAGTCGTTTCCCTACCCTGATGCGGTTTGTGCCTCTTGAGGCTTTAGTTTTTATTCTTATTACTGATTTGAACAGAGCTACGGTGCAATTTAACGGCGAAAGACAAGCGTTTTAAAGGTTTTGTGAATGTTGACCAGTATGAGGATGCGATAAATGAACTGAGGATGCAAGTGGAGGTATTGGTGTTGAGTGCTAATGGAATGGATGACTTGTTGACCTGTGCACTACGGCCAAGCATTATTTTTGGGCCAGAAGACCCATATTTCGTGCACTTTATTGTGAAGGAAGCTAGATCTGGAATAGCGAAGGTTTGAAGATGCCTATTTTGAACTCAATTATTTGAATATTGTATTCCGTGTCCTTATTTTTTTGATACTTTTTCAATAGAATAATCATATTTTGTTTAGGATTTTTCACATATGAGTTCTAGTATTGACAGAAGAATGGTTAGTTGGCATGGGAGAGCAAAACAGAGATTCATCACTAGACTTAGCCCCTTTCAAATAATTAGCCATATATTTTCCTTCCTTGATCATGCATTGATTTTCATTTAGTTGAAAAAAGAAAATTATTCAATCTCGTTGTATTAATATGGATTTTGCAGGATATCATATGTGACTTCTGTCATCTGATCACAATTCAATTTTTGATAGAATTATTGCCTGGAAAAAGTTCATTTGGGTGAATATTGATGGAGTGGAAAGGTCAACATAACTATAGTCTATATCTAGCTATGTAATTAAATTGGAAGCTTCACCTTTTTGCTGGATAGGAATTCAGCAAACCTGAACAGATTAGAATTCTGCAAATAGCTGAATTAATGGTTTCTTTTCTGATGTCCTGCAGTAAGGTTGGTATTTTTAGCTTTGTTCAGATCAATAAGCTATGGAAGTGCATATATTCATATAAGATGAATTTCTTGACAGTCCTAAATAGGTAAATGTTTGTAGAAAATGAAACTTTCATGTGTATTATAATTCAATTCTTGATTAATTTTGAACTTTAAAATGATTATTTTGGCATAGTTGAGGTAGAACTTTCAAAATGATTGATTGATTGATCGGAACAAATGCTTAAGGCGATATAGAAGAGGATGGCAGTAGGTTCATAAAAATAATCAAAAGATGACCATGAGGCTTGTATAAGATTTATTTCATGGGTGAAAATTTGAAGTATTTCTTCTATTTGTCTTTTCTTGTAAGTCGACTATATTATGACTAATTTATGTACATCTACATAGTTGAAATGTTATGGTTTTTTTTCCTCACATCCAAGTAACGATGCTTTTGTTCCAGTTTGTCATAGGAAATGGTAAAAATATTTGTGATTGCACCTACATAGACAATGTGGTGCATGCCAACCTTTCTGTGGAATCTGCTCTTAGTTTGTCACCAGCTCCTGTTTCTGGAAAGGTATTAGCATGCACTCTGCTGGATGGGAAAATCATACTTCATATATCTGAACAAATTACAGCTGATGCACTACTTTTTATTCATTTCCCTATTGCAGCCATTTTTTATTACAAATGACGAACCAATAGAGCTATGGGACTTCATTTCTTACATATTAGAGAATCTGGGGTACAAGAGGTAATGTTAGAGGAGCTTCATTTGATTTATAGGAAAATTACTTTATTGTTTGTGGTTATTCCAAAATTTACTTGTTATCACACTTGTATCCTAACTAGATGTGTTAAACTGGTTAGAAAGTCAATAATGCTGAATCACACCAATTATCTTCCAATTCTATTCCAATTAGTATTAGTTGTATATATCAAGTGAAGTTTCTTTAGGATACTCATTTTCATTCATGGATGAGGTTTGATCCTGATTTTCTTGTTGGACTTGAAATCATGGTTTGAAATACAATCAAAACATAGCATTATGACAAAGTATCAAATTCATATATTGATCAACAAAGATAATCTCTCCCGTGTTGATCATGTTGATAAGTAGTGTACCACGCGCTACCACGCGCAGACACTTAAAATGTTTTGGCTCATGCCAATACAAATTCAATAATGTTTTATTTTTTTTTCTTCTTATTTTTCTAAAATTTAATTCAATTATTATCTAATTGCTATAATCTTAAATAAAAGTATACAAACTAAGTGGAAGTCAATTATAGGGGGAAAAGTAATATGATTTTTTTTCACAATTATTAATCTGAAATGGTATTTAAATTGTTACACAACAAATGAGTTGGCAATTGACATGAATAAATTGTATGAGTTGGTGTGCTGAGACAGAGTTAACAGTTGATGGATGGGAAAACTAAGAGATGATAAATTTTTTAACTTTGTTAGAATAGGATGGATTTGGTAAAAGCTGAAAGTAAATAGTAGATTTTTAAAAGTTGAATAGTTTGTGACCATTTTAGTAATTAATCCTTTTCCCTTAGAAGTTTGATGCATAACTTATATGACACTATGTAGTGTGTTGCATCACCCTTGCAACGTTAAGGGTAAACTAGCTTTTGCGTACCTTGGATTTAGCTGATGTTATTTGGAAAATTTCAGACCTACCTTTCACATTCCTGCCAAGCTTGTATTGCTAGTTATCTCACTTTTGAAGAGGGTTGATGACAAGTTGAATGGTGGAATATCTAGTCATGTTCTTTCTGCTGCCACTGTGCATACACTCTCTTGCTCCAGGATATTTGATTGTTCAAAAGCTAAGAATCAATTTGGTTACTCATCCATTGTCTCATTTCAGGTAATTCCTTGATTGATTTTGTGTTGGCACTATTATCTTTTACTTGTGTTTTCTCTGTATTTAACTATATTGAATAAAATATTATTGCTTTTTATTTATGAAAAATGAATATGTTGCATTATACTTCTCAAACTAAATATAAAGTACAATTTATTTTATGGAGGTTTTAATCCATTGTCCATAGCACATGTATCCATGTCCTTTTTCCATAATGGACTTAGATGGAATTTGCTCGATAGCCACAATATGCAATGAGTTCTTTACCTCTGTAGTTTTGTTACTTTTTTTTTTAAATTTTTTTTTATCTTCCCTAATTGTGAGATAGAAAGAAATAACATTTTATATTTTGAAAATTTTGTTTTTGTAGTTGTTAAGCATATAAATGTATTCTGCACTAAGAAACAAGAGAAATGACACCTACATGTTACCACTAACTATATTCATCGTGTGAAGTTGGACGAGCTCTCCTTCCATTCTAGTATTGGCGGGTGTGCGTAATTTTGTTTGATTTCCATCACATTAAGTTGGACAAGCTGACCTTCCACTCTAGTATTGACTATTACATTTTATTTCATGATTCATTACATTTGACAAACTTTTAAGAATAGGACAAGATTGCAGGAGAATTAACTAGAAATTTGTGAGCTTATAGGATCTTGAACATTGTCCAAACCATCACGTGAACATAGAATAAATATTTTTATCTGACCATTTGAAATTTATGTTGCTCATCACTTGGATGAATAATTATGTGGTTTCTAAACACTTCATTGAACAAGAAGTTCAATGTAAAGAAATTTAGATTTGTCAGATATATAAGTCATGCTCCATTAAATGAATATATCATCTTAATTAAATCCATGTGAAAAAAAGAAGTCGATGAGGAGTCAACAGAAAATAGTTAACTGGGCTCTTTGAATTATAAAACAATTTATCCAAATCCGTTCACAAAACGTTGAGTTTTTCTCCCTTAATTAATGCATTGAGAAAATTTTCATTTATTTCTGTTCACTTATGTGCATGCGCATGCACACAATGGATACATCAATTTGTGTTTGGAAGTAACTTGAGAAGGATCTGGTCATTCTAACCATTTTATATAGTAAATGCCATTTATGTGTGTTATTATGCTTCACTTTCGCTCATGTTGCCTAACTCCAACTTATTTAAAATGGTAACAGAAAGGTCTAGATTTGACTGTGAAATCACTCCCACGATTAGAAGACTCGGGTAATTCACGAGAGACCAGATCAGAAGCAGATAGAATGTTGGGGAGTGGAGTAGGTTGTTTCATTTATTTTATCTTGTCCAAGAGCAGTTAATTTCTTTGATTCATAGATGATCCATCATTGTTTTCAGTATCGCTGTTGCATGCCTTGATTTCTTTGCCTTGTATATGGTTTCTTCCTTGAATTCTTGAATTTGTTTAATTTTCAGTGGCTGATATACTTCTGTGGAGGGATGAAAAGAAGACATTTGCTTTGGTAGTTACCTTGTTCATGCTATTCTATTGGCTATTCCTTTCCGGGAAAACTTTTGTTGCTTCAAGTGCCAAAATCCTTATGGTGGTTTGTCTTTCTCTTTTTATCCATGGGATTCTTCCTTCACAAATGTGAGTACCATGTTGTTTCGTGGATGTTAGCAATCTTCTTGTTTTTAAAATGGCCAATTTACGAGATGAATGTCCTGGTTTCGAATTTCATGTTGAACTGCTGTGTCCAAACTTTGGGAGAGCTGAGGATAGACTAATTAACAAAGTATACATGCAAAATTTGAAACGATTTCAACTTTTAGTTTGCTGTTTGAAGTTTGTGGTCTTTAGTCAAAGCATGGTTTTTAATATCAAGCCGCACTGTTCAACATGGGCAAAACATCTTCACAACGGACTAGCAGAATTTCATATCGTGAGCACCTGCTGCAGAAGCTCATCACAAGAAGCTCTGAGATGCATCACAAGTTTCTTTCCTGAGAAGTTCTGAGTTCACAGTTCAATATAATTCCGATTGCATCATGAGCGTCCTTTCAATCAGATCATCAGCACCCTCCTTAGAATTGCATTGTGAGCACACTCTACAGCACCAAAATCCTTCTTTACCCCTTTATCCTATCTCCTCCACCATCAACTTGCGAGGGAGATGCCGAGGTGTATGTGTTGCCATTCATGTTTCTCTAAATATAGCGATGCCTCATCTAGGTATGCTTTCTCAGTTCCTTCTACTCTTCTTCTTTCCCTCCTCCACCTCCTCCTCATCCATCATCCTTCTCCTGTTTCTTATTGGGGCAACCAACACCTTCTGTTGGCGCAGGCCAAAACGGCATGAAATAATTTTGTTCTGTACGGACACCAAAACACGGCCTAGAATTAAATTTTAAACCTTGAGTCAGAGTGCCTTTTACATAGCAGGATGTGAAACCCAATCTTCTGTCAAGTGGAACCTATTAACTTTATTTCTAACTTATAATCAACTTCTGTAGGAAATGATTCAATGCTGGGAAATCCTTGCTGATTCTAACCAAACATTGAAAAATGTTTTTCTATATTATCATTAATTAATTAGGTACTCTTGTGCTTAGTTTGCAAAGATTATTATGCCCATCTTCCAATAAGTAAACATAGCTCACTATTGACTCTCATATATTAGCTAAGAACACATTATTTTAGCTTGTAAGTCATAGTGGACTAATTGCTGACTACAACTATGTTCTATGTGGAAGTCAATCCTTTGACAACTCTACAATTTTTTCATCAAATGAACCTGATAATTTGTTTTCTTTATTCAAGAATTTGAATATTTGACCACACAAATTATAGGTTGTTTGATGTTGAACTGAAAACTTCAGTTGGAGACTATCATTTTCACTTCATGTGAATAATGTCTGAATCTTAATCTGGGAACACTTTGTGCAGGTTTGGTAACAACCTTAAGAAGATACCCTCCTCCTGTTTTGAAGTCTCAGAATCAACTATGAGACGCATTTTTTTGGCTTTAGCATCCATGTGGAATCAAGGCATTTTAACAATGAGGTTGCTAGCTCAAGGTGATGACTGGAGTATTTTCTTCAAGGTCAGAAACTTAACCTGGATACTGCAATTGAACTACTTTGCATGCAAGGTTTATGCTAATTTGATCTTGTAGAAAAATGCTATGTGATTTTTGATTGGTTGGCCATACAATTTAGTATTCTGTAATAGTCTAGAAAGGAAAAGTGTAACAGCTGAAAAAGGAAAGTGCAGTTCAAAAATGAACTTGAAGTCATCACTGCATCACAAATCTTGTTCTGCATGCCACATTTCACCTATTTCTCATACTTATATTTTGTCAACCCCAGGTTTGAAATCATCCATTTTTTACAAGTTATTTCTTCCATAATTGCAAGAAAATTAGTTACTTTTGCTATTTCATCATCTACCAAATGACAACTATATGTTAGAACTTTTCTCTCCTCTATTTATGACATATTTTTCTCTCTCTCAAGGGTAAATGTTGAAATTTTACTCTAACCAAGGGCTTCTTCAGTTGGAAGGATGGATAAGTTGAAGGGTTGGTATGAATAAGTGGATAGATAAAGATTATTTTGCACATGATAAATTGCATTGGTCCATCCATTCATCCACTATTTCACTTGTTTAGTTGGAAGAATAAGTTGAAGGATATATAATTAAATTTGATAAAAACATAATATACCTTTTTCCCTATAACCCATGCTATCTTCTCTCTCATTTTATCTAACTTTCATACAATAATTTTTATAATCAATAATTTATAAAATAAAAATTATATAGTTTGTAAATGTTTCTTTTTAGATGAACTGAAACTTTTAGGTTTTAATAAACATTGTCTATAAATCAAATTTCAATTATGAATTAACTTAGCAAAAATAAATAAGTTTAAAGACTGCACATGATACTATAATTGAACAAGTTTTTAATTATCAATAAACAATTCATAAAGTAGAACGTATTTAATTTGTCTTGTTTCTTTTAGATGAATTGAAAACTATATATATTAACTATAAATCAAATTTCAATTATGAATTAATATGACAAAGAAAAATAAGTTTAAAGGCTACACATAATACTAGAAGGGTATAAATTTTTAATGATAGATCAGCCTGATAAAAAGAAATAAAGAAACTGTCACTAATCAGAATATTTCAATGATTAAAACATTTTATTTTAATTTTTGTTAAAAAATCTTCTAAAATTCTTAATATAAATTTGTAATTCATCCATTTTTTTCAAAAAATAAATCAATATTTTTGAAAAAGATAGCAGAAGTTAGGGTCATAGATAGTGGAAGTTGCCGCTAAGGTGGAGGATGATATTAGTGCATAGGCAATGGTGTGCAAGAAAAACTCTTTGAGTTTGTGGTGGTGGAGGCATGTGAGAGAATCCACAAGGAGACAATCAATTAATATGATTTTTAGATTCAACTAAGTATTCTCATCTATGCTTTCCTTGATCCTCCCTACTTGGGAAGGCTAAAAAGAGAGATAAATCAGAATCTTTTCTCTTCAACTTATACTACCCGAGTGATCTATATTTCCAGCTGAAGAATATATTTATCTATCCGTCCACACATGCGTCCACTTCCAATGTGAATAAGCCCCAATTGTAAAAACTTAATAAGTTAACTGTGCCTTGAACAATTGCACCCATATTTATCAACCCCATCAAGTTAAAATGAAGAATGAGTCCTGCAGAAACTGTTGACGAAGGCATTGATCATGCTCAGCTTGGAGATAATGCAACACTAGAACAGTTATTAAGAGATTCTGAATGTGTGATCTTTGCTGAAGTCTGTTGACTAACTTCCTCTCAAACTGATATAAGCTAGTATACACACACTTTCCTGATTGTTTTAAGAAAAGCTTTACCCCCTAGTTTCCTGTCCAAAACTATGGAACTCATCTGAAAAGTCGATTTTCTAGATCAGAACGTGAACTCTGAGAATAGGGGTATACAAGTTAACCACCTAGAATCGATCCATGACCGCTAAACAAAAGGAGTCCTTTACCAAGTAAGCTAGGTTTTTTTCCTCAACCGATTTTAGCTCTCCGGGGGGGTGGGGTGGGGGGGGGGGGGGGGGGGGGGGGGGGGGGTGCATTAGTTGCATATCTTCCTCTTCTATTTTTTAGAGGAGATATGTACAATCTAGCAATTCTCCTTCCATAATTGAATGCTTCTTTCTTGGCAGATTATCAGTTTGAGAGGAAGTTAGTCAACAAACTTCAGCAAAGATCACACATTCAGAATCTCTTAATAACTGTTCTAGTGTTGCATTATCTCCAACCTGAGCATGATCAATGCCTTCATCAAAAGTTTCTGCAGGACTCATTCTTCATTTTAACTTGATGGGGTTGATAAATATGGG